>QTSX02005035.1:0-392349 GCA_014839935.2 Entomophthora muscae
TCTATGATTCATTTGCATTGGCAACTCTATACGGGTACTACGTGCCCCCCCAAAAAAACCTGTTAGTGGATTCCCTCACCTGTTTGCCTTTTATAAGACGGTCAGCCACCACCGGGGTGTTGAGCGCCACCCCTCTAGCAATTGGCGCCAGAGTCATCCACCACATACAGAAGAGTATGTGGTCCCAATTAGATGCATCAGCTGAAAATTTAATTTTGGGGTATAATTCCCCGGAATAAACACATTCCCCTTGCAATTCACATTCCCCCAATAAATTATTTTCCCTTGCAACTTAAAATTTTTATTTTATTTTTTATTTTAAATATTTTTAATTTTCACTGTTAAAATCTTTAATATTGACATATTTAATATCAAATATTTTGATATTGAATAAATCACAATTTAATAAAATTGTTATATTTTGATTATTCAAACTTAAATATTTAACTTTTAAGATTTATAACTAATATTTTAATTTTAATATTTTAATTTTTATTTAAAATTTTAGTGTGTAAATTATAATATTAATATATCTAAGTATATTAGAAGACTTTAGTTATAGTTGCCAATACGTCAAATAAAAAAAGAATTAAAAATGTTTTTATTTACTACTCGTTGAGTACGGGTCCATTTATCACAAAGATAAACATGGAGAATTGAATTTATCTGCATCATGTGGCCTGCTCCACTTATGTTCTAAACAAGTGATTGTTTAGAACTCAAATTACCTTTCCCTTGTAATATGATTTGATAAACATATTCAATATAAATGAACTGCGTCCTAAGTACAAATTAATAAGGATTATATAAAAATCATTGGTTGCCGTGTCGTGTGGCTATAGTGGCACTGAAATAACAAGGATCATATGATGACACGCAAGGTCCAATTTGTGGCGTAAAAAAGCCAAAGTACCATCAACAATTAATAATTATTTAAATAAAAAATTCTATTTCTATCTTTTTTAATTTATTTATTTGGTAGTGCAACAGTCAATAAAGTATTCAGTGCATTATAATAAAAATATATTCTTCATACCTAGTATAGTTAATTTTACTTACCTTTTCTATGTATTCTTATATGTCTATAATACAATCACACGTCAAATTATTATATATAAATAATAATTTTTGAGACCTAATAAAAACAAAATAAATAAAAATAAAAACAAAGTAAACTGGAGAGCCCATTTATCTGATTGGCTCAGAGGCCAGGGCTTTAGGGAGGAAGGATTCTGAGTGCTTGTAAAAAGCCGCCACCACATTGGATGGCACCGCAAATTGGCTGACCTCAAGAATATTGAATAGGTCCTCGGTGTCCTGAGGAAGACCTTGTTTCACCTTATTCTTGATCCAACCAAACACCTCCTTGATTGGATTCAGGAATGGGGAATATGGCGGGAGGAAGAGAAGTCTCATTGGACAATCAGCAAGGCAGTGGCTGGAGGAGTGGCTATTCTTGTCAATGGGGGGAACTCAGACACAATTGGATCCACTTTGTGGAGCCCGACATTATCAAGCACAACAACATTGGTTGTGCCGCTATAATTTATCTGAAGGTAGTCCTTGACAACTCGGAGAAAATCAAGAAAGGTCCCACTGTTATGGGAGCCTTTAATCATCTGGTATTGATCCAACCTGCGAGGACCAAGAAGCGCGACCATTGAATAGGTCTGGGAACGGACAGCTGCATGATGGGCTACGCCGTCCTTGGACCCCTTCTTGACCCACCCATGCCTGGACCTGATTGAGGAGGAAAACAACAATTTGTTGATATAGAAGAACTGGACATTCCCAGTCTCCTTTAGTACCAGATATGTCTCGGTATAAATGTGTCAATCCTCAATGGTCTTTTCACTGTTTCTGTTGTACAAAGAAACTCTGAGCACCTTTCAAGAGAAGCCCAAATCAACCATTTTTTTGTAAACAAGGGTTTTAGAAACAGAAAGCCCAAACTCTGTGGCAAGCATTGATTGGACAGCAAGCATGTCCAGGTGGCAATCCCTGGCTACCCACTGCTTGATTGTGTCGATGTGCACAGGCTGCAAGAGTTTTGGCTGCCGCTTAGCCTTGGTGGATTCAGCAATTTGCCCGGTATTGCCATACTTGGTGTTGATGTCAGCAATGTACCTGGCAATGACACCAAATTGGGATGCAATATCCCAAACCACCATTCCCCCATTCAAGCAGTTGAGGAGAGCTTCACGCTCATTATCCGTCAACTGACGCCGGCCCTTGGCAGGCACCACGGCATCCTGGCTACCAGGCTCAACACAGGGGACGGGGACCTTTGTGTAGAAGGTGGGATCACGCTTGGTTGCGCTGGTGCCATCAATGGTGGAATAGATCACAGGCGCAGATGGCTCAACAATGGCTGCCAATGGCTCGTAGGTGGTGTCAAAGACGCAGGGGCAGGAAGTAGCAACTCTTGGGTCAAGAGTGCGGGGCCGGGTGACAACTGGGTACACAGTGGAGGTGTAAGTAACCTCAGTGTTCCCGGTGACCCTGATGTAGGAGACTTTGGTAGCAGGCCTTGAGAGTGGCTTCTGCCTGAGATTCAAGCTGGTTGATCGGGCCTGGGACGCGGGAGGTGTTTGGCTGGCACTGACACCCTGGGAGGCCTGTGTATTGGCATGACTCCCTTCAAGTTGGGTTCTGGGTCTGTTCTTGGACCCTCTGGGACGCCCTTGTAGGCATTCTGCCCCATGGGCTGGTGCAGGAGAGGGTTGGGAATGTGATTGATGGTCCATAAAAATAAAATAAAAAATATATTTTAGATGAAATATGTATTTATTTGGAGTTATTGGTTTAGTTGTGGGAAGTTGTTTTCTCTTGATATAGCCTTAAATGGCAGCAGAGTTTCTATATCCGTGATTTGAAGTGAATAATATTGTATACTTTCCGGGTTTGGATGATTTTAAAGTTTAAAATACTTTTTATGTCTAATTATGGTTATCAAGATTGAATTTTTCATTTGATTTTTGTCATGGTAGAGCTTCTTGATTTGGGTTGATGTTTCCTAGTGTGCTTACTGTACATTAAATTTGGATTCCAGTTCCTGCAATTAATATCTGAGTTTACTAGTTGCATTCAAAAGTGATTTGAAATTTGGTTCATGGATTTGACAATCCTGCAATTCCAAAAAACATAGTTAACTTAATGAAAATGGTTGATGGATTTGAACGCTTCAAATCTGATTCCAGTTAATTCATTCCGTCCATTGGAAATATGCAGCTTGACTCGAACTTTGCAAAGTGTCTATGAGTTCCCGCATTTTTAAAAATTCAAATAAATATTCAAAAAAATCAATTTAATTAAAAAAGGCTATCCTGCAAAAGTGATTTGAAATTTGGACCAAAGATTTGACAATCCTGCATTTTTACGTTCAGGTTCTGAATTTACAGTAGTGCTCCTAATTAAGAGAAAGTGCCCGCAGTTCAATATTGCCATCAGATTGGTTCATGTCGTTAGACACGTCAAGGGGCGGCTTATCAAGAGCCCCCTGTGTATTGTAAGATATATTGGCAGGCAATTCTGGAAACTTGGTTGCAACATTTGCCCCATAAGTAAATCCCACACTAGATGCACAATGCAATAACAACTCAAATACCCGTTTTTGGGCATTTAAAACGTGTATCTTGCCTATTTACTCATGACGCAATAGAACAATTGTGCAATTGTGCAAGCGTTTAATTGGTCTAGATCCTAAATAGCATCTGGATTGTCTTATCTATTAAGGATCTGCAACAGTTACTTAACCATATATCTAAGCTATGATTCCTTTTGGATATTTATCTCATCAGTTGAATAATGTTTATAATCATATCCAGTCTTTTGTTGTTGATAGCTGTTGTGAATCCTGCTATTCAGGCATGATTGATTTTGCCGTTGGTGGGATCACATTTTGAAAGCAAAATCCTTCAGCTCATTTTTTCTTCTTGAAATGGGTTTCACTCCAAATTGGGTGAAGAACTCGTTTACGTTACAACTGGTAAACTGAGTGTTCCTTGACCCAATTATGAGAGTGGCCAGTAATATATCTGTCCTTCTACGGGTTTGTGGTAGACAATTGCCTTGTAAGAATCTAAATGATTCACCCAATAAAATTAAGTTCTGTTTACACTCTTCCTTTGGGTTTATTTCTGTACTTTGGCGCTATCTCCCTAGTCTTGTCTAGAGGAGATTTCTGACAATAACCATTCCAAGGGCCTTAAGGTAAATACCTTATTCATCCCGGAAGACTAACCTGCAGCTTAGTATGAACCCAATCCTACCATTAGGATTTCCTGTTGTGTCCCTTGGCTGCGCCCAAGTACACAACAATAGCTTCAATCCAGAAGTTGACTCTGATCAGCATCCTGACCTTGGGATTAAGTTTTTAGACCAGTCCTCTGTTATTAGGACTGGCCTTGTTTATTTTCCTTGGCTTAGTAAACTGTATTAGCCCACACTTTACTCCATATATGTTATTAGGTGCTCTATTCCAACTACTTTTACAGAGTTTATCAACCCTTTTGTATTTGACTGATATAAATATCTTAGGCCTTAGTTTACAATAACCTTCCAAAGAGTTTCAGGCCTTACATGTTTATAGCCTGTTATATCTTAATTGGTCATTTTTGGATAAACACAGCTTATTATAGAACTGATAAATTAATTTCCATACATTTTCCCCAGATTTTTTTGCCAGATTTAGACGCTTAGACCAATGTTTTTATGACTTGTTTTATATCACATTCTTATTTTAGATAGTTAGGTACTATGCTAGTGTACTGCTTACTTTGTACAACAACTGAGAGATTACATTTGCTGGTTGAGTTGACATTGTGCTTTGTTTTGAGCTTGGACTCACTGCACCTGAGTGTATTTTGTCACCAGTTTATACAGTAAACACATGTACACTGAAGGACAACTGAAATCATTAGGTTTGTGATTCCATGCATTTTGTACTGTACCTCAATTATTTTGTTTCTTGTTTGAGTTTTTTGTTGCTTTGTTGGGTCATTTTGCCTATTGACATCCAAATCCCTGTTAACAGAAATTATGTTTTACACTGATACTTAGATTTTGTTTGAATCTAAGTTCATTTCGTTTAGATCTGAATTAATTTTTGCTTAGCACCATAGCTGTAAAAACTCCTGTACGCCTTGGAAGCACTAAAAATATCGAAACTAAAATACAAAAAAGAAAGCCCAAAATGATAGTTCACTCCTATAATTAACCTCTAATTCAACTAAAGACTATAATATGTATGATAATAAATAAAGATACTTATTTTCACTATGAACTCTGTAATCTTAACGCTGAGAAGTGAAATTAAGAAGAGTAATGTAAAAGATTCCATAATATTTAAGTCTTACCATCTAAAAATTGTTTATTATGATAAATTGGTTTTTTAAGACAGTATCAAACTTCAAAGTAAGCAGACTGAAATACAGACAGCTATCTTAGTTCTCTATAGTCGAAGAAGAGTAAAGATTTAGATTTGCTTAGCAATTTAAATCTATTAATTACTCAGACGGTGAACTTTGGCGTATTTTTTTACTCATGTGTAAAGCCATATCTTCTTCGGTGATATGAAGAGCTTGAACAGATTGCTGCATTTCTAAGGCAGCTAATTCTTCTTTTCTTTGTCTTTCAAGATTCTAAAAATAAATTTAATTAAAGTGTTAGAAAGACCTCACAATAACAACAAAGGAGATAATAATTTGATTAAACCTTTTAGTTTAAAACCCCAACTTACCTCTACAGTAGTATTGAATTCCTTATAAGATTTGCGGCCACCAGCAACATGAGTGTCAGCTGATCCCCAGGAAAAGTATCCGGGCTCATACGCAACCCTAATTTTACTGAAGGATTTAGAGTACTTCTGAGTTGAAACTTACGGCTTTTCTATGGGTAGAGTAGAATATTTCACGACCCAATGCGACTCAGCAATCTGTTTTTTTGCTTCAATTGTTTCTTTTTCCTGCGTTTCTTTGACAACAGACCGTTGCATGAACTAAAATTATTTTACATCAATAAGATAGCGGAAGTAGAAACCTGATGAGCGGAGGGTGCTCAGGTAGCACTATATACCTTCATAGCTACAACTTTATCAGACAATTCTTTTTTAGCTGCAGCAGCAAGATGAGCCCCTAAATCGATGACAGGGACAGTCTCCGGTTTGCGCTTGTACGGTTTATTTTCATAATGTTTTTGACGATAAGCCTGGTTTCTTGAAGACATCTTGATTTTATGAAACTTTAACACTCTCAGATGTTTCTATAAATTTAATTTAAGGTTAGATATAAGGAACTCATTTAAAAAACAAGGAAGTGGGCTCGTGTGGTTTTATCTTTCCCAAGACTTAAAGTGTTAAAGAAATTTCAAACTCCCCAGGAAGCCTTTTCCATAATAGAAAAATTAAGGCTAATGTCGGAACTAAAAAAATTCAAGAATTAAACCCACTTTTAAACTACTTGATAAAACCTGGATACTATACTTTACTTGCGATATTCTTGATTTTATTGGGATTGTCTTAAACAAGGCACTATAATATAAATAAATAACCAACCGTTTATCTGGACTCGAGAAGTCTTGCCAACAAGCCAGTGGCAACTCCTTAAGATCGAGAGTACGGAAATCGAAAGTTAACCCAAAAAAGTACAGAAATCCAGCCACAATACTACTTGTAAACAAGGATGCTTCGGCTAACTTCTGGCTCTGGGCCGCTACGGCCAAAACGGAATTACTTTATTTAAAAGTGTTAACAAATATTTGAACTGAGTGACTCAGCTAGAAATTGGCCAAGTATGCCTGGGTAGGGCTGCGGCGTCCCACCCCCGGACAAAACCCGGATTCTGTCCGAAGTTTCTGAAAATGTGGAAGGTAATTATT
The DNA here is from genome assembly GCA_014839935.2 of Entomophthora muscae. Classification (NCBI taxonomy): domain Eukaryota; kingdom Fungi; phylum Entomophthoromycota; class Entomophthoromycetes; order Entomophthorales; family Entomophthoraceae; genus Entomophthora; species Entomophthora muscae. The sequence continues at coordinate 6,877 of QTSX02005035.1, forward strand.
TTCTATTTAAAGCTGATTTTAAATCCGATCTTCTGGAATGACGGAAAAAAGAAGATCTTTGTCCGGGGGTGGGACGCTGCAGCCCTATGCCTGGGGCTTGGCTGAAGCAACCTACTTGAAAAAATCGGTTGTACTTCAATTGCTCAGCGCTGCTCCTGGCGATACTTTTTAAAAAATTATCAGATTTCACTGCTTTTTGAGTGGAAATCATTATTATAAAAATAAATGTATATTTTACTTTTCATATCACTGTGATACCAGATCCAAATTTGCACAAAAATTTGGATTTTCCACGCTTTGAAATCGAAACCGATTGCAAAGTTTGCAAGTAAAACTTAAATTCCCCCATCCATCCCATTTGAATAAGCAATCCTTCACCACAAAAATAGAATATCTGGAGTTTAACATTTCAAAGTATTGCAACTGAACCAACTAAGGCTCAGAATTTGGTTTGAAAAAGACAATAGTCCAAGAAAAGGACATAAAAGGGACTAGGAATAATATGATTTTTATTGATAAGATTGGGGATCCTTATGCCATGGGGGAAGCCATTGGGCAACCAAGGGGTTAGAATATGGACATTGATCTGTTTAGAGCCTAATAATATTCTGGATAAAGGTTATTGTTGGGATCTTTATTGTAAATGGGCCTTATTCCTCACTAGGAAATATGATATCCTGTCACATTGAGGTAATTGAGAGAGGATATGCTGTTAGATCCATCATGGGATGACTTGATAGGCACTTATTCATCAGTAAACAAGCCTCCAACTCAACCAATGATTGCAACGTCCAAAACTTCATCATTTATAAGTTCCACCACAATTCAAATGGGAAATCAATTCCCACTGCTCAAACCGCTTGAAGTATTAACAATTTGCACACCAAAGCATCAACCAGTTACCTGTTATAGCACCAATATTCCCTGTGTTCAACCTCAACCAATTTAAATAGTAGAATACTGTTTAAATTGTTCTTCTTGATCTTCAACTTTTTGCCCAGATCTTTACTCTCATAGTAAAATCAATTGCAAATGTCTCACCAAAAAAGCTTTGTATCCTGCTCTCATAGTAAAATACCTTCATCTATTATAGGAAATCACTAAGAAAATCTCTTTCCTACAATTTACTTAACATTCATCCTTGATTTTGCTACTGTAGCAAAATAAAAGTAAAATCTTTCAGCTTGTGCTTCCTCAGAAAAATGCTTTGGAAAAACATAGGAGCACCTTCTTCAACATTTCCCTCAAACCTTTTCAAACTTAACCTACCAGCATAGCACCTAGCATAGCTATCAAGCCTACTATTAAGCCTTCATCAGCAACCTCTACCTTGTATTATCCTTATCTAATGTTCACATAAACAAAACCACTCAGACTCTTAGTGCTAAGTCTCCACAAGTACATTTCATTCAGATAAACCAACATGTAAGGACTTGCCCATAATGATGCAAGGTTATAAACTAGAGCGTGCAAGGCATTAGGATTCAAATTTAAAAGGTATAAAAACATAGAAACTGTCTGTAAAATAATATTACAGAACCCTGCTAAAAACCTATATTGGGTCACAAAAGGAGTAATTGAATTTAAGAATCCTAAGCAAAGAAGATGAAATAAGGTGTTTAATAGTGAACAATTTGTAACTAAGGGAATGTCAATATTTGGATATTCTTCATCAGCAAATTTATACATATAACTATTGAAAGATTCCTTAAGGGAAAATAATGGATACAACAAGCCTAAGGCTTGTTGTTTTACAAGTTCCATCTGTAGGAGAAAAGAAAGACTAAACTTTAAAAAAGAATTTCAATAATAATGTATAAATTTCTAAAAAAATAAGATTTTAAGTTTAAAATTTGGTAAAGATTAGAAGGGTAGAAATCACTTAGAATTTTGTCTTAAAGCCTACTCTTCACAAGCTCTTTATTTATAGAAAATTCTTTGCCAGTTCAGTAAATGATAGGCATAGGGGAAACAACCAAGAGAAGGAGCAACTGGAGATAACTGACAGAAAACCTGGAGTAGAAGCAGAACTGAAGCACAGAGCAGCTGGAGGTTGGCAACATAAGCTGGGGAAGAGCCAGCAACTACATAACAGGAGTTGCAAAAAGGTAATTTAAATTTAAGAATTTTCTAACTTAAAATAGAAAATATAAAGCTATTGAATAACAGGAAAGGCTGAAGACCACAACAACAACAACTCAAACGTGAATTAACGTAAAAACCAGGTAATTAGGTTAAAACACTTAAATATCAACTCTTAATTCAAATTCAAATCTTTAAATTTAAAGTAGGAAGAAAATCAAATAAAAACAATGAATACAATAATTTAAAGAGCCTGCCCTTTGGGGCAGGGCTTGACACAACATCAGTGACCTCTACTTAGGTCATCAGAAGCAAGAATACCTCATGTACTACTACTGTTTTACTATTCTGAGTTGCCATCTTGAGCTTTAAGGTGCAAATTAACCAACTTTACTTTCCAAATACCTCCAAATAATTAAGTTCTGCAGCTGTTTCTCTGGATAGCCACAGCAACAGTGACCATATTGATACTATAGTAAAGTGCAAATTTGTTTCTTATAATGTTATCTTCTGGATGTTGACACTTTTTTAAATAACAGCACACTTTACCATGAACATTTTCAATAAAAAAATAATTAAAACTAACATTATACTAAAATGACCCCAAAGAGTTCAAAATGTAATAAAAACTTACCATAACTAATGAGAATAAAGAGATATAAGCAAGTATTTTAAATTTACTATGTAAATTACACTCTTTACTATAAAAGCTAAAGTCCTAATGAACCAAAAATAGATATAAATAAAATATTGTAGCAGATAAAAAATATAAGTAAATTCTAATTTTTATTTATTATACTTTTATAAGCACAACTGAAAATATCTCATACTTTACAGATAAATTAACAAAATATAACATATTTCTTATACTGCCACCTTGAAATTATAGCTGAAACTTACCATGTACATTTAAAAATCTTAATGCTATTTAAATAAAGCAAAAAATTAAAAGTTTAAAAGTAAAAAATATACAGACAAAGCAAGGTTTATTGGGCTAATTGAAGCCACTAGCAAGCTCAGTAGCCATGTCCATGAGGTACTTCTTAATCTTTGCCACCTTATGCTTCTTCTTGACTACCTTCTGAACATCTTCCTGGTAGTTCTGCTCCTTTGACTTCTTCTTCTTCTTTGGGGCCACATGGTTGGCCAGGTCCTGGAACTTAGAGACATTCCAAGCTTTCTCCTCCTGCAGCATCAGGAAGAATTTGTTGAATTTGGGGTTGGCCCCAAACTTTGTCTTCAGGTGCTTGTGCCACACCTCCAGGCTGGAAGTTATCTTCATCCCCGTATTCAGGCAGGCGCTTTAGCAGTTCTAGGCTGCAGTATCCCAACTCTTCCCTCTCCTGGTAGTCACCTTATTACCTACCCACTAATTTTTAAAGTACTCAGTGTAACCCTTGAAAATGTGGAGTTCTTTTTGACATAAGTGTCATCCTGGATGGCCTCAAAGCCAAGCCTAGTATGCTCAGGCTTCACAAAAGCCAAGGCAGCTAGCTGGTTTACAGAAAAGTGGCACTTTTCCTCTGCCATTGTTGAGGTACCTGTCAAAGAGCTCCTTCTTGCTCTTACTCTTGAGGTTTTGATTGTGATAGAAATTGACAGATAGTAAGAAGAGGTCTCCATTTGGTGGGGAATTACCACCCAAATCCACATAGAGTTGATGATTAACTACAACCAAAGCTTCAAATGCTGTTTGTAAAATTTCCAAAAGAAACACTGGGGTTAAAAAATGATTAAACCCAACCAAAGGAGCCCTAGATATATGGCTTGAGAAAGGGTTTTAGTGTCTTCACCAAGAATTCTGGACATTGATAAGGTATAACTGTCTCAGTTTCAGATTCAACAGGAAAGACATCAAGATTCTGAGGTATTGGAGTAATGTTAATGTGAAGAATCCAGGTCTAACCAGTCCAACTTACCATTATCCTGCCCTTGCTGACTCTTACTGCTGAAACCTTCCTGGGACAAAGCTTCAATGAGCTTTTCCTCCAGGAAGGCAATTTTCTGGGATAGAACTTTGTTTTCATCCCGCTATTGAGCCATTATCTTAACTATCTTTTCTTCTCTTGCTCTTAAAGCCTCAATCTCACGGTTTGTCATGACTTTCACCTGTTGTAAAATTTTGTCAAATCCTACCAACAAGTTCCATGAATCCCATGAATAGATTTGATTTCCTTGGGCAGGGGTTCCTTCTTTGGCAAAGTAATCAGAATATAATTCTTTGTACACTGCTTTGACTTCTACCAAAGACTCCTTAGGCACAGTCTTAGTGACCTACAGATTTTCCCAAGCTTCCTCCAGCAAACTTGTAGGAACTTATTTTCTGGCCGCTTCTGCTTCCACCCAAAGTACTCAAAATTTTGCCCTTTCAAAAGATAACAAGGAAAACATAATAATTTGTTGCAACATCTTTGATTACTCCCCCTTGGGGAATTAAAACCCCAGAAAATTAAAAAGGGCCCCCCAAAAGGTTTTTTTTTGCCTAAAAAAAATGGGGGGCCCCTTAATAATAAAAACATTTTAAAGGAAAATCCCCCCCAATCCGTTTAAAAAAAAAAAACAAATTTATTTTGCTTGTGTTAAAAAGGAGAATATTTATATAAAAACCCCCCTTTCTCTCTTGAAGGTATGGGGGGTGTTGTTTTTGGTAATAAAAAAAAAAATTTTTTATATATATTTATAATAAATTATTTTTCTTTCTCTATTCCCCCCCCTTTTTTTTTTTTTTATATTTATAAAAAATAAAAACACCAAAAAGTGATTGAGGGGAAAGTGTTGAAATTGACATTATATCTTTATTAGAGTTTAGCTGTTTTTGCTTATACACTATTTGGGGCATAATTGGCTGAAAACCCCTCTGGTCCCCAAATTGACTTTTGATTCATCATGTGGTCTATGACATATTCCTGTCATCCAAACCTGGATCTTTACCTAAAAAAATCCCTGCATTTCTCAAACTATGATAACATACCTACAATAAAAAGGAATTATATGACCTCTTTTGTTTCAATATATTGATTTGGCATGAAACTTCCTCAGATCCTGGCACCAAATCCCTATGGAACCTACATATTCCAAAACCCAGCTATCAATTTTACAACTGGGAAAAAGCTGATCAAACCTGAATACCCATGCACCCTTGCATGTATTTGGTTTACGTCGGTTAATTGACACCTGGCCAATTATATTGACTAACCTACACAGTTAATCAACTTTATTTAAAGACACCCAGTCTTTACTTGACACAGTCAAGCCCATTTTGGCCCAATAATTAAATCCTCATTAATCATACTTGCAGATATGTTTTTATTTAACCTTCATAGTTAATTAAAATATTTGCAAGACACCTAGTCCCCAAGATTGATTTGGCCAATCTTGCCTCAATCTTGCCAGTTAGTATGGTCTAACTAAAACCCATATTATATTCTTATATTAAATATAGATACCAAGTTTCCAGGAATCTTTATCTGAAGAATTCCATTCAAACCTACTTACATGAAGTAAAAAACAAAAACATAATAGCTTTATATATCTCTTGGAGTATTTATTTGGCTAAATACTTAACAGTGACTGTTGTACAGTCACAGTTCTTTTTATTCAAAGGAAAGACACCCTCAGGTGAGATGAGATGGCGTTTTTCATTCTGGTGGAACTTTTCTGTCATCATGACATTAATGAGGTGTTGGGTGTGTTGTGTTTGGCTCCTGGGGATGACATCCAGGAGGACACAGCCGTAAATATTTATAACAAAAGATTTGAGGTTTAAAGCTAGCCTTAGGTTAGCCTTCAGGACAAAATTAAGGACATGTACAGTAGTTTTAAAAGCTATGGTGACAACTGAAAATAACTCAGATTTAAACAAAATGATTTCAGATTTGAACAAAATCTAACTATCAGGTTAAAATATACACTCTGTTAACAGGGATCTTTGGCGTTAATGTACAAAATGGGTCAACACAGCAAAGAAGTGCTCACGCGCCAAGCAAGACTATTCAAAATAAAATCCAGAATACACTGATTCACAAACAAAATGGAGTGAGTTGACTTTTGGTGTACATATGTTTACTATGTGAATTGGTGACAAAATACACCCAAGCGTGGTTAGTCAAAACTCCAAACCAAAACCAAAACACAATAGCAGTTCACTATGTAAACAAAATCACTCAAATGTTGTGTGCAATGGATAGTAATAAAGAATAATACCAAAGTATCTAAAATAAGACACACAATCCAAGATATAAATTTTAAAAATATTGTGTTGGTTGCTTAAATATGGCGTAAAATCTGGTAAAATGAGTGGAAATTATTTTTGGTATTCTAAAATGGGCGTTGTAAAACCAAAAACAACTAATTAAGAAATAAAAAACCTATAATTGGGATATTGGGTGGGATAAATTCTAATTAAATAACCATATTCAGATAAAAGGAAAAAAATAAAAACCAGTGTATAACTTAATTAAGTTTTATTTAGTATTTTATTAAATTTTAAATGGAAGGAACACAACAACAGAGTAACAATGCACCCGTTGTGCGCTGCAGTTGCGGTTGCCCCCGCGGGTCAAGGAACAGAGTTAGTGCAACCCAAGTGCCTACTCAGGAGGGAGATAAGAGAGGAGAGTTTAATAGTGACGCTGCACTGACACAGCCAGTTCAAGGAGCACAAGCTGCTAGGGTATGGAGCATCAATCCTTGGGTCCCCAAGCTGACCCAGAAGCCCACCAAGGTCACCACTATCAAAAAAGTTAGAAACAAGGAGGTAGAACTTACTTTGTATGTGTTTGATGCTATGTACCTCCAATAGTTGGTCCCATCAGCCATGATAGAGAAGGTTAAGACTTTGCTTGACACTAGCTACAAGCCTTACGTCAGTGATGGCAACCAAGAAGACAGCAACAAGCCCAAGTTCTATAGAACCACAGAGGGGAATTTAGTGTTAAATAAAGTTGCTGTGTTCTACACCAAGTTACCCATGCCTTGCAAGCCTGTCACCAATCAGGATCCTGGCTCATCTGAACCCACAAAGCCCACTCAGAAGCGCATTCCTAATATAAAGCACATCATCCTTCTCAAGCTAATGCAGGGATCTGGTGACTACTGTAAATTCAGAACCTGAACGTAAAAATGCTATTGAATAAGTGGGTGGTCCAAATCCAAGAACCAAATTCAAATCACTTCATTGACACTAGCCAAGTAATAATAGCAGGAACTCAAATCCATATTTAATGTACAGTAAGTACCTAGGCCAAATTATCCCAAATCAAGAAACACTCAAAAATCTGAAAACTCCAATCAAAATCACCATGTTAACATGAAAATAAAATCAAAAATTATCAAATGAAAATAATAATATTCTCCACTCTAAAAAATCAAAATGAAAAATATCAAAACCCCCATGCAAAATTGAAATGAAAAATTTAATTGATCAATATGCTTGCAATTAATGGACGTCAGAAACTATCACCAAGGGTTCTTTGCAACTGGACCAATACTTACTTGACAATGTCGAAGGAATAGGAGGTCAAGATCAGATAATTGTTATCAATTTTTCTAATAAATATTGTAATAATTTTAACTGTCATCAACTCTAAATTTTAGCCGTCCTAAAATGGAAAAGGGAATTTAACCAAATCCCCAAAAAACCACCCCCCAACATTTTTGAGACACCAATAAATTATATTTATCTCAAATTCCTGATTTGAAATGTGTTCTTATTTGAAAATCTGCATCCAGAAATTCAGATTGATTTTTACATGATGTCCATGATTTGATTGAAATACAGGAAATCTCAAATTGTACATTAGAATCCCGCATTTCTGATTCATGTATCCTGCATTTGTTTGCTGAGTTTTGTCTTTTGTAGGTAGCCGCAAAAGAGATTCAAAATTTGCAACAAACCAAAAAAAAAAAAAATTTTTTTAATTTATTTTTCACTCGCTCCCGCATTTGCAAGTGAAAATTTGGTGGCTCCCATATGCTCCAGAATTTTATTCTGGAGATTCCTTGATGTTGCTCAGCCATTTCACCATGGGCTCACCAAGGAGGACAAATTGGCCTTCTGCATGGATAACCCAAGATTTTCATCTTGAAATGAAATTTACAGCCATGTAAATCTACTTTGGGGTTGTGGCCTCAATTTCCTTTTACTACCATCTGGTGAAGGGAATGCACTTTTCCTGGAAAAAGCTTGGGGTATCTCTGTACAATTGGAATAGCCCAGCCAACATTGACGTCCCAAAAAATATGCAGATGCGTACAATGCTCTCAAAGCCAAGGGTAGGTCAAATTCTACTACATTGAAAAATCAGCATTTGCCTTGTCAATGCACAATGGGTATGGGTATGTCACCAAACGCTCAAATGACAGGATGGCTTGGCGTGCTGCAGTCTGCGCCACAACCTATTTGATGGTGGCTCTCCTTGGTCCAAAGGGGGGTTGAGCTCTATCAAATGATACTAGGCTCCCACAACAGCTGTACCTTTCTAGCATGCCTCTGATTGGTCCAGGAGCACTTGAGGCACACAAGCCTGGGCTTCACCAATGTAATTGTGCTGGACAACATTAGTCTCCATAAAGTGGCTGATATTCTTGAGGAATTCCCAATGATTGACACTAGCGTTGCAGTGGGCCCCCACCAATTGGCCATGGCAAGTTTACGCCTTCTCTTCCTCCCTGCCTATTTGCCCTTCCTAAATCCCATCAAGGAAGTTTTTGGGTGGCTCAAGCAAGTTGTCAAGCAAGGGACCCCAACTGGGACCAAGGACCTCTTTGATTTGATGCAGGCCAGGATCCACACCCTCCCAGCTGAGACCGTGGCCAAATTCTATGGCCACGCTGATTTGTTCATCCCTGTGTGTCTTGCCAAACAGCCAATCAATTAAAGGCTTGGTGTGTCAATTTTTTATATCCTCAAACTTACTATTTAGTATTTATTAATTATCATTTTATATTTAGAAGCTTTTAAGCCCATAATCACATTCAGCAGGACCATCAATGAAGGTTTGTAATGTATTTATTTTATATTTATTATTTTATTATGGCATCTGAGGCTATCACAACCACTTGATACTGGATTATGTAAAATATTTATATAACTCTTATCAAATAAATATAAAAATCAAATTTAATAAAAGTTAAATGTAAAGTGTACACAATAGAAGTAAATTTTATTAAATTAAATATATTTATGCTTTTATGAAGACCTTATCTGGGATTTTTTTTGCAAAACTTGTTTTCTAAAATAAGAATTAGAAAAATTAGTATAATAAAAATAATATAAATTGTAATGAAATTTATTGGAAGAGAGAATTTATTAAGAACACCTGTAGTGAGTTCTTCTGTATGTACCCACCCAGCAATGGAGATGGTGCACAACCTCCACTGTCACACCATATACAGTGGATACACCCTGATTGAAATACTCCCACCTGCTGGTGAAAGGCAGTAGGGTCAGGTGTGAGTGAAGCAGCAGCTTTTCATGCGGGGCTGCAGACCCGTGAATTCCAGCCAGGACCAGGGCGTCCTGGATAACATGGTCAACCAAGTTGTAACCTGAGGGGCCTTCTTCCCGCCCAGGGAGAGCCTGGCCTTGTCAATCCCCATAAGGACCCCATCCAGGTCCTCCACACTGGCGCTCATTCCAAAGTAAAACAGGAACCCCAGGTAAACCACCAAGTGAAGCCTTTGCCCAGCAAAGGCTTCTGTAAATTCACACAGTTTGTTGTAGACAGCACTAATTTTCTTTTCTGGATTTTTCTTTGAGAAGGTCAGCTCCATGGCTGCAGGGACCCCCGTCTTGTCAGTGCTCCAGGCCAGCCTGAAGTTGGCAAAGAGGATTTTGGTCTTCTTGACAGCTGTTGTGTCTGCAACAGCCAATTTACCCACCGCACGTCCAAAGTTCTCCAACAGGTAAGACAGGGTGTGCTCCACTGGGAAGCAGAAGCAAGCAGCCACATGGGCCCGGCCAATCTCTGGTATGTTCTTGAATGGGAGCGTTGCCAGGACGTCCCAAATAAGCTCAATGAAGTTTACACAGTAAACTCCACTGAGGAATACCAGGTCCAGGCAGACCAGTTGGGCATCCTTGTAGGCAGTAACTGCCCACTCAGATGCCCCCTTGGCATGCGTAAGCTCAGCCAATGCCTCCTGTGACATTGGAAATGACCCATGGATGTGATCCTCCAGCTCCTGCAAGACAGGGGGGACAGAAACAGCTACCTTGCCACATGATTGGCATAGTTGGCATAGAACGTGGCAGGGACAAAGGGGACCAGGACCTGTTGGATTTTGCCGTTGATGTTCTCTAAAAAAACCTTTAAGAATTTTTTGAATTTTATTTTAATTTTATTTTTAGATTATCTTCTCGTGTTTCTTCTTTGTTGGCATCTTCAGCAGGCTTAGCTATTCTTGGTGCAAGCAATTGTGATGGCAATTCATTATCCTCTTTCCTGGCGCGCTTTAATGTCTTGAGATGTGCATACATCTTGGGGTCCTCAACCCAGATGGATGGCACAGAAAGATTGTATGCCTTAAATTGCAGGCCCTTTACCACCGTCTTCTGAATGTTGAGTAGGCGCTCAATTGTCTTCTCAGGGGTATCCAGTATTTTGGTCATTGGGGCATTTGCGGACACCTTGTCTAATTTGTCCCCTTTGAGAACGGCAGACTTTACTTTTTCTTTGACCTTGAGGTCAATTTCCTTGATTTCAGCAATTGCTGAGTCAAGGTCTTTTAGAAGTTTTTCCAATTCGCTCATTGATTTTTTACTAACCTTTCCATATGTTTTTATAGCTTTCATCCCAATAAAATCTGTGTTATTATGATATAATTGCCTCTTTGTTTATCCCTGTTTGTTTTCCTATTTACAATATCTCATCTTTTTACCCATTGTGTATATGTTTTACACTTATCTAAAAATGTGTTGTTTGCTTTGTTTTGGTATTGTTTCCTTAATTACCATATTATTTTTAGTACCCAAACACAGCCCCTTGTGAAAATATTAACAACAATTTGATGATCAGCTAAATTTGAATTAGAAAATATAGGTTAATTGTGTTTATATAAAGATTTTACTGATCCAAATTCAAAACCTTAATGATAAACTTTAAGTCAATCAGGAGCCAAGTGATAAGTGATTGTTGTGACATAAAGGGTCATTCAATAATTCTTTTGTGCATGTGCGCTAGTTAATCTGATTGGCTGGGTGTCCTGTCATTGTGCGCCATTGCCGCTGTGGCAAGTTGTTGATGGACTAGTGCAATCAGCTTCTGGGTTAGCACTAGTCCATCAACAACTTGCCACAGCGGCAATGGCAAAACAACCAGCCAATCAGATTAATTAGTGCACATGCACAAAAGAATTATTGAATGACCCTTTATGTCACAACAATCACTTATCACTTGGCTCCTGATTGGCTTAAAGTTTATCATTAAGGTTTTGAATTTGGATCAGCAATAACTTTCTCTAAACACAATTAACCTAAATTTTCTAATTCAAATTTAGCTGATCACCAAATTGTTGTTAATATTTTCACAAGGGGCTGTGTTTGGGTACTAAAAATAACTGTGTTCTGGATCTAGATACACAGCATAAAAATATATGATTTTATAGGAATAAAATGAACATAAAGAATAAAACCAACTATAAACAAGGAGAAAATGAACAATCAAAATTCAGAATAAATATAATATAAATAGAAAAATTTTGGTGACAGGGAGTTTATTGGGGGGCGGAGAAGAGAGAGGCCTAGTAGGCGGAATAGTGTGGGAAGGAAGGCGTAGAGCCAGTGCTGGCACAAGGGGTCTGTGATTGGGTGGGTGGGACTGGCAGGTGGGGGTAGTGGTGGAAGGGGTAGGGGTAGGAGGATTGCATGTGATGGCCTCCATATACTGCTCATTATATTCCTTGTCTGTCATTGACTGGATGGGTTGATAGGTGGCTGTGGCGCGGGGTGGGAGGCGCTTGTTTTTCTGTGATTGGTTGCCCATATTCACATGAAAGACAATTTTGGCAAACAAGTCAGCCACCATTTGGCGCCCAAAGAGAGAATTGTGGTCAAGGACCCCAAGATAGAGGTCGTTGAAAGCCTGAGGGTGGCGCTCCTAAAGTGTATCTTCAATATTAAAGAGTACAACATCAGCCAGATGGATGTCAGCGTGACCAGCTGGGTACACAGAGGCCTGGTGCCCACGTCCTTGGATGGCCATAAGGGCAGTGGAGCTACCCTCCATCTGGTGGCTCAAGAAACCCTGGTGAGTGGAATTTGAGCTATCCCAGGAGTCAAGTAATTCACCAAGGATGTGGCTGTACTTGTAGCCATTGGTGAAATCTGGGTTTTTCTGATAGTAGACAAAACCCTTGGCTGAAACAGCCAGAAATGCACTAATGAACATCCTCTTCTTGACCTTCTTCCTTTCTTTTTGGGTGGTGGCTCTTTCTTGCACGCCAAAATTTTCAAAAGCTATTGATAGCTTGTAGTAGGAGATGAATATGATGTCATCTGATAGGCTTGTCAAGAATTGGACCAGGGTTGATTCAATGACCTGATCATATAGGAAATCCTCAGCGCCATCACATTGGTTGCCATCAACATTTATAAGAACCCAGACTGAAGCCACCTTTCCATACATCCAGAGCTTCACCATGTGCTTGGAAACCCATATGTTATGGTGTGCAAGTTGTTTTGGACCTGGGTCAAGGGAAGCTTGGGGTCCCGCTGCAATAGATTGAGCATGATTGGGTATGCCTCGTTGATTTGGGACTCAGGGGCCTTCTTGGGCTTCTTGGCTGTCCCAATCAGATTCCCCTTATTAATTATGTTATTGAATCCCCACATTATTGTGGCTCAGGTGAATTTCAATTGGGTTACAATCTGATCCCAGGACAGACCCTGTAGGTTCAGTGCCACAATTTCCTGAAGAATTTAGGCGGTGATGATTTGTTGCTTGGGGCACTGGGCCGTGAGAGCTGAAGCCTGATTGGCTGAGGGGGGCAGGTTGGCTTGTGGCAGGAAGTTGTTCCAAATCAAGGTTGTCATCCTTATTGGTTGGTTGGTTAACAGCTTGTGTGGGGGTGGGTACAGGAGCAGAGACAGAGCTAGATGCAAAGTGACTATTGAACAAGTCAAAGCCATATGGGTCAGGGATCAGGTATAGGTCAGCTTCCTTGTTACCTACCTCAAAGGCTTGGGTGTAAACAGGTGCCTCCACACCCTAAGCCTTGGCTCCATTGAAGCTGGCTTGGCTGCTGCTGTCTTGGTTGCTGGCGCCATTGAAAATGTTGTTGCTAGTAAAAATCATCTTGAAACAAAACCTAGGATAAAATCACTAAAAGTAGAAGTTTAAAATTTTATGATTTATTTTTATTGTAATCACCATTCCATATTTGTAAGGTTCTCAAAGCCATTATACACAAATCAGGAGCCATGAAAATGAATAAAATTCCTCTGTTCTTAAATCAGATAGCTGTTGATTGGCTGTTAAACTGTTATACTTCTATTTTAGGCTGCTCATACTACACATCTTGTGTGACTTCATTTTGTTTTGTGCTTGTGGAATCTCACTTTCAGATAGCTCAAATTTTGTTTCATTTTAGTCCTTCTGTTGGTGCCTCATATGAATCCTGATTGGATTATAATATACTCCAGAACAGCATCCATCCATCTCACTTGCTGCGTCAGTTCATTTTGTTTGTGGTTTAAACAACACTGCTTGATATTTGCTATAATTTTGTATAATGGGCTAGTGAAATTTTGTTTTTTGTTTGAAAGTTTATTTATTAACTAAAAAGATTTAAAATATTTGAATCCTGAATCTCGCACAACTTGGATTTAGTTTACATCTGAAATCATTTTGTTTAAATCTGAGGAATTTTCAGTTGTTGCCATAGCTTTTAAAACTACTGCACCTTAATTTCCTGAAATACAAGAGGAATTCCTTTTGGCAAAAAGGAAAGGAAAAATCTTGAATAATAAAAAAGCCAACACAAATGTGGATAAACTTGTCTTTATTAGGAGAAGTAATTCTACTTAAATAGTAGACAAGGGTTAATGATCACTCAATAGATAGACAGGGTGGCAGAGGGGGTCATGTTGGGTTGAAATCATACCAGGATCAGTTGAGGGCAGGTATGGTATTCTGTAATGGGTGGACATTGATGTTGACCCATTTATAGAAGGCAAGGAATTTCCAAAGTCTAAGAAAAACCAACCAAATCTTTGCACATATCATTACTTAAAAGCCATATTAAAATAGCATTAATGGTGCAATTTCTGACAGGGTGTTACTGTGAATGTGATAAGCACAACTAAAATTGGTGTGATCAGTACCCTTACAGATAGAGCAAGTTTTAGTGAATCTTTCTGATGTGTGGCCCTGTTCATTGCAGTTATAGCAGTTGACAGTGAATACATAGGGCTCTTGCATGTGTCTGGTGTTGAAACAGCAGACTCAAGCTGTCAACAAGGTTCCAACTAAGCAGGTTTGTGACCCGCAACCTGACCTTCCAGTGACCCAAAGCCAAACTAGGAAGTCAACTGAAATTAAAAATCCAACAACATGAACAGATGATGATCCCTTATGGTGGAAACCTCAATTTGGTGCTTGAATCATTACAAAGATCAAGCCATCTCCTTCACCATCCAGCCATGTGATCAACACAATCATGTTCCTGTTATCCATGATTCACAATAACTATATAATTACTATCTCTCAATAAATATTATTATCTAGTTTCCAAATCATATATAACCACTTGAGTTGTAGGAGAAATTATTTACATATGTTTTAGTTGGAAGAACTTACATATTTTTAAGTCCAATAGTGGCTGACAACAAATACAAAGTGCTTAAATTTCAGTTTGGTTTGATGGATAATGCTGCCACTCAAAGGGGTTGTTAGACACTTTGAAGTGTCTCACAGCATCCCTACCTGTGGCAGTGTTAATAAAAGCAAAAATATATATATATGGACTTAATTTAGTTCAGTTTGCCTAAAAGGTAAGAGAGTCAAAAATGATATAAAACTTTACTAATAATGATTGGAGCTTAGAATGCTTTCATCAACTATTATTGGACAATCCCATCTATTTCTCCGCCAAACAGATCAGATTATATTTACTAAGCCAAGGTAAGCCTTCACCAAACACAATATTAACTTTTTCACTTTAACTTCTATAGATTCACTTCAAATCAAAGGTAAGCTTCAAAATATACATATAAAACCAACTATTTTAAACATAGTGGATCAAGGATATTAAAATGTAAGCTTAGTTTTAACAGTTTCAAAGCTAACTTTGCTTTTTAAAGGTAATAATTCTAAAAAAACTAGTTCAATTCAAAATTCAAGTTGATTCTGCATTTCAGGTAGGCTTTACATTAAATTTACTAATCTTCTTCAAATCCTTTTAGATGAGCTTGGTCCATAGCAGATCTTGGGGTGGGTAATTCATTTTTAGCAAATCAATTTTACTAACCTAGAATTTAGAACCAGATTTTTGCCCTGAAGTAGATTAAGGCTTGGTGAGTAATGTTTTGTTTCTCAGATTTTTTTAAATTAAAGCTGCAAATCATCAGTTAACCATTTCCTAATTAATTACTAACCTTCAATCCTTTTATATAGACTTAGTCTACAGTAGATCTTAGGGTGGTAAGTTTTTTTCACTAAATTACCAGCCTAGATTAAAAAACCAGACTTTTGCCCACAAGCAGATCTTGATTTAGGTAAGCCATTTTTTCTAAATTTAAAAAAACTTGATTAGGGACTCCCAGATTTTTATCCCAAAGCCAATCTTGGGCCAGGTAAGCTTTTTGATAAATTACTAACTTTTTTTTAAAAAACCCACAAACTTTCCCCATGCAGCAGATTTTGGGGTTGGTAAGTCATTTTTCACTAATTTTTACTAACCTTAATTTCAAGCCCCAGATTTCTGCCTACAGCATATCTAGGGTTGGGTGAGTTTTTTTAGAGTAAACAGCTATTTTAACAAAAAAACTGTTTCTCCAATTTAGTTTTTTGATCTAATTAGCTCTTTTTTACCCAAATTCAAAATTTTACTATTAAGGTAATCTCTTTGACTTTCTTTAAACTTGTATTATCTATATCTTTGAATATCAAGTTATGTTTTATTTTATATGATCAATAAATATTAAAAAGTATATTTTAAAGTTACTTAGTTTTAAGTTCTCAACCAAGCAATTATAATCTGCTTATTAAAATTTTAATTAATCTTCATATTTTAATGATTATAGTCAAGTTTTGGCTAACTGTAAAAAAAGTGATGTCTCTCCTTAAAATCTTTTTCACCCAAATAGAACATTTATAATAATTTTACTTACCCTCATCTGCAAAACTCCAGCACCACATAAACTAATTAATATGTCATATATAATAGCTACTATAGGCTGTTTAACTTTCTTCTGCTCATAAAATTAGAGGATTCCTCTTTTAAAAGACCACTATAAATAATTAATTTTCTGAGATAACAAAAATCTTTTAGAAATTCATAAATAATCAAGTTTAGACTATATTATAGTAGTTTCTTTTATGATTTTACTAAAATCAAAAGAAATATAACTTACCAGAGGGTACTGAACCCACATAAATAAAATAAAATGCAATCAAATTGTTGTAACATATTCAATTACTCCCTCTTGGGGAATTAACACCCCAAGTAAATCACCAAGCGGCTCACCGAGTGGTTCACTGCCCAGTCAATAAACCTGTGGCACCTTTATCAGTTAACCATTTATGATGGGGATCCCTCAATCCAGGTCCTAAATGGAACACAACTTGATTAAGCCTTGTGACTCAAGAGGAACATTACTCAGATAAACTCCATGACCTCCATGACGTATATGGACAACATGTGGCTTGTCATGATATTATATATTAAGCTATATTCATATTCAATAAAGTATCATTCTCTTCTTAATTTTCCCCTTTATTTTGTTTATTATACTTCCCAGAAGTATATACTTGACAGTGGTAGCACAGGTAGGTTATCCATACCTACCCAACTCAAAGGAAAAAATCCTCTCAAGAAAAGAACCCAAGTAATGTCACTCCCTAACGGTTGGAGAGATTAAGAAGTAAGACAAGACGTCCCCCCTGGACTTGTCAACTACAATAATCTCCTTTTACTTATTGATTAGTACAAAGCCCTCAAAACCTGTAGTCTGTTCCCTATCACGCCAGCCACAACAGCGTCTACGCAACTTGAGATGCCCAACATCGTGTTTCAACGCTTATGTACCACTGAGATTGGCGCCTTTGCAGGACTACGCCGTGAGAACACCTCTCTTTGGATCAACAGCACTGAGAGCAAGTTTGAACAAGTGGAGTACCCCCAAAGACTCTGGGTTAGCAAAGTTGCCCTCCGCGTCACAGGAACTGCTTTGCGCTTTATTACCAAATGGCTAGCCCAACATCCTGACCAGAAGGAAAATTGGGAAGTGTTCAAGGCCGTGTTCCTTGAAAAGTTCTCCATGAAGGATTCAGACATAGTAATCATGTCTGAACTCTAAACCTTCAAAATGACAGGAACCATCAAGGAATACATTGCTGCGCTCAAAGGACTACATGCCTGTGCGCCCAGTACCATCAACTTTGATGAACCTGGGCCATGTCTGGACTTCTATAATGGCCTTCCCACACACATTAGACGTCAGTTTGACATGACCCGCTGCAAGAACCTTGAGGATGTATTCCTAGAAGGAAAACATACAGCTCAGAAGTCTGACAATCTACACGCCACCAACAAGCGCAAGGAAACCCCTGCAGCAAAGAGAGAGCCTTGCCCCAACAAGCAAAACAACTGAGCCAACAGTACCCAACCTCACAACAGGAATCACACTACACAAGCCAACCAGGCTAGCACTGAAGATAACAACAAGGAGGGAAAAGCTCAGGGGAGTGCTTAGGCAAGCCACCCTCCCCCTCTTCACAAGACTTGTACAGAGTACAGAACGTTGACTCCATCACCATGATCCATGTTCCCTCTAGCAACCCTCTCCTGTTTGCCGCCCAATCTGGAAATAAACTCCTTACCTATCCTTTCTGTTTTTGCAGATACCAGGGCACAGCGCTATTTGACACTGGAGCCAATTAAATGCTTATTAACAAGAGTTTCACAGACCTCATGAAGTTACCTACCATTTGAAGTAACGTCAAAAGAGTCATTGTGGCGGACAACCACAGCACACCAGTTACCTGTGAGACCAAACCTTTCCGGGCCCAAATTGGAGACACCCAAACAACAATTAGTGGCCCCATCATCCCAATCCCAAAATATGATATTGTACTTGGATTAGATTGAATGCAAAAGATAAAATCTCACATAGACTGGGACAGTGCCACCCTCACAATCCAACGAGGAGAAGTCCACCATCACATGTACCCAACACACCTTGACACCCTCATGAGGGACCACATATTTGTAAAGATCATGGAAACAGAGAAAGAAACTGACATCAGCAAAATCAATTGGAGCACATGTACATATGAAGTCATCCACTTCAAAAACACAGAAATTCAACACAAACAGAACCCAATTAGAAACCAGCTAGTCAATGAATTTCCCTCCATATTCCAAGAATCACTACCCAGACTGCCCCCTGATTGGGGTATCCAACATGAGATTGACTTAAAAGGTAGTGTGCCTAAGGCGCAACCCATCTACCTCCTCACACCACAAGAAGACAGCACTTTAAAAGCCTACCTTGACAAAGCACTCAAGAAAGGCCTTATTAGACCTTCAAAATCACCCTTTGGTACCGCTGTCTTCTTTGTGGCAAAGAAAGATGGAGGCCTCTGCCTAGTCACAGACTACAGGGCCCTCAACAAGGTCACAATAAAGAACAGGTATCCCCTGCCCCTAATTGATGACCTTTTTTATGCCCTGAGGGGGTCCCAAATCTTCACAAAAATCAATTTGACAGCAGGATATCACCAAATTTGTGTGAAACCCAAAGACATCCCAAAGACTGCATTTTGGACTAAATACAGATCCTTTGAATGTGTTTTTCTCAATTTTGGCATGACAAACGCTCCCAGTACCTTTGTAACCTTCATGAATGAAGTATTCAAGGAACACATTGGGAAAAGAGAAATCATCTACCTAGACAACATCATCATCTATAGTCCCAACCTACAACAGCACTGGGAAGACGTCCACGCAGTCCTCTGTACCCTACAGGAAAACCAACTAATTGCCAAACCATCCAAATGCAAGTTCTTCTCAACTGAACTTCCCTTCCTTGGTCACATCATTAGCAAGGACAGTATCAAGCTTAATCCAGACAAGATATGCGCTATAACATAAATGCCAGCCCCAAGAAACAAGAGCAAACTCCACACTTTCCTTGGAATGGTAGCCTATGTACGCAGGTTCATTCCTGACTGGAGCGCCCTGACATCTCCCCTATCAGCCATCACTGGGAAAACAACCAAGTTTTTCTGGACACCCTTACAAGATCAACATTTCTGCCAGCTAAAAGAACACATGGTTACTGCCCCCATCTTGCAATATCCAAACTGCAAGGGTATCTATGAGATAGAAACCGACGCCTCTGATTATGCCATAGGAGGGGTCCTCTGTATCCAAACGGCACAGAAAGACTTCCTCCCTGTATCATATGAATCCAGGAAGCTATTGGACGGCAATAAAGATACCCTATACACAATAAGGAGTTGGTTGCCATCATACACTGTCTCATGAAATGGTGATGCTACCTAGAAGGAGCCCAGACGTTCAAAGTACTCACCAACCACAAGTTGTTGATATTCTTTAAAACACAACAACACCTGTCAAGAAGACAAGCCAAATGGATGAGTCTCATACAGAGATACCCCATGCAAATTGGATACAAGCCAGGCAGAGAGATACTTACTGCAGATGCCCTATCAAGGCTATACAATAAGCACATCCTCCATACTGATGGTGACCTCAACTGGCCCATGTTAATCATGGGGAATCTCCAGGAAGGGTTCCCACCTGGCACACCAATGGGCATCCAAGAGAAAGTCCTCAATAACAAACATCTGTTCAAAATCGTATATGGTACCCTCCACTGAATCCTTCCAAATGGTGACACTGTACCCTACGTTCCGTCAACACAAAATATTGACACAATCCTCTGTTATCACAGAGACTTGGGACACACCCGTAGCAGAAACTTGCATGAATACCTCAAGAGCCGCTACTGGTAGCCCAACATCTTAGATGATATCAGAGAAGTACTGGAACAATGCGAGGTCTGTGAAAAGTATGTCTGAACCAAAGCTCCACCCAAATCAGTAGTACCTGTATCCATCACACAGCCCTTCAATATATGGCCGTTGGATATTGTGGGACCAATGCCTGGTGAAAACAAGGGCAAAAAATACATCATAACAGCTATTGACTATGCAACCAGATGGCCTGAAGCACAAGCCACAAAGAGCACAAAGACAACAACATGAGATGATTTATTGGTAAGGAGATCATAGCTAAGTTTGGAAAGCCTGACCTCTTAATCACAGATGGAGGCACTGAACTCAAAGCTATTGACACCAACATATACCTTGCCAAAAATGGAATAAAACACGTCACAGCCAGTCCATATCACCCCCAAGCAAATGGACGTGTATAGCAACTAAACGGCTCTCTAGTAGAAGCCCTCAGTAAGTTATCTGCCAACAATCCAAAAGCCTGGGTTGACATGTTGCCAACCGCCCTTATGGTCTGCAAAACATGAGTCAACCACAATATAGGCAAAAGCCCCTATGAACTTGTCTATGGCCAGAAAACTTCACTTGTCAGTACTACAACGGGACCACAACTGCCACTTCCCAAGAAGATTCCAGACAGCAATGACCCAAAAGTACTACAAGCTAGAAAGGACCAAGAGATGATGGAACAACAAAGGGTTCAGCGAGAAGCAATCCCATTACAACAAGAAAGGTTCCAAGTCAGAGACAAGATCTGGGTTGTCAACCACAACCAACACAAATTAGACTCAGGATTGCGCAGACCAGGCATTGTCATGGAGGTGAAACCCAATAACACATACCTCATCAAAGGGATTGGAGCTCAAACCAAACCAAACTGTATGCACCATGATCAACTTTGTTTGTGTAAGGCAAGAGCAGCCCAACAAAAATCAAGACTTCCTGTCCCTAATGCCAAACTGGATCAGTACCAGGCCCGTATACCAGATACCCTCAAGAAGGTTCCCAAGGCTCCGCCTTCCAGCACCCCAGGGGGAGATGTTGCAACATCTTTGATTACTCCCTCTTGGGGAATTAACACCCTGAGTAAATCACTGAGCGGCTCACTGAGTGGTTCACCGCCCAGTCAATAAACCGGTGGCACCTTTATCAGTTAATCATCTATGACGGAAATCCCTCAATCCAGGTCCTAAATGGAGCACAACTTGATTAAGCCTCGTGACTCAAGAGGAACATTACTCAGATAAACCCCATGACCCCCATGACATATATGGACAACATGTGGCTTGTCATGATACTATATATTAAGCTATATTCATATTCAATAAAGTATCATTCTCTTCTTAATATTCCCCTTTATTTTGTTTATTATACTTCCCAGAAGTATATACTTGACAAAATCAAATGTTATGAAGCTGAAATAACATAATATTAGATAACTAAAAAGATCTACAAAATCAGACACTATCTTATCAAAAATAGAAAATAATGATATCAAAAATCAGTGTACCACATAGAATTTAACTTATATTTAAAAAGTAAATTAAGATCAATATGTTATCAATAAAATATGCAGTCACCAACAAATAAAGACTAAATCTTAGTAAAAAAGTGTGCTGCAAAAAGAATATATTAAGCCTATAAACTACAAAATAAAGTTCAGGAAAAAAAGGGATTTTTATAACGTGTACTTGATCTTTATTAATTTAGGGAATTATAATTTCCATTGGAGTTCAAAATATATACTGAAAATAAAGAATCTAAAAGGGCTGCAATTTTATTATGTGGATAAAAATTCAGTACTTTTCAGAGCTGTTGCAATAGATAACCAAAACCAAGTGCTGAACACACAGAAGTTATGCACAAAACAAATCTTAAGTGGACTAATTTTATTGTTAACATGTATAAATTGTTGATTTTTTATGTGAGAAAACTTGGTGTTATATGTTTGGGTTTGTCTGTGTATCTCAAAATCTCTTAAAAGTACTTTTTTAATCTCCATTCTCTTAAATGTCAAAAAATAAGCATAATAAAAGTTATAGACCTCTAATAAAGCCTTGGTAATAGTATAATAGAGTATTTACAAAGCATACACCCATACTTCTCTAATTAAAAGTAGCAATCATAATAAAGCTATCATTTTTATATTAAAAAAATTGCTTTAGATATCATTAAATCATCTTTTAACAACCAGACTAGTAAATAAATTTAAAAAAGACATACTGAACTACCAAAAAGGTATTTCTGCTAGAGAAAAAGAAAAGAATAACAGTGTGAAGCTGTGAATAATAGAGCTTAGTTAGCATAGCTTTTTTCTTTTGGTAGCCTGCTCACCGCTCAACTTTATACACTCATTGATTTCTGATATTTTTTCATTAACAAATATAAATAATTTTTACCAAGAAACCATAAGGAGGCTGCATCTTTTAACAGCTTTTTACTAGGTATGAGACCAGGAACGCATACTAGCAGGCTTCCATCACCCCTGGGGTTTCACTAAAAAGATTTATGATAAAGATTATTAAAAAGCCAAAAAATTTGAACTCCAAAAAATATAACTTCAAAACCCTCTTTGATCATAGTTTTTACCAGCTATAACTGGAAACACATACCAGCGGGCTGCCGTAAAAGAGTGAAGCTGAGTGTAGCACAGCTTTGCTCTTTTGGCAGCCTGCCTGCACATCTTTTCTTTTACCAGCTATAGACTAGAAACACATACCAGCAGGCTGCCGTAAAAGAGTGAAGCTGAACATAGCACATCTTTGCTCTTTTGGCAGGCTGCCAGAAACATCTTTTCTTTTACCAACTAGAGTTTACAAAAATAGTTTTAAAAGGCCACTTATTTAAATAAACAAAAAATGTGACTCAATTAGGATACCTGGACGCATACCTAGGCGGGATGCCGTAAAAGGGCAAAGCGGGCAAAGCTCAGCTTTGTTCTTTTGGCATCCCACCCACCACAACACGCTTGTATTTTCCCCTTGTAACTCTGCTAAAATAGCACAGTTATGACACTGGGGTTTTAGTTGGGTTGTTCATGTACAAGGTATATGGCTTCAAGTAAGGACTGTATATCCTTGAACTTGGCTTCAATAGTCTTAGCAATTGAGAGCTCTTTCTTCTTAATATTGGGACTAAATGGGTTTCATTTAGATGTTTCTTTTATGCCCTTGTCAAGTTCATGTTCTACGTAAATGGCATAGTTTTTACAAACTAAGTTGTAAGCTTCCTCCAGAGTTGCTGGGGTTTCTTTTTGGATGAGACCAGCATAGGTGGGAGTGAGGCTGTTCTCAAATGTGGGTATGCTCACAAGACTATGGAAGTTGTCAATGATAATATTTTGCTCACTGACAGCTGTGTTCTTGGTATGTTGGGTAAGGACCTTGTTTGTGTACTCTTGAAACTTTACAATGAAAGGTTGAAAATGGTGAACTGGTTGATCTTAACTTGGTTAAGGAGATGGTGTGGATCAGGTTCATATCCAATGAAGTGTTTTCTGGCTTTTGTTTCCCACTCCTTCCATATCTCAAAGAGCATGTCTTGGTGCTAAATGCACATATTGTCACATAGCTTAGAGCCAACTTCTCTTAGTCTGACGGAGTCGGGGAGGTTAGAGGTGTTGCAGTAGTCCTCAAAGGAATAGAGCTAAGCTCTAAACCTGTCACCACTAAAGTTGCCAACAGCTTGTGATGCCCAGAACTTAAAAGCAGAAGGAGAGTTGTTAGATGCAACGACAGCAGTAGGAGGGGATCCAAGTGGGTTGGCGGAGGAACAGGGGAGTGTAGACTTTTCTACTCAGATTAATCAATCAACACAGAATTTGTCAAAGTAAGGTGTGACCTCCAAATTCTGTAATGCTAAATTACAGATATAAGATATTTAGGAATTAACAAGGTAAGGTTTATTTGAGTAATTTAAAGCTTATATAGCTTGCTGTAGAAATATTGTCAATTTCGGATAAATGACACGTCATTGAATTCGGCATCACAGCAGATCCTCCACTAGTAGCAAAAGTAAGGCCTAATTCCAATAAAATCGAGGCCTGCTCGATTTTATTGGATTCAGGGCCAGATTTTCTCCAAATAGCTGTTTTATTATAAAGCCGCTATCGGAGCAGATCTGCCACAACCCTACTTTAGGCAACAATAAAGTGCATATGTACATTTTCAAGCTTGTGAAGGTTGTGCTGTAATACTTTCTTGAGGTTAATTGCGGCTTTTTTCTTATTTGAAGATTTTAACGATCCTGTAAAATTTTATAAGCTAAAGCTACGCTAAGATTGCTTAAGAATGAACCCTATCATAAGGATTTTTTACTATTTAGTCGGGGCATTTTGATACTCTTTATTATGTTTAGATGTGTGTTTAAATTCACTTTGTCTTAATCTAAAAGCTTTGTTATAGAAGTAAAAAGATAAGTTTCAACAATGTCATCACTGAGAAGAGTCATAAAAAATGGCAACTATAACAACTTGGCGTCTCGGCTTTTCTCATCGACTAGCTTGATAAACAATGTCAAATTCGCACCAATGTACCTTTTCATTTCCCTTATTTAAACCTAACTACTTATACTCAAGGGAAAGAACATCTCACGAAAAGCTGCTTGAGACCCGAGAGAAAATTCTTGAATGCTCTTTAAATCAAGTTTCTCAAAAAGGCTGGACTCTTCAAAATCTGATAGATTCAGCCAATATGCTAGGATACCCAAGCGTCACCCATGGAATCTTACCCAATGGTGAACTTGACCTTGTCTCTCATTTCCTAGATAAATCTATGAAGGAAACAATCTTTTCAATAAAGCAGGAGGATTTTACAAAGTAGGCCGATATTGAAGCTTTGATTTAACCCATGCTAGCCTTGCTTCGAAAGAAAAATTAAGAAAAGCTCTTACTATACGCCTTAAGTTAAATACACCCTTTCTTTCAACTCTCCCTGAAGTAATATGAACTTTTACACCTGGGCTAATCTTGCAGGCATTTGCGATCCTTGCCTCGACAAAAGGAATTCCCATAGCTCTCGATAAGCTTCTAACTCTTGTTGATCAAGTTTCATGGAATATTGGAGATAAAACATCTGGGGTAAGTCAATTTCACCACATATTGCAAGAGTTGCACACCAGAAAGCAAGACTAGTTTATAAAAACTTAATATGATAAAAATTTCAAATCATTTGACTTTGATTTTGAATACGGTCTTCAAGCACAGCATTATTCAAACTAGGAATCAATATGGATAATATAAAAAGCATTAACTTACACCTGTTTACAGATGGACTGGTATTCCAGGAGACTTTCGATAGCAGGATTATATACTAGCACAGGTTGAGTTGTACTTCAACATCTAATGTTTTAAGAACTTTACATGATGCAAGACCAAAGCGTGGATCAATCTGCTACATGGGAATTCCTTGAACGCAGACTGAGTGACTACGATGAAGCCGCTTCTTTTGTTCAAGAGGTACTCTGATATAAATCTCATTAATTAAACGGATAGACTTCCAAGGTAGCTGATTTCGGGTTAAAATCAGTTGTTGGGATCCTTGAGTCTGTAAGTATTTCAAAGTAATTTCTAATCATTTTTAGAAAGGTATTCGTATTTAAAGGCTGCAGAGACCCGTCTATCTCGAATGTCTGGGTTCACTCACTTTATACATGTTGAAGGCCAGGAGTTTTGTCCATATTTACTACCGTGAAGGATAAAACATACTTCAACCCTTTAAATCTTCCCCTTCATTTCAACTTTTAACTAAAAGCGTTGATTACTCTGCCGGGCAACGCTAGATTACATATTCTACAATGACATTGCACGCTGCTCCTGACATCTAATGCGCAAAATTGACGAAGTTGTCAGTCTCTCAAAGGCGGTTTCAAGCTAGAGCTCAAGCATACAATTATTAATACTTGGGATGGTTATTTTTTGTTCCATAACCATCGTTTTGATCAAATCTACTGCTAATCATAAACAGCATCCCAAATTAACTTAAAATCTCTATTAGTTAACTGCTTCAGTAAAGGATACCACTTGTTTGATCCCAAAGTTTAATCCTAGCATTCTTAGCGTATATGAGCCAGGCTTCTGTAACTAAAATCACGCCCTTTCACGCTATAAATATTGCCACCCAAAAATATCCAAACTAAATTATCATTGGTATTGTTGATATCTAAGTATCTGCTTATTTTGAAAAAGTACAATAATTCACCTTAAACGCAACTTATACGTTTACCTCCTCTCAGTAAATCAATTCCCCAGGAATTGACCCAACTACAGAATAGTCGGTGGCACACCTGCCAAACCCCTATGTTGTAAGGGGATCAAGCATTTCAAATCCTGAGCAGAACACTACTTGGACAAGCCCCATGATGTACATGGGCAGTATGTGGCACCCTATGGTACTATTGTTGCAACATCTTTGATTACTCCCTCTCAGGGAATTAACACCCCAAGTAGATCACCAAATGGCTCACCAAATGGTTCACCGGCCAGTCAATAAACTGATGGCACCATTATCAGTCAACCATCTATGACGGGGATCACTCAATCCAGGTCCTAAATGGAACACAACTTGATTAAGCCTTGTGACTCAAGAGGAACATTACTCAGATAAGCCCTGTGACTTCCATGACATACATGGACGACATGTGGCTTATCATGATACTATATATTATTCTATATTCATATTCAATAAAGTATCATTCTCTTCTTAAATCTTCCCCTTTTTCTGTTTATTATACTTCCCAGAAGTATAAACTTGACAGAGTTAGCACAGGTAGGTTTTCCATACCTACCCAACTTGAAGGAAAAATTCTTCCTAAGAAAAAGACCCAAGCAATAGTACTCCCCTAACGGCTGGAGAGACTACAAAGAAGGACAAGACGTTCCCGCAGGTTTTGTTATCTACAACAACATCCTTGTACCCATTGAACAATACAACACTATCAAAGCCCAAAGACTGTTACCTACAACTCCAATCACAATAGCACCACAGCAGCCTGAAATACCCAATATTGTATTCCAACGCCTGCGTACAGCTGAAATTGGTGTCTTTGCAGGACTACATTGGGAAAATACCGCTCTTTGGATTAACAGTACACAAAGCAAATTTGAACAAGTGGAATACCCCCAAAGACTCTGGGTCAGCAAAATTGCCCTCCACATTACAGGAACTGCATCACATTTTGTAAGCGGATGGATAGCCCAACACCCCAACCAAAAGGGAGACTGGGAGCTATTCAAGAGTGCATTCCTTAAAAAGTTCTCCATGAAAGATTCTGACGTAGTAATCATGACAGAACTTTGAACCTTCAAGATGACAGGAACAATCAAGGAATACATTGCTGCATACAAAGACCTACGTGACCTCGCACCCAGCACCATCAACTTTGATGAACCTGGGCCACACTTGGACTTTTATAACGGTCTCCCCACACACATTAGACGTCAGTTTGATATGACCTGCTGCAAGAACCTTGAAGATGTGTTACTGGAAGACAAACACGCGGCCCAAAAATCTGACAATCTACACATAACCAACAAGCGCAAAGAGAGTCCTTCAGCCAAGAAGGATCCTTGGCCCAATAAGCAGAACAACCAAGCCAACAACACCCATCCTTGAACTGGGAATTGAACTGCACAAGCCAACCAGGCAAGCACCAAAGATACCAATGAGGAGGGAAAAGCTCAGGGAAGTACTTTGGCAAGCCGCCCTCCCCCAACCTACAAGACTTGTACAGGGACCAAGATGTGGATTCAATCACCATGATCCAAGTACCCTCCAGCAACCCTCTACTGTTTTCTGCCCAAACTGGAAATAAACTCCTCACTTATCCTTTCCGTTTTGCAGATATTAAGGAACAGCACTATTTGACACTGGAGCAGACCAGTCCCTAGTCGACAAGAAACTTGCTGACCTCATGAAACTGCCAGCCACTCAAAGCAAGATCCTTAGAATTATCATGGCGAACAACAGAAGCACACTAGTCACTCAAGAGGCTAAATCTTTCTGCGCCCAAATTGGAGACGTACAAACCACCCTTAGCAGTCCAATCATACCAATCCCCAAGTATGCCATTATACTTGGCCTAGACTGGATGAGAAAGACCAAACCTCACATTGACTGGGACAGTGCTACCCTCACCATACAACAAGGAAAAGTACACCACCATGTTTATCCAACTCACCTTGACACACTTATAAGGGACCATGTATTGTGAAAATCATGGAGACAGAAAAGAAAGTCAACCCTAGAAAAATTTATTGGAGTACCTGTACATACAAGGTCATCCACTTTAAGAATACAGAGACTTGACATGAAAAGAACCCCATCTGAGAACAGCTAGTCAGCAAGTTCCCCACTGTTTTCCAAGAAACACTGCCAGGACTACCTTCTGACTGCAGCATACAACACAAAATTGACCTCAAAGGAAGTGTACCTAAAGCACAACCTATCTACTGCCTCACATCACAAGAAGACAACACCCTAAAGGCTTATCTTGACATCATCCTTGAAAAAAGACTCATACAACCATCAAAGTCACTCTTTGGCGCTGCTGTCTTCTTTGTGACAAAGAAAGATAGAGGACTCTTTCTTGTCACCAACTACAGAGCGCTCAACAAGGTCACAATTAAGAACAGGTATCCCCTACCCCTAATTGACGGTCTTTTTGACGCCCTGGGGGGATCTGTCATGGCCTGCCATGACATAGTAGCTTTAAAAAGTCACGTTTTAAAAGCTTGGATTGATAAAGCTACTTCTTGACATCAGAAAGCTACCTTGATGATCTCCCTAGGTATCCTAGATCAAAAGTTATGGCAATTTAAAGAGCCGAGTTCAAAAACCCTGTCAGCATGTCTCAAAATGGTCGCGAGATTGGATTTCAAATCAAGACAAGCATCAATTAGTAAGCGGGCAAATCCAACCATATCTCAGCTTTCAGTGATCAGTTTTGGACGTTCTTACGCTCAAATGAAAGCCCCAGATGAGGAAAATCCATCCAAAGTATTTTTAGATGACCAACTGAGGCAAACCATGAAGTTTGAATATGGCCAAAAGAATATGACTAGAATTAGTCAGCTGATGTTTCAAACTTTTAGCATGACCCTCCAGATAGAGAGACAAGGACCTTTAGGAAGAATCTGGAAGAATCTCAAAGACCAATGTAAATAGTATAAAAAGAACCTAGTTCCCCTTTTCCCCATTGTGATCATTCTTGGTCTGAATAATAAATAAAGGACTTCTCTTAGACTATAGTTTAAATGGATCAGAGTTGGGAGCCCTTGGGCCCTGACAGGATCCCAAATCTTCACAAGGATTGATTTGACAGCAGGTTACCACCAAATTTGTGTGAAACCTGAAGACATTCCAAAGACCACATTTAGAACTAAATACAGATCCTTTGAATGCGTTGTTCTCAACTTTGGCATGACAAATGCTCCCAGTACCTTTGTGACCTTCATGAACAAAGTTTTTAAGGAACACATTGGAAAACGGGCAATCATCTACCTGGACAACATCATCATTTACAGTCCTAACCTACAACAACACTGGGAAGATGTCTGTGCAGTCCTCTGTACCCTGCAAGAGAACCAAATAATTGCCAAACCGTCCAAATGTGAGTTCTTCTTGACTGAACTCCCCTTCCTTGGCCATATCATTAGTAAGGACGGTATCAAGCCGGATTCAGACAAAATACATGCCATAACTGAGATGCCAGCTCCAAGAAATAAAAGTGAACTCTGCACTTTTCTTGGAATGATAGCCTACATAAGAAGGTTTACCCCCAACTGGGGCGCCCTAACAGCCCCCTATCTGCCATCATAGGCAAAGCAACTAAGTTTTTCTGGACACCACTATGTGATCAACACTTCTGCTAACTGAAGGGACACATGGTCACCACCCCTATACTCTAATATCCAAATTGTGAGGGAATCCATGAACTAGAAACCAATGCTTCTGACTATGCATAGGAGGAGTACTCCATGTTCAAACGGCAGAAAAAGACTTCCTCCCTGTGGCATATGAGTCAAGAAAACTATTTGATGGTGAACAAATATACCCCCATATACAACAAGAAGTTGGTAGCTATTATACACTGCCTTGTGAAGTGGTGATACTATCTGGAAGGAGCCCAAGTGTTCAAGATACTCACCGACCATAAGTTGCTGATATTCTTCAAAACACAACAACACTTGTCAAGGAGACAAGCCAAGTGGATGAGTCTCATACAGAGATACCCCATGCAAATCAAATATAAGCCAGGAAAAGAAATGCTTACTGCAGATGCCTGTCAAGCTATACAGCAAACATGTCCTCTGCACTGATGGTGACCCCAACTGGCCCATGTTAATCATGGGGAATCTCCAGGAAGGGTTCCCACCTGGCACACCAATGGACATCCAAGAGAAAGTCCTCAAGAAAAACATCTGTTCAAAAACGTATATGGTACTCTTTATCAAATGCTTCCAAATGGTGACACTGTACCTTACGTCCTGTCAACTCAAAAGATTGACACCATCCTCCAATATCACAGAGACCTTAGACACACCTGCAGTAGAAAGTTGCACAAATACATCAAGACACGCTACTGGTGGCCCAACATGCTAGATGATATCAGAGAGGTACTGGAACAATGCAAAGTCTATGAGAAGTACACCCAAACCAAAGCACCACCCAAGTCAGTAGTACCCATATCCATCACACAACCCTTCAAGGTATAGTCATTGGATATTGTGGGACCAATGCCTGGCAAAAACAAGGGAAAAAAGTACATCATCACAGCTATCAACTATGCAACCAGATGGCCTGTGGCGCAAGCCATCAAAGAGCACAAAGGCAACAATATGAGACACTTCATTGGCAAGGAGATCATAGTCAAGCTCGGTAAACCTGACCTCCTAATCACAGATAGAGGCACCAAACTTAAGACCATTGACACCAATACCTATCTTGCCAAGAATGGGATAAAACACATCACAACCAGCCCATATCACCCTCAAGCAAATGGACAAGTAGAACAACTAAACAGTGCGCTTGTAGAAGTCCTCAGTAAGTTATCTGCTAACAATCCAAAGGCTTGGGTAAACATGCTCCCAACAGCACTTATGGTCTGTAGAACAAGAGTCAACTGCAATATGGGCAAAAGCCCTTATGAACTTGTCTATGGACAAAAGCCCACTCTTATCAGTACATCTACAGGGCCACAACTACCACTGCCCAAAAAAGTACCAGACAACAGTGACCATAACATACAACACACCAGAAAAGATCAAGAGGAGATGGAACACCAAAGGGTTGAAAGGGAAGCAATCCCATTGTAACAGGAAAGGTTCCAAGTTGGAGACAAAATATGGGTTGTCAACCATGACTAGCATAAGCTAGACCCAGGGCTACATGAAACAGGCATTGTCATGGAGGTCAAGCCTAACAACACTTACCTTATCAAAGGGATTGGATTTTGGACTGAACTAAAATGTATGCACTACAACCGTCTCTGCCTGTACAAAGCAAGAACAGCCCAATGAAACTCCATACCCCCTGTTCTAACGCCAAACTGGACCAATAACAAGCATGTATCCCTGAAACTCTCAAGAAAATTCCCAAGGCTTTGCCTTCCAGCACTCCAGGGGAAAATGTTGCAATATCTTCAATTACTCCCTCTCAGGGAATCAACACCCCAAGTAGATCAACAAATGGCGCACCAAATGGTTCACCAGCCAGCCAGTAAACCGGTAGAACCATTATCAGTCAAACCATCTATGACAGGGATCAACCAATCAAGATCCTAAATGGAACACAACTTGAATAAGCCTCGTGACCCAAGAGGAACATTACCCAGGTAAGCCCCATGACCCCCATGACGTACATGGACGGCATGTGGCTTGTCATGATACTATATATTTGCCTATATTCATATTTGATAAAGTATCATTCTCTTCTTAAATCTTCCCCTTTTTTGATTTATTATACTTCCCAGAAGTATAAACTCTATATTAGTAAACCAGCATCCAACTAAATCAATTATTACAAGTTTGAGAACATCAACATTTCTGAAGTTCCACTACAATTCAACTAGGAAATTGGTTTCTGCTGCTCAAGCTGCTCAAAGTGTTAACACTTTGAACACCAAAGTGTTAACTGGTTTCTTGTTCTAACACTCATATTCCCCACATTCAACCTCAATCAGTTTAAGTTGTATTCTACTATTTAAACTGTCTTACTTGACCTTATTCAACCCTTTCCCTAGATCTTTACCCTCATAGTAAATCAAGGGGAAATTCTCACCAAAGCAGTTTTTTATCCTGCTCTAATAGAAAAATACTATCATCTACTATAATAAATTACTAAGGAAACCTCTTACCTGCAATTTAATTAATATTAATCCTTGATTTTGCCACTGTAGAAAAATCAAGGCTTAAAATTTCACCTTTTGCTTCCCTGGCAAGTTGCTTTAGAGAAACTTTGCAACACCTTTTCTAATATTTCCCCAAACTATTTCAAACATATACCAATAGCCTGGCACCTATTATATCTATAAAGTATATCATTGAGCCTCTATTAGTATCATCATCTAGTCTATTTTGATGATCCACACATGGAGCTTTTTTTTGCATATGTGGGCAAATCTTGCCCAAGTAGAGAATGGCTTCCTGAGAGAGATAAATATTTATTGCTTTGTTAGTTTGCCCAGCTGTGTTGGCTGAGATTTTGTCCAAAAAAGATGGTTGGTGTTTGGTTTTATCTTGGGGTGTTAGTAGGGTGGCCCCTGCTAGTGCTTTGAAAGGATAGAGAATTTTTGTACCCTGGGATGGTTCTACCAAGGATTATAAGCATTTTTAACTATCTGAGGCAATAATAAAGTTGTCTTTCACTGGGATGGCTTAACAGAGGGTATAGATATCCTTAAACTAGATGAGATGAGAATGCAGCTAGTTTTATTCCCTGGGATGAATGTACTAAGGTACCATAGAAATCCTGATACCAACTGAGGTGATAATACAAAATAATTACTTTATCTGGAAAGAGGTAAAGTATATCTGTCTAGGACTTAATAATAGCTTTAATGAGGTCTTGTTGATATTGAACAAGCATGAATGAACCAGAACTATCATTAGGGTGGCTGTATAGAGACTCAACTGCTGAACTTAATTATTTGGTGATATCTGGTAAGTAAAGCTAGTTAATTTGTGCCTTAAAGCTTAAGCTAACCACCTGGGTGAGTAAAAAAGTAGCAGTGGATTAAGAATGTCTTCTTCTGATAACATAGTTAGAGGTCACTTATGTGGGCTCTTATGGATGAAATGCACATGTGAAGACTTAGCACCCAGATTCTAGATGATTGCACTGATGGGACATTATAGAAGTGTCATAATTGTGCTGTTTTAGCAGAGTTACAAGGGGAAAATATTTGGAAACTAGATAATATTTTTTATTGAGATATAGTGATTATATAGTCATTGTGAATTGTGGATAACAGTAACATAATAGTGTTGATTATATGTTGGGATGGTGAAGGGGATGGCCTGATCCTGGTAATGAGTCAAGCGCCAAAACAAGATATCCACTGTAAGGGATCAGCTTCTGTTCATATTTTTGGATTTGGAAATTTAAGTCAACCTCCTAGTTTGGCTTCAAGTAAATGGATGGTCAGATTGAAGGTCACAAACCTGCTTACTCAGAACCTTGCTGGCGGGTCAAGTATGCTGTTTTGACATAAGTATAAGCCTAGATGGAGATCAATGATGGGGCTCAATGTTTGGCTAACTAGCTATTCTAGGTGCTAGGCTATTAGACTAAGTTTGGAACAGTTTGGTGAAATACTCCAAAATTTCTCCAAAGAGGTGTCTGATAAAGCAAAAGATGAAATGTTTTGTCTTGAATTTGCTGCAGTGGTAAAACCAAGGAGGGATGTTAAAGAAATTGCAGGGAAAATGTTTCCTTAGTAATTTCCTATACAGTAATTTTCAAACCTGTTGAGATAAATGAAAAATCTCAGTCTAAGAACAAATGCAACTCAGTCTAAAAGCAAAATCAAAGTGGATCCAAATATATTGTAACTTAATATAAATTTCTTGATTTTCAATCTCATGTTTAAACTAGGTTGAATCCGTTTTTAGACTGAGAATTTTTGTTTATCTCAGCAGGTTTGAAAATTACTGTCAGAAAATTGCGGGCCATGGTATTTTATCATCTGTCAGATGATATCCTAAGTCTTCTAATATTAGGAAAGTACAGAGAACCTGTGACTTTGGCGTAACCTTTGGCCCAGAATATTTTGTTGTCATCAGAAGAAGCAAGTCTGACAGGGCCCAAGGCCCAAAGGAATTGGGACAGTTCTTCCTACTTCTGGATATAGGTTCATAGTTTTCTCTATATTTTACTATATATAGCTATACTGTATGACAAAAATATCATCTTTTGCTCTCCACTAATAAAGCCTAAGAGAGGATCATGTTTAAGGAAATAAGACTTGGATCAATCATCAAGTCAATAAGGAACCATCAGTCTTCTATTCTAATGGACTGGCTTTAAGGCGGTCTGCCTGCCCACGTGCTATCCAAGTTAGCTCACAACGCTAGAAGAGACTGAAGTAGCATTAGGGCAACACAGCAGGAGGCCCAGCCTTTTTGGTGTGGTTTTAACGGAAGGCTAAATTGACATCTTCCACAGATTGGTATCCTTTCTGTCTACCTGGACCACTTCCAGGGCTAGCTAGCCAGTGGTTGGCTACTGGTCCACAGAGATGATTGTTTCACTTAATCAGAGCTACTCTAATACAGTAGTTTTAAAAGCTATGGCAACAAGCAAAAATACTTTGGATTTAAATGAAAAAACTCAGATGTAAACAAAATTAAAAATAAATAAATCTATTTTTTAATTAATATAAATTTATTAGTTTTAATTTTGTTTACATCTGAGTTATTTTTGTTTAAATTTGAAGTATTTTTGCTTGTTGCCATAGCTTTTAAAATTACTGTACAATAGGCTCAAGCCTGTTATCTTAGAGTGTTTGGCCTAACATCCCAGTCCATTTTGGACTCTTCTAGATGAAATGCGGATGACAGTTCTCATGACAGCCCTCTTGTTCTGGGTTTCCATTAGAGTTTAGAATAGTAGTTATTATGAGAAGCATGTTTGAGGTGGTTGTTGAGGTAAACTAATTAATGGACAGTGATTGCATGTTCTATTAATTAATTTCAATGCATGAATTTGTCAATGCCAGGATATGATTTGGTTGTTGATTCATTGATCCTGCAGCCCACAGTCTGCATTATTCTATTGAACCCATTCCTAAGAGTGATTGACAGCTGGCCCGCGTTAATTGGTTGAATCCGTTAATTAGTCAATATCCCAAAATCCTGACAATTACTGTAGTAAATAAGGGTATTTTTTATTGGAGCAGAATAATAAGCCAATTTGGTAGGATGTTTTCCCTTGATTTTATTGTGAGTGTAGAGATCTGGGGAAAAGTTGAATATCATTGATAACAATTTAAATAGTATTCTTCTATTTAAATTGGTTGAAGTTGAACTCAGGGAATATTGGTTCTAGAACAGGCAACTGGTTAACACTTATGCGTACAAAGTGATAACACCTCAAGCAGCTTGAGCAGTGAGAATTACTTCCCTATTTAGATTGTAATAGAAATTCAGAAATGATGAAGTTTTAATGTTGCAATCATTGGTTGGGTTAGAGGCTGATTTACTAAAGAATATGATCATTTGGAAGTCAAAGGATTAAATAATGATGAGAAAACAGTGAAACAATACTTTAGGATTTTTAGATAATAAGTTTATATGCTTATTTTATTATGGGAGAAAGTGAGCATCAATAGTTCAAGCTTTTTAAGGAAGCCATTATTAAGGTGCAAACATTAGGAACAAGGCGCTAAAAGTAGGGGGCTGGCTGGAAAGTTGAAGAGGTATTTTGGAAATCTTTTGGTTGTGAGTGAGATATTTGTTGAGCACTTAATCTGCATCTTGATGGTTACATGTCTGGTTAGTTTAGATTAGAAAGATGTCTTCCGAAGTGTTCAGAAGTTCTTTATGAAGGAGTAGCTGGTCAAAAGACTCCAGAAAGGTGAAAATCAGAAGGCTTTATAGATATTATTTCTTTTATTTTAATAAAGACTATCTTGACCCATATTATCCCTTTTTTGAAAGAGAACTCCCCTAGTGATAGTAGTTTTGGAGCTTGTCAAGAAGATTAGAAGAGGCAGAACTTTAGTAGGTTCATTCATAGAAAGCTCCTGGTTGAGAAATGAGTAAAGAGGTGAAAATAACTTTAAGATCTGGGAAATTGTTGTACTGAAGATTATCATCCAAACTGCCCCTAGATAATGAAGCTGCTTTGGTAGCCCATGTATTGATGTGAAATATGCTTTCCTCTAGTTATCAATTGCCAATGATGATTAGGAGGCATGATGATTCCCTTTTGGAGTGTTAAGATAATTCTCTTGTGATCTTTTCATAGTACAATTATCATTGAGGATATCACCCCAACCTAGATAGTACCTGGCTTTGACCCACAACACACCTTGTTATCCTCAGAGCAGGCACACCATGTATACCTTGATTACCAAATAGTTGGTGGCACTATTGCTACCCCTATGTTGTATGAGGATCAGAAATTTTGAATTCTATACAGAACACCACTTGGACAAGCCTGATGAGCACATGTAAAATATATAGCTTGTCATAATACCATTACATATTATATTTTAATATTGAATGAATTAATATTCTCTTCTTGATTTCCTCCTTTATTTTGTTTGGTAGGCTTCTCAGAAGTGTATATTCAAGATCAGTTACAATTTATTGGAACATTTTATGAATCTTAATGCCATATTTGCGATATCTTGGTAGCTGGGTCAAATCTCTTCTGAAATGGTTGTATCTTTGTTTAAAAGTTATCATGCCCTCTGATTGATTATTTTCTAGTCATGTGTGGATGTGTGATAACTGCTTAATTAGTTAACTGCAATTAGTTTAGGATTAATGAAAAGCCTAAGTTATTTGGGTTAGTGCTTTAGGCTCAGATCCTTTTCTATCTAGATGTACATTGCTTCAGTTTTAATTGGATTGAATGACATGTATATTACTTCAGATCCACTGATTTTTATTGATGTGGACTAATCCTGGTTGCACCTCTTATCACTACTTTAATGCTATGATCATCACCACTATAAATGGTGTTGTATGATTCTAATAAAGATCACACACTCCACTTAAAATACTGTTTGTGCTTATTTGGCTTTGTTGCCTATAGTCAGAACAAACAAGTCATATTACCCAGAAGCTTTTGGAGACTTTTTCTTATTGCTCACTTTACTACTAAGTAACAGAGAAATTCCCATGCTGTTCTAATACTAGAGTTAGTTATCCAGCCCCAATAAAAGTTCAATGTGGTTTCTCCTACTCCTGAAGCCCAACACACCAATATTATTTCCCTTGGATCCTTAAGAACCCAAGTACTAATTATTTCCCCCACTTCCACCTTGTAAGTATCACAAGAGTGATTTAAAAAAATCTTAAAATAGTGTAGTTTAAGAGAGAAATGATATTTAATTGCTTATTTCTCCTTGTTTTGTTTAACCAAGGCATGTTTTATTAGATTTTTGAAACCGATGGGGTCAATTTAGGGTACAATGGTTCTATAGCCTATTGAGATAAACGAAATAATCCCAGGCTAAAAACGGAATAAAAATCAAGGTATTTGTATTAAATTACAATAGATTTGGATTCACTTTGATTTTGTTTTTAGACTGAGTTGATTTTGTTTATCTCAACAGGTTATAAAAATACTATACCATCTATGTTTTTTACTTTAAAAAACATTCAGGGTAATGAGGACAATTAATTAAAAAAGTATTCTTATCCAGGAGTTGAAATCATAAAAACAGACTTCTTACTATGCTACAGCGATGACATAGGCACCACTTGGGCTGCTTCGGCCAAGCCCTGGGCAGCTGCGGAAGGGTTTCTAGCTCTGAGTCACTCCTATCAAAGATTTATTTAAAATATTTAAATATATAGTATTTTCGTTTTGACTGTAGCTGCCCAGAGCCGAAAGCTGGCCGGGGCTGAGCCGAAGCATTCCTAGGCACCACCAACATGTGCGCTGTTGCATTTGAAGGAATTGTAACTTCTTGTAAACCCGAGACTGGGAAGTTTATCCAAAAAGAAACGGAATTTCAATTATTTAAAAACTACTCTATTCATGTTATTTTTAAAAGATTTGTTTTTATAAAGTATATTCTTTAATAATAAGCGATATACACCACTGAATTAGCTTATAACATCAAAGCTATACAATGCCAATATTACTAACCAACAAGTTGGGAGACCGTTTGCCGACATTGGTCAGCACACCTCTCTTGGAGTAGAAAATGATTTCCTCTAAAACATCAGCAGGGTTATAGTTTCCTGTCTTTGACATGACATTTGCTGCCAGCCCTGACACGTGAGCCGCAGCCATGGAGGTACCAGATTTATCCAGATGATCGCCCTCAGTGGAGAGAGAAAGGATGTCCTCGCCAGGCGCAAACACATCCAAGCATTGTCCCCAGTTGGAGAACTCATAACGTTTATCATCCAAGTTACTAGCGCCTACAGTGATAGCACTAGGCTCAGATGCAGGTGATTTGTTGCAGGCATCAATATTACCATTCCCAGCAGCCACAACCACCACGCACCCCAAGCGGACTGCGTTACGCACAGCAATGTTGAAGGCAACTGAATATTTCACCTCTAAACTAAGGTTTATGACACACCCTCGCCCTTTGCGCCTGTTTCGGACCGCCCAAACGACCCCGTCAATGACTTGTGACGCTTTAGCACTTAGCGTGGCATTCCCCATCTTCACCGCAACCAGCGTTGCCTTCTTGGCAACTCCGTAGGTGTCTGAACCTATAATGCCTGCCACATGCGTACCATGGCCTATATCATCAGTCCTACTGTTGTCGATGAAGTTTGCTCCCCACAATGCACGTCCCTGGAAGTCGGGATGATCGGTTTTAATCCCAGTATCAATCACAAATACATCAACCCCCTCCCCAGCA
This sequence comes from Entomophthora muscae, assembly GCA_014839935.2. Classification (NCBI taxonomy): domain Eukaryota; kingdom Fungi; phylum Entomophthoromycota; class Entomophthoromycetes; order Entomophthorales; family Entomophthoraceae; genus Entomophthora; species Entomophthora muscae. The sequence continues at coordinate 46,209 of QTSX02005035.1, forward strand.
CTGGGGTCGTAGTTGTAGGAGAAAGACTGGTTGTCTACAGGAAGGCGGGAGTCTGATGAGAGACGGGCTAGTCCCCAAGAAGAGTTTGTTTGAATAGAACTAAACTTGCCAAGTTGATCTTTTTCAACGGCATCAACTTCCGGCATTGCTTTGACTTTGGCAAGAACATCATCCGTGAACTCGGCTGAGTACCCCTTTAACACTTCCCCATAAACATGCTTGATCTTATTTTTCCCACTTGAGTGCTGGTCGCTATCAATATAATTCCGAACCTCTTTAAGATGGCCATCAAATTCATTGTCGTTAGTCGAGGATTTGAGGGTAACAATGTAACTATCCTGGACAGGTGCTGTGTGGCCAGTCTGGGCTTGCTTTGCGTAACCACCCTGGAAAAGCACTAAGATGAGAGAGATTTTAATAAATGATTGCATACCAGCTTTCATCAAAACCCTTCCTTTAAATACATCACTGCACACATCAAACTTATCTAATCCTTGGGTCATGAAAACATATCAAATCATTCATGCCACATTTCCAATTAGTAATTCAAAATATACAAAAGCGAGTCTGTCTGTCTGTAATATCAGTCCAAGTGCAATCAAGTTGTAATGAATTGAATTGAAACTTCTATAAACTTAAATTTAAAGTTGATAGCCAAGCCAAAAACTTGAACTGGGTCATGATTACAAGCATATTTAAAGGCATTTAAGAAATTAAGTGGAGTGGGGCCTAAACTATGCTGGAATGGGGATATGGGCTACTTAGCTTCAATAAATATTTACTAAACTTTTTGATTTTTAAAACAGTGGTCCAATTATTGAAAAATAGCAATTAGGTGTATGTGTATAGATGATCCAACTTCAGAATGTTCGGATTCAAATTAAAATATAAATATATATTATTTAAGAATATGATTGAGATTTGGATTCATTTGCTACACTTACATGATTGGATGTTTAACCTATGTTGAGAATTGTTTTTATTGAGAAAAGAAATTTGATTGCATTAAAGGGACCTGATTTGAATTAGAAATAAAAAACCACCTATAAAAATTGGGTTAATAAAGAGATGATTGGCTTACACACTGTGACATTCTAGATCCATTAAGCGCTTAATACATGTCATTTAATTGCATCAGATAAAATCAATTACCCACTCCTAGGGCTGCTTCAGCCAAGCCCTGGGCAGCTGCGGCCAGTTTCTGGCTATGGGTCACCTTTATCAAATATTTATTTAAAATGTTTAAATATACAATATTTCCATTCTGGCTGTAGCAGCCCTGGGCTGGAAGCTAGCCGAGGCTGAGCTAGGGCTGCGACGTCCCACCCCCGGATTATGTCCGAAGTTTCTGAAAATGTGGAATGCAATATGTTTTCTATCTAAAGCTGATTTTAAATCCAATCTTCTGGAATGACGGAAAAAAGAAGATCTTTGTCCAGGGGTGGGACGCCGCAGCCCTAGGCTGAGCCGAAGCATGCCTACCCACTCCCATGCACAATCAATTATATTGGCACTACACTTTATGCCATAATCCCAATTTTTGATTGAAATTAAAAATTATTTCTCATTAAAAATGATACCTTTTTGGTTCCACATCTTTGTATTGTAATGCCGAATTACAGATATATGATAAATAAGAAATATCAAGGTCATGGTTATTAGGATGATTCGAGCTTATATAGCTTGTGATGGAATTATTTATCAATATTGGTTATTTGATGACACATCAAATTCAGCATCACACTTTGCCACTAAACTATTTGTGGTATGGTTTCAGTTGTGCGCTGTTGATTGGTTGTGTGAATCTGACGCCCTCATGATTCTTGAGGTAATAATTGTTGTTATTGTTTAGTTGATAGATGGTGAAGGGTCCTGTCCACTTGGTATTGAACTTCCCTGAATGGCTATTTACTAAGCTATTATTTAATTTAAAAATGTGTTGACTAATTTGGAATATAGGTAAGTTGAACTGCGTTTCTTTTTATGCCTCCTTTGTTTTCTTATCCTTCTCTTTGATGGTGTTTATAGCTTTGGCCCTGACTACCTGCCTGTAGTTGGTTGTTGTCTCCTTCAGGTAAGATTCTAGGACTGATAGTTGGTGGTTTCACACTGTACATCACTTCAAATGGTGCTATTTGTGTTGTTGAGTGTAATTTTGTTCTTTAATGCCATAATGTCACGGGTAAGGCGTCTTCCCATGTACTAGGTTGGTATTTGGTGGACTTTTCCAAGGTTTGTACCAGTGTTTTGTTGAACCTTTTGGTAAGTCTGTTGCAGTGTGGATTGTATGCTGTTGAGAGCCTATGTTTAATGCTAACAACTTTGGTTAGGTCTGTCATCATTTGGTTTTGGAAGTGGGGTCCTTGGTCTGTCAGTATTGTTTCTGGTGGGCCGAATTGTAACATAATTTCTTTGTATAAGAATTTAGCCGCAGTAAGTGCTGTGTTGTCAAGGTAAGCCACCTCTACTGGCCATCTCAAGTAGTATTCTGTTTCTACTAATGCGTATTTGTTACCCTATTTAGATGTTGGTAGGGGTCCTAAGAAGTCAATGCCCCAGAGGTCAAACATCTTTTCCACAACAGTAGGTACAATTAGTTTTGAGTGTTCAATCTTCTTACTAAACTTTTGGCAGGACTGGCATCTCTCCACATGCTCAATAGCCATGATTACATCTTTGGCACCAGTAGGTTGCTTTGAGTTGTTCCACTTTAGCGCACTGACCAAAATGTCCATTTTCTTTGTGTGCTTCAGTGAGTATCTCTGCTCTTTTGTTCTTGGCAGGTACTAGTTGTAGACCTTCATTCGTCTTTCTAAATAAGTCATTGTTTACTAATATGAATTTTAGGGACTTTGCTATGAAATATGTGGCTTCTTCCTTGGAATTCAATCTCAACTTTGAGGTGGCGGTATCCAGAAAAACTTCTGTAAGTTTGTTTTGTAGTTTGACATCTTGGTAAGTAGTGAGAACTGTCTGGATAGTCCATCAGCTACAGTATTCTGTTTTCCAGGGATCTGTTGAATATCAAAATCATAGTTGATAAGGGCAGTATACTAATGTATTCTCCTTGAGTCTGTGCCTGAGTTGTCTGCTATGAATCACACAGTAATGTTGTCTGTGTGTATGGTAAGTGGATGTCCCAATATGTAATAACAAAATTTATCTAGAGCCCTGACAACTGCAATTACTTCTTTGTCATATATGCAGTAGTGGTATTCTGCATCAATGAACTTTTTTGACATATATTTTATAGGTTTGAAGGTTCCTCTTAGGTCTTGGCAAAGTACAGCTCCTATTGTGTCTTTAAAGGTGTCAGAGAAGATAAGGAAATTCTTTTTAAAGTCTGGGTAGATGATTAAACTGTCTGAGGTAATAGCCTTTTTTAGTTGATTAAACACATTGTCTTCCTCTAGTCCCCACTTGAACTCCCTGTCCTTGTGCGTTTGGTTGAACAGTGGCGCCGCAATGTTGATGTAGTTGGGTATGAACTGGTGGTAATACACAACAACTCCTAAAAACAATCTAACCTGGATTGCGTTTGTAGGTTCAGGCCATTTGCTTATTGCTTTTGTCTTGTCCAAGTCCAGGTGTTTACCTTCCTTTTCAATGGTGTGTTTGAGGAGTTTAAGTTCCTGCACTGCAAGGATTGATTTCTCTGTGTTGACGCTAAGATTAGCTTTCCTGATTCTATCTAAACAGATTTTTAGATGTTCCAAGTGTTCTTCAAATTTTTCTGAATAGATGGTGATATTGTCTAGGTAGACAATAGCAAAGTTGCCAATGAGACCAGATAACACATTGTTCATTATCCTTTGAAATGTGTGTGGTGTGTCTCTCAGTCCAAAAGGCATCCTGGTATATTTGAACTGACACCATTTACTAACAAATACAGTTTTAGTATGGTCTTCTTTGCGTACTAGGATTTGGTGGAAGCCACTGAAGAGATAGATATCAGAGAAACATTTGGCTCCTCCAAAGGAGGCCAGGATGTCTGAGATGTGAGGTAACAGGTAGTTATTGCAAATTGTAACCTTGTTTAGGGGAATGTAGTTTACACACATTCTCTGTTTGCCTCCTTTCTTGGGGACAACTACCAGTGGAGAAGCCCAAGGTGAGAAACTGGCTTAATCAGTCCTTTCTTGAGCAGTCTGTTGATTTCCTTCTTAAAAAATTCTTTTTTAGATTGCAGTAGGCGGTAGAATCTGGATGTGATAGGGCGTGTGTTTCCTGTGTCAATTTTGTGTTTGAATCCTGAGGCTTCCGGTAAGTTGTCCAAGTCTCCCACTATATTGGAGTCATATGGCTAAATGACTTCAACTAGTTGGGATTTTTGATCATCTGACAACCATTTGTTTTTACTAATGTTTGATTAAATAGGTTTGCATAGGAATTTGGTGATTTTGGGGGGTGTCAAAGGTGACGTATAGTTGAACTTTCAAGTTGTTGTATTCAATTGTCAAATTGTTGCCTGCATATTAAAAGTGATATCCAATTCAGTTATTGTTTTTGTCGTGTTCTGAGGCGCGGCATAGACACACAATAGGGAATCCTAACCTTAGGATTGGATTCATACTAAGTCTCGGTTAGATGACAGGGAAGGCAATAGTGTTTACCTTGCAGCCCTGGATGAATAATCTCTACTAGTTGTGGCTAGAGAGAGGCGCAGAAGTACAGAAGACACAAAGACAAAAATGTGAATAGAATTTAATTTTATTGGTGAATATGGAAATGTAATATATAGTGGTTGAGAATACCACAAAACACTACCAGGACGGTAGGATCACTTGCCACAAGCATGAGTGGGGCAAGTGAGTTGCGCAGAGTCAGGAAACCAAACAATCATATTTCCTGAAGCAGAAGCCAGTTCATTTTGAGAGTCAAACACAAAAGCAAGAGATTCATCCTCAAAATGGCCCAACAAAGGCGAAATTGAAACATGGTGAATGCTGTTATTCACGACATTGCCCCCCTCTAGATTGGCCTTTGGGGGGTGATACTTGGGGAGAAACTTGGCGTGTACACAAGAAAAAGGGCAACCACTGGAGAGGAGCTTTACAGTGTACCCAGATCCTTGTTTGAAAGTCACCTCTAAGGGACCAATCTATAGGGAGTCCAGTTTGTGCGCGCGCCCACCCACACGGTGTTGATAGTATAGGACATGGTCACCAACAGCAAATTCAGGCAAGGGGGAGCGCCCAGCGTTGTCAGGAGAGAGCTCGAGCATCTTAGTCTTATATGCAGAAGTGTAGGCAGTGGCCTGTATATCAATGATGTGGTTGACTAAGTCTTTGATGTGGACATCAGGGTTCATGGCCTTATCAGAGGAGAGTAGGGGAACCCCCAAGAGTGACAGAGTGGTGGCTTCACGCCCATACAGCATGGCAAAGGGGGAGTACCCTGTGACCCAATGTCTGCTCAGACGATAGGCAAAGAGGGCAGCAGGTAAGTATAGATCCCAATTGGCAGCGTCAGAGTAGGTGAGTTTCATCATGATAGAAACCAGTGTCAAGTTGGCACGCTCAACTGTCCCATTAGTGGAAGGATTATAGGGTGCAGAGTTAGACTGGTGAGCTCCTAGAGCTTCAACAACAGAGGTTACAAGTTTGGCATTTAAGTTGGTTCCGTTGTCTGACAACAGCACTTGAGGACAGCCATGGCGGTAGAAAACATCCTGCAGCAGGAAGGCAGCAGTAGTCTTAGCAGTGATGTCTTTAGTAGGGCAAGCTTCTACCCACTTGCTGAAGTGGTCAATGGCAATCAGGATAAAGCAGCATCTGTAGCGTGAGTGGGGGAGAGGACCTACAGCATCAATGCTGACAGTATGAAATGCGTGCTGAGGGGGAACCAATTTGAACTCATGGGAAGCAGCTCGGGGCCTCTGGAGTTGGCAGTCATGGCAACTAGCTATGACATCTGGGATCAACAGGCAAAGATTCTCCCAGAAGTAATTCTTCTGAAGCCATTCAAAGGTCTTGACAATGCCTCCATGGCCAGTTTCTTTATGAGCTTGTGACGCCAAAGAGAGATAAAGACTGGGACGCACCTATGGCAGGTATTGACCCCGCACCTTCTTGAAGAGTTGGTTGTCACGTATGAAAGTATCTTCAGACAATTTGGTCAAGGAAAGTTGAACCTCTTCTGTCTCACTTTCCCAAGAAGAAGGGTAGCCAATTAGTTCATATAAACAATCTGCCTCAGCAGGATGTAGGGCAAGGATGGGCATTCGGGATAGCCCGTCAGCGTTCTGATGTTGAATCCCAGGGCAATGGAGCACAGTGAAGTCATAACCTTGCAAGCGGAGAGCCCATCTGGCTAAGCGTCCTTCAGGTTCCTTAAGTTGTTGTAACCATTTGAGCAAAGCGTGGTCAGTGACAACAGTGAAAGGGGTACCATACACGTAGTGGCGAAATTGTTTGACTGCATGCAGCACAGCAAGGCACTCCTTCTCTGTAACACTATAATTCTTTTCATGCTTATTCAGCACACGGAAGTATAGGCTACAGGGTGGTCCACACCTTAATTGTTGAGCTGAGCCAAGATAGCCCCAATAGCAAGGTCACTAGCATCAGTGTACAAGATGAGTTCCTTATTGTAATCAGGGTACACTAAAATGGGAGCTTCTTTGAGTTTCTGTTTTAGAGTCTTGAAGGCTTGCTGTTGACTGGCGGTCCATTCAAAGGGGACATTACACAATAGTTGGACCAGGGGTTCACTAGTATCAGCAAAATCAGGGATGAATTGTCTATAGTAACCCATCATGCCCAGAAAGACTTGTACTTCTCGGAGTTTGGTGGGCAGAAGCATTTTTTTGATGGCTTCAACCTTCTTGGTCATTGGATAATTTCCTGTTTGGGTTACTTCATGGCCCAGGAATTCAAGGCGCTCTTTGAAGAAAGCACACTTAGAAGGCTTTAACTTGAGGCCAGCTTCTTGAATCTTTATGAACACCTCTTTAAGAAGGGCTAGGTGATCATGAAAGTTGCACTGAAGACTGTTATATCATCTAGATAGACTAAGACACACGACAACTTCAAGTCACGCAGGATGGAGTCCATGGCCCTCTGGAAAGTTGCCGGGACATTGCAGAGCCCTTGCAGCATGCAAGTAGGCTCAAAAAATCCATCTGATGTGATGAGTGCAGCCTTCTGACTTTCTTCAGGAGAGAGGTCAACTTGCCAGTAGCCAGACGCCAAATCCATGGCAGAGAAAAACTCAGAACCTCCAAGACCTCAAAGGGCGTCATCAATGCGTGGTAAGGGATATGAATCTTTCTTGGTTAGAGAATTCAACCTTTGATAGTCCATCACAATCCGGTGTCCACCATCCTTTTTCTTTAAGATGAGCAGAGGAGAAGCCCAGGGACTCTGAGAGGGAGCTAGCAGTCCAGCGTCCAACAGTTGTTTGAGCTCCTTAGAAACCTGCGCATCTTCCACTTGGCTGCGGCGGTATGGCTTGGCACAAAAGGGAGGAGCATCTCCTGTGTCAATCTGATGTATCACACCTTTGGCAGCTCATAATCAGTACTATCTTTAGCAAAGATGTCTTAGAACTGGTCTAGTAAATCAAGCACCTCTTTCTGTTGGACCGGGACAACTGAGGAAAGTCTTGGGCAGTGAACAGAGATAGGACTTGAGGCTTGTCTTCGGGTACATTAAAGTCTTGAAACATTCCAAAAGGGTGAAGAGACAAGACGTCAGAAGCATTTAACAAATTTCCGTAACCAACGACCTGTCCTCTGGATTCAGCATAGGAAGAGCAGTAAGGTTGGCAACTAGTAATTGAACAGGATCCTTGTGGGAAATGTCTAGAATTCCAGGACAAAGGTAAGGCTTGTTACGCCCCAGCAAAGGAGGAGAGTACAGCTCTAAGAAAGTCTGTTTAGGTAGTTCATATGATATCTGGGAGTCTAGGATGGCCTGAGAGCCTGGGGGGATGGTGATAGTAGATGTGGCCATGAGAGGGATTCCCTCAGTTGCAGGACAAGCCATGGGAGGACACTTCATGTTGATGAATGGGTTAGGTACTTTAGGGTGAAAACTCCAGTGGGCTACTCCAGAGTACATGTCTTCAACTGTTTACCAGGAAGTTTGATTGACTCCTCAAAGATCAGAGGGACTTTGTACCCTAGGATAGAAAGATAACCATCCTTTAAGTTGATGATCTCATTATATTCCCAAAGGAATTGGGTACCAACCAAAAGGTCATAGCTCTCATTTTCTAGAACAACAGCCGGCGTAGCCAACAGAAGTTTACCAAATTGCATTGGTAAGGCAGAGTACGCACCAATGGCGCAAGTCATGGAGAGACCAGCGGTGCCATAGGATTGATGGTAGTTGAGATCAGGGGCCAGCTTAAGTTTCTTCATCAGTTTAGAAGAAACAACGTTGACAGGAGAACTGGTATCTAGGACGGCTTTGATCTTGACCTTTTGGATAGATATCTCTACTTGGGTGGTGGTGCGTCCAAAGGGTGAAAGAACAGCCAAGATATACTGTGCCTCAGCTAGTTCCTTGTCCCATTTCTCAATCATGCATTTTAGTCCTGAAAACTCCTTATATACAGTTTGGAGAGGGAGTGAGACAGATACATTCTTGAAAACGGTGTCTGCAACTTCAGCGGCTTCCTCTGATGATTCCACTAATACAGGGGACCGTTTTGCCTGAGTAAGATAGGGGCAGGAGACAACTTCTTTGGCCTCAGACAAGGGCTTGGTGGTTGTTGTAGTCTTCCCAGATTGTAGCTTGTAGGGAATGGCAATAGTCTCAGGGACGGCAAGAACAGAATACCCGTATGCATCAGGGTCATCAACATCAGATTTATCCACATCAGAATTGTCAGAAATGTCATGGAACAGGAGGAGGATAGGAGGTGCTTCATCATCAGCAGGCTCAGAGTCAGTAGCAGGCGGGGGTATAGGAGGAGACTGGGAAGAATTGTCAACTGAAAGCGTCTCTGCCTCTAGGTTGACTGATCTTTTCCCAACTGATCCTTGGGATCAGCTCCTTCAACCCGCAGATTGGTGCAGATGCAAGAGTGGTGGCCTATCTGACCACAGTTGAGGCAACCCTGACATTGAGGAGGAGTCTGGGAGTTCATAGTGAGGATACAAGGGCCGCAAGAAGAGGAGCCAGAGTTGGAAGAGGCACAACTCTCCTGAACAACTGCCCCAGAATGGGTAAGATGCATATCTTGGAGCAGTGTTTTTATGATTTTCATGGAGGACAGCATAGCCTTGTGGGCCTTGAAATGGAGGCATAGGAGTTGATTCACCTTAAGGGCCTGGGCGCAGGCCATATATGCTTCATGCGCCATCAATTGTCTGCTTGTTATTAACTGTTGTCCCTCCATGTAAAATCTGTCAGCAATTCAGCTAATGTCTCTTTGGGCTTGAAGAATATGTGCATGAAAGCTTCCTTTTTTACCTCCAGGCTAAGATCACCACCAAACTCGACAATCAAGAGTTTTTTCATGTCCTCCCAGGTCTCAATGGAGGGCAGCTCTGGAACAACTACCTCCTGATAGGTCGGGTGTAGGCAAGTCAGAATATGTTCTTTCTTAACTTCATCTGATGCTAGTCTCCTAGCAGTCTCGTAAATAGTTAAGAAGGCTGCAATAGTTGAGGTTTTAGGATCAAACACTTGCTTAAAAGTAGGCTTGAAGTGTGCCTCAGGAGTTGGACCACCATTGTTGCTATCAAGTACATTTATGTGCGGGGAGAACTCAGCTTCAGATTTGGAGGGGGGTTGTCTAGCCCACAGTTGTTGAACACTTTCTTCAAGGGTCGTCAGAGTCTTGGTGGTTCTGGCACCTGTAGTGTTGGCTAGGGTGGTCTTTTGTTCAGTAACATCTAGGCGTTGTCCTTGGGTAGTGACAACTGTGTAGAGCTCAGCCAGCCGCAAAGTAAGGGATGGCCCCACTGATAGGCAAGGGGCAAACCTGTTGTTTACCGAGTCAATCAGCTCATTCATCTCCTGTACATCTCTGTCCAACTCAGTCTGGTCCTGTTTCAAATGGTCCACCTCATTAGCTAGGGCAATCAACTCCCTAGCGCAGAGGATTTGAGGAGCCCCATCTAAACCAGGACAACATCCATCTTCCTTGTTAACCCCGCGTGGACTAGCAGCAGCTGTCACTACCTCATGTAAAGCAGCAACTTCTTGCTGTAGTTCAGCAACCTGAGAAGTCAGCGCAAGAACCTGGGGATCAGGTTGAGGCATTTCAGTAGACGTCCTTGGCTACAAGTGGAAGCATGTAATTCCCGGATGGCCTCCCAGATTATCTGCTCTCTTTCCCCCAGATCATCAGCAGGAGGAGAGGGCGGAGCATCAGGTTTGGGAGAGGACAGCTCATTCACCTGATTCTGAAGTTTGGCAATAGCGGTGGCAGCTCTTTCTTGATCAAATTCCAAAGCAAGCTCATTTAGACCTTGGGCAGCAAGGTCAGCTACCTGTTGCATTTGCTCAAAGGAATAGACACTGAATGCATTGAGCTGTTGCACTAGGCACTCAAAATTTGAGAGATAAGCATTTAGGGTGGAGTCTACTTGAGTGCGCCAGGGTTGTTCTAACTGGTGAAACTCATGTAGTTGCTCCCTAACATACTCAGGGATAGACTGGCGGATTTGCTCAATGAAATTGACTAAACATGTTTGAAAGATGACCAAATCACACTGATTGTCAGATATCAGGGAGAACAGGGAATGAAGCCATTGTTGTTAGGCAGCAAACTGGTCCCAATGATGGGTAACAGCTGCTTGTAGAGACAAGATTTCTTGAACGTGGAGTCCCAACACCATCTGGTGATGGGCCAAGGCGGACTGTACAAAGAATGACAGCAGGTGATCAGCGGAGCCAGCCGCTGGAAGGAGGTGTTGTGGAAACTGAGGGGCCACAATTAACTCATAGTATTTGGCACAGCTAAACTGTAACTGAAGGCAAGGGATGGCCCTGTCCCAAGCTATCCCAAGGGCTACTGCCATGACTTGTTCCAAGTCAGGGGTACCCATAGGGTAAGCAACTAGGCTGGGACCATTCCCAAGGTTCAGTACAGTAGGGACAATAGGCGGGTCAGCAATGTCTTCCTCAATAGGAGGGCTGGTAATTTCAGGTGAGGTTGACTCCCAAATAGGCGGATGTGAGGGACCTTCAAATGTAGATGCAAAAGGGATAACCAAGGGGCTTACAGCCCCTGTAGTGAGCACCATTTTTGTTGTGATCTGAGGCGCGGCACAGCCACACAACGGGGAATCCTAACCTTAGGATCGGATTTGTACTAAGTCTTGGTTAGATGACAGGGAAGGCAATAGTGTTTACCTTGCAGCCCTGGAAGAATAATCTCTACTAGCCATGGCTAGAGAGAGGCGCAGAAGTACAGAAGACACAAATACAAAAATGTGAATATAACTTAATTTTATTGGTGAATATGAAAATGGAATATATAGTGGTTGAGAATACCACAAAACACTACCAGGACGGTAGGATCACTTGCCACAAGCATGAGTGGGGCAAGTGAGTTGCGCAGAGTCAGGAAACCAAACAATCATATTTCATGAAGCAGAAGCCAGTTCATTTTGAGAGTCAAACGCAAAAGCAAGAGATTCATCCTTGAAATAGCCCAACAAAGGCAAAATCAAAACATGGTGAATGCCGTTATTCACGACAGTTTTTCTCCCCATTAGTAATGTATATTTGTGGGGATTGAAGATTGCAGCATCAATCTTTATCTCCACACCTCCTATCCATAATTGCAGTCCCTTTGCTACTCCAAGGCAGAATTTTTTGCTTCTGTCAGCCATGATGAATGTTACTTCAGATGGTGTGATGATGAAATCAGGTAAGCTTTCTAGAAATTCAACTGTTATTAAATTACTATAAGCACCTCTGTCTAAGGTGACGTGTGTCATGCGTCTATTGACGGCACCTTCTGTTCTTGAGGCTCCAGTGCCAGCCAGGAACAATTATTCTCTTCTATGGGGTTGTAAAGCTGAGACCTCTTTGTGGGCTTTCTGTTGCAGTGTTGGAATCTCTTGGAATAGGTCAGCCAATGACATTGCAACCAAAGTATCCTCAAACAGTTTTTCAGTTGATATTCCCTTATTTAATTTTTTAAATTTTAGGGAAGTAGCCTCCAATGTATGTTTTGGGATTCCTGAGACCACTGGCTTGTATTTTTCATTCATCTCTTGTTCTTCCATGTTCATTGGTGATTTTGACATATGATTATCCACTAGTTCTTTTTTCCATAGGAGTGTTGAATGTGTCCATGGGTGTCAGGGCCCAGAGTGCCCTGGACAGTCAGCTGGCCTCTCTAGAGGTGATTAAACATGCAGCATGGAAGCCCCCACAAAAGCACTTCCCAGGGTGAAATCCCCTCCCTTTCCACTAACAAATGGCCCGGGATTTGAGAGGCACACAATCCTCAAATCCCTGGCATCAAACCTGTTAACAAATCTGGGCCATCTACCTATCAGGAAATGGCACATTGGGAACATGACTGTTCAATTGCGCAATTGGGCAATTGATCCGTTGCAGGAGCTAAAAATAACTGTAGTAACTCACCAAACTGCAAAATTCAAAAGGTTTGTGTTATAACAGCCAATGAGAGCTCACCCTATTGGCCAAGCGCGCAAATTCCAGGTAAAATTGCAAATCCACCTCCAAATGATACCATCAGTTCTCTGGTGGCACAAAAAGTCATAGAATCAACTGTAAGTATAAGTAGTGAGGGGGAGAAGCCCTCCTCACTGTTGACATCTTAATAAAGCAAGTTTATGCCTAGAAATTATTATCTTATTGCAGGAATTGTCTATTTTTGCTCAAATTTAATTATTTTCTTTGCATCTATTTTTGAATCCACCACAATATACAAACTAGCCTATCCACATCCACCTGGTTATACTCCTGCTGCCCCTGCTGAACCACCCCACGCCCTTGATCTGGAGTATTTCCATCCGCACCATTTGGATCTGCTGCCAACCATGAAGGAGATCCCAACTGCAACTCCTCTCCCAAATGCGCCGCCCACTCAGGATTTCAGCAAGCTAGGTTTTGTCTACATCACTGTATTGGGGCTGGCCAATCAGGTTGTGCCCCATACTGGGAGTTGGCGCCCCCTGGCCACTGCCCTCAACTACCTGGTATGGATTGCGCCTATTGTGTACATGGCCTTTCAGGCCCGGCCTGCCTCCCCTGTTGGAGCCCAACCGGACTCTGATCTGGGCCGTGACAATGGGTGAACTTTAATCCACTTCTGGTTCCAAAGGGGTGCTGTATCCATGTTTGGATTTGCAACAAATCCTGGTCCCACCAGTGATGACATCTCCATTGGTGAATTGTTTGTGGCCTCTATTTCAACCAATGGCAATGTCCCCATTGATTTGTTATTGTAAATACCATTGCTCTCCTCAATAAAATCATCATCAGTTTGAGTTGCTTTGTTTGTTGTGTCTGCTACAAGTGACAATGTGTCAGGAGAATCATCTCCAGTGGGAAATTCTTTCTGAATTTCCAAATTGAGCTCAACACTATTGTTTGTGTAAGCTTGAGTTGCTGGGATTCTGGAACTTTTTCAACAGTAACCAAGTTGTATCTGATAACCTCCTCAGCTAATAATGAACCATTGAAATCAAGTGTTCTTTGAATGGGGCAAATGGGTTGGGGTGTTCAGGATTCCATCTGCTGTCACAAACTGTGGGTGGTGGTGTGGGAAGTGAGGGGGTAGTGGGTGGTGCATGGGTGCCTTCCTCATAGACTTTGTCAATTAATTTGACTGTGGCTTGACTTTCTGGTGTTGTGGAGTTTACATTGTCAATTGGGAGCTCTTCTAGTGAGGGGTTAGCTTCCCTCTCATGTTGCTTTAAGGGTGGGGGTGTGTAGTCTTGGTCAGGAGATGAGGTGCAAGATCTTATGTGTCTTGGTTTTGTTGCAACTGAACCAATGAGAGTTCAGTACTTGGAATTGGGGAAGACAACAGTCCAATAGTAAAGGACAGAATAATAAGAATAAGGTCTCGTTTATTGTAGAATATTATGATTAATATACTATATGGGGAAAACCACAAGGCCACAAGGGGGTGATATAGTGGGAAGTTCCATGTAAGGTTCAAAGCTGAGGAATAACTTGTGCGGGGATCAGCAGGTTGAATTGGCAACACTCCTAATTAGGATGAAGTACCCGCCATTTGACATTGCCATCAGATTAATCCATAACGTTAGATACATCAAGGGGCAACTCATCAAGCGCCCCCTGTGTATCGTAAGATACGTTAGCAGGCAAGCCTAGAAGCTTGGTTGCAACAGTTTAATCAAAGGAGAGAGAGCAGGGGCATTGTGGTCAATAATTTAATCAGAATTGGTCTTTTTATTCAAAGGAGAGACACCCTTGGGTGTAGAGAGGGGGTGTTTCTCAGTTTGATAAAACTGTTCAGACATCATTACTGCAATGGGGCACTGTACATTGGCACAGATGCGGTGGGCACAGTTGTAGTTAATGTGGTCTGTGCTCTTGCAGAGCAAGCAAGGGTCAGTGCATCTATCTGATTTATGCCCTTGTTTGTTGCAATTGTAGCAATTGCCGGTAAAGGGAGCATTGTGTTGTGCTTGTCTGTAACCAGTAACTCTGGAAGGACGTTCATGTGCAAGTTAGATGGCTTCAAAGCGGTTTTGCATCTCTTTGATCTTGGCTTCCAGTGTTTCTACCAAGGAAGAAGCATTTTTCTTTGCCTCTATATCAAAGGGGTTCCATTTTGACGTAGCCTTAATCCTTTTTCCTGTTCTCTTTCCACATAAATTGTGTAGTTCTTGCATACCAGGTTGTATGCTTCCTCTAATGTTGAGGGATTGGCCTTACAGATAAGTCCTGTGTATGCTGGTTTGAGAGCATTCTCAAAAGTAGGTAGACCCACCAAGCTGTGGAAGTTGTCAATGATAAGCTTGCGCTCAGTACCAGAGAACCCTTTTGTTTGTTGCGCAAGTACCTTGTTAGTGTACTCTTGGAACTTAACAATAAAAGGTTGGAGGGCTGAGAATTGGCTTATTTTGACTTAATTCAAGAGGTGTCAGGGGCCTGGTTTGTAGCCAATGAATCTCTTCTTGGCTTCCACCTCCATTCTTCCCAGGTGTCAAAGAGCATATCTTGATGCCAGATACGGGTGTCATCACAGAGTTTTGATCCAACTTCTTTGAGTCTGGCTGCATCTGAAAGGTTGAAGTTGTCACAATATTCTTCAAAGGAATAGAGCCAAGCTCTAAACCCTTTTCTGCTAAAGGTACCAACGTTCTGCAAAGCCCAGAACTTGAAAGCAGCAGGATAGTTGCAGGATGTTAACACAGTAGTAGGTGACAAACCAGGTGGGATGGGTGGGACAGAGTAGACATTTCTACTATATAAAAACAATCAATCAATCAACAAGAGTTTGCAAGTAAGGTGTGACCTCCAATTTTCTGTAATGCCAAATTACAGAATTATGATAGCTAAGAAATATCAAGGTCAGGTTTATTAGGATGGTTCAAGCTTATATAGCTTGTGATGGAATTATTCATCAATATTGGTTATTTGATGAAACATCAAATTCAGCATTACAGTATAAAATTTAAGACTTAGTTGTGACTTTACTTCTACCTGAAATCAATATTAATATATAAGCACATACCTCATCAAAGTTATTTATTTTGAATTGCAACAATAGATTATTCCTCTCAGTTTTCACCAGATCTATGTGGATGCAAATTTTTTCAGAGCTAACTCTGCTTACCATTACAACATTCTAATAGTGATGTCAGAAGAGTAAACCAACAGTGCCAATATTAAGACTCAATAAAAGGATTCCCATTAAATTTAAGGTATCTAGATATTTTTCTAGATGATTTGATCAAAACGTAACAGATATGGGCAACCATCATAATTTAAACTGTCCAAATGTAACATCCTTCATGTTGAAAATTCCCAAAAAAAAGTACTTTTGTATTTTTATTAAATGTGGATTATTTTTAGCTTGAATAATATTTCTTGATGTCAGGAGTTAAGTTCAATTTTTATTTTAAAGTTTTACACAAAATTTTAATTTCAAGTATATACTTCTTGGAAGTGTATGAAAAAAATAAAAAGGAAAATCAAGAAGAGAATTGTACTTTATTGGTATAAGTTTAGAGTATTATATAGTAACATGATAATCAACATGTAGTCCATGTATACCATAGCAGACATGAGGCTTGTCCAAGTAATATTCCACTTAGGATTCAAAATGTTTGATCCCATACAACATAAGCGCATGATAAGAGTATCACCAATTATCCATTAATTGGGGTGGTTTTTGGGGGATTATTTTCCCAAAAAGAGTAATCATAGATGTTTTAACATTAAAGAATAAAGCAAAAATAAGTTTTAGGATCATCAACATGGAGAATATTGCATTCTAACAGCTTAAATTATTATGATTGCCAATGTAGATATATTCCCAAAAGAAAGGCAATCACAAGAATTACCTCATACAGCATGGAACATCCTTCATGTTGACACCTTCAAAAATTTAAGTTTTCTTTTATAGTTGCACATACAGGCCCAAAATAAAAAAGTAAATATGACTTGTATCATCAAGACCAATTATTTAAGCCCAAAAAACTACCCCAACTAATGAAGATAAAAAATTATTTATGAGAATTATCAGCATGGAGGATGTTCCTGGCTGCATGAGTTAATTCTGAAAGGTAAAAAAGAGGAGCTTAGCAGAGAAAAGCCAGAGCAACATACAGAAAAAATTTCAAAAACATTAAATGAAGTCAAACAAGATGAATGATGTTTACACCCTAAAATATAATAAGAATATTTTAATAGACAGTCAGATGTTATCCAATTTAAGCACAGAGATATTTTATTGGTTTTCAAGGCTCTTGATCTTTGTATTTTAGGTTTTAGAGCTATATAAATCAGGATCTGTGATTAACAACAAAATTAAGGCCATAAAATACCAAACTTCTTCTTCTGGTAATATTTTATCACTTTATTTTTATAACAGCCTTTGCTAGCAACTTTGATTTCAAAATGATCAACAATCAAGGCACCATCAAAGACAATGTCAGTGAAGGGATGGCTTGGTACAGGGAGGCCATTATTTACACCCAGACCTTTGATGCAGGTAACTAGGGAGCCAATCTGTACCTGTTTTCCAACCCATATGGGCTCAACTCAGTTGATAATTTCCAAGAGTCTAGCTCTTTTGTGCCCCCTTTCCTAACCCCACAACTTGCACCTGTCAACAAGCCAATCAGATTAGCAACCATGGTTTAGAACAACCGCCCAAAAATAGCCAACTTACTCCCCATTCAGTCAATAAAGCTACAGCGCCTGTGGCCCAGCGCCCCAAGCGCCAAATTATCACTGTGCAAGTTCTACAGGAAACTGCAGCACTAAACCAGCCTGGCCTGACCTGGGAACAAATCATCAACCAATTAATGTTTACCCAAGCCATCATCACAAGAGAATTCAACAACTTCATGAACACGAGGAATTTAATTGGGATGGCCAAGAAGAAGAAGAAGACACCTAAGTCCTTGGTAACTGAAGCATATCCAGTTATGAGTGATTTTCAGAAGAATTTAGCCTAAGCTTCTCCTGACCCAAGTCTGGAACCAGCTTGTGTACCACAGAATATTGGTTTCAGAGTGTATGGTGCAGATCTGTGTTTGGGAAAGTGGCCTTAGTCTTGATGTTGGCTAAATTCAGCAGGGATCAGTGAGATGGCAGTGAGGATTCCACTTATGATCCTTCTGTCAGGGATCTATCTATGGTAAGTTCATGAGAACTTGCAGGCAGACAGCCTGCAGGCCCAGAAGAAAGGCCTGCTACAGAATGGGAGCTAACTTAACAATGTATGATAGTGATTTCCCAAGGATATCCCAGGGTTCGCTGATGGGCAGGATGGAATAGATTAAGCCAGTAAGGGTGATGTACATGGCTCCAAATATCTGGATGGAGGTGGACTCACTAGTAGCAACAGATTCTTACAGGCAGTTGGGCCGCAGGGTCAAGGGAGGGGACATTGGTACCAAATATACAGGCAGGTAGTTATATTTGCCACAAAATAGCAAAGGCGGCACAGTGATCTAAGTTCCTTCATGACCAATAAGCTCTGTTTCTCTGGTACAGGCTTCTGGGTTGTAAATCAAGATCTCCTCTAAAATAAATTCCAAGTAATCTGGGTTTAGAGGTGTTGTAACTGTGCTGTTTTAGCAGAGTTGAAAGGGTAAATATTTGAAAACTAGATAATAATCTTTATTGAGAAATAGTTATTATATAGCCATTGTGAATCAAGGATAACAGGAACATGACTGTGTTAATCACACGGTTGGATGATAAAAGGGGATGGCTTGATCCTGGTAATGAGCCAAGCATCAAATTGAGGTATCTACTGTAGGGATCACAATTTGTTCAGGTTGTTGGATTTGGGAATCAAAGTCAACTTCCTGGTTTGGTTTCAGATCACTGGGAAATTAGGTTGTGGGTCACAAACCTGCTTAGTTAAAACCTTGTTGGCGGGTTGAGCCTGCTGATTTTGACAGTTAATACTATGTAAACTGAACTGGGCTGTAGGGAGCTCCTGGAGGACAGAATAATTTGGGTGATTGGTCTGCGTTTACTTGGGATTGCTGAGAAATGGGGATAGACCCAGGGAGATCAAACTGAAAATGATAAAGTACCAAATGAGGTAGGGTAAAACCTGCATGAATCAAAGGTTCATAACACTTTTTTGTAAGAATGGCAATGAGCATCTTACTTTCATCTCTGGGGTATAAGCATGCTCATCAAAACTGTGAATTTTTTTTCAAATTCTTGTGGGATGGGTGGTAGCATTTACCAGGGTTTGGAAATCCTTGGTGGTATATGTAGATGATTCATCATTGGCTGGGCTGGGACAGAGAATCTCAATTTCTTCTTTGAGACATAGAATTTGTCACCATTTGATGGCCCTTGTTCTTGGGGAAATTTCTGCAGTACTCCATTGTTAGTAGCCCAAGTTATTACAGGGATATTGCTAGGGTTAGCGCTCCTATTGGCTAAGCTAAGAGGTTCATTCAGAGTACAGGGTTTGATAATAGAAGGTGCTATACTGGTGGGTTTCAGAGGCTTCTACAAAGTCAAATCTATTTCTTATTTGTGCCCAAAAAATGCAGGCGGCTGGGCCCGCAGGCTGACAGCCCGCAAGGTCCTGGGGTTTTAATCTTGTAATTGGTGGTTTTCTTTGATAATCAATAGCAGGAATTTGTCACTTGTGATATCCTCTCCTTCCTTACCTTTTTGTTCAAGTATTTCTGTATGGCTTGGTGTGTATTGGGCAAGTTGTAGACAGGTTCCCAGGTGCTCTCCTAAGAGGGTAGCCTCCCCATTTAACATAGTACTGTTGGGTCTTATAATGCAGATGGTCTCTGTGGATATATTTGATCTTGTATTTGTTTGTGTGTTTCTCCTGGATAGGTGGGGGGTTTGAATTGATTTTTTGGTGGCAAGGGAGGTCCCTTTCTTCTTGAATAGCAAGGATTAGTGGAAGACATTGTAGATTTTCCAAGTCAGTGGTAGGCCCAATTTTTGCGCTACTTCACCTATTTGCTTGGTGATCTTTTAAGGTCTGCAGCGGCAGTGGGCTAATTTTCTACTAGGTACATGCAAGGGGACGTTTTGGGAATCAAGGTAGACTTTGTTGCCTATTACCACTGATTTGACAGGTATTATTTTCTTGTCAGCAAAAGCCTTGTAGGTCTTGAAAGCGCAGGTTAAGTTCCTGAGACAGTTTTCCTGGGTGTCATGTATTTGTTAAATACAGGTTTGCTCTGCTGCATTCTGTTAATTACTACCAATTCTGGGGACCCAAGATGGATCAAATCTGTAATTGGCCTTAAAGAAGGACATACCAGTATATTTGTGGTCTTTGTTGTTATAAGAATATTGTACCATGGGTAGCATTTCCGCCCAATTGTCTTGGTCTGTGTAGGCATAGCATCAGAGGTATTGTTCCAGGATTTGGTTGACTTGTTAATTTTGACCATCAGTTTGTGAGTGGTAGAAGGTTGATACTCAGAGTTTGGTACCAAGATCCTTCATTACTTGGGGCCAGTAGTAGGAAGTGAACTGGGGCTCTCAATCTGTAATGATTTCTTCTGGTGTGCTGTGCTGCGTCAGTATAAAGTTGTGGAAGTGTCTGGCAATTTTGGGTGCTTTAAAGTGAGTGGTAGTTGGGATAAAGTAGGCCATCTTGGTGAAGCAGTCTACTATGATCAGGATTGTATCAAAGGATTTTGACGGGGGGAGTTCAACTATGTAGTTCATTGATACTGATTTCCAGGGTCCGGCAGGAATGTCCAGGGGTATTGTATTTTTAGCAGTATAGGGTGCTATTTTCTACAAACAGTTAGTCAATGATCCTAACTCTTAATCCTATACCTGTAGTTGCTATAGTGACAGCCTTTGATAGGACAGAATAATATAAAGATATAAAGACAAAAATGGCATTTATTTAGATAGTGATGCAGTTATATAGTAAAAAGTGGAGAATTTCCACCAGGGGAAAGGAGGAACAGCCAGAAGAACTTTCCAAAAGTAGGAGAGTTGAAAGGCACAGCAGAAAGAACCGCACAAGAAAACAACTGGTTTCACATGCCCTACCTAATGAAGGCAAGTGGAAATTATTTTGCCACTTTATTTATAACCTTGGAAGTAAAGCCTGCACTGGATGCGCAATTTGAATATACTTTGCACACCTGTTTTCTAGGCGTTTTAAAAGTAATCAACCTTTATAAAACTTTGCTGCAATAGGGCAATCATGTGATTGCATATTTGTTTTGTTGCTTAAACCCTAAGTAGACAGTACTTTGTATAATCCATTCAGGATCTGCAACCTTTCCCCCCACTGGATTAGACAACAGGTTTAAAAAGGCTTGGTGTCTCCAGAGGGCAGCTATGGTAAACAGTCACTCCAGAAGAGTCCCAAGAAGAGCCTTGAAGAAGGTGCAGGTAGTAATTTCCAAGAGGCCTCAGCATATAAGGCCAGTGGAAGTGGAGAAGGCAACTGGGAAGTGGGTAGTCCTTCATGATGTGGATGTCAGCTACCTTGACTTGGGAGTACAGCTAGATTAGCTACAGGTGCCTCAGCTGGTCATAGTGGGAATAGACCCATTGTTTGATGCATTGTTCCTAGCCTTGAGTGATCCCAGAGAGGTGACGGGGACTGGGTTACAAAGGGGTAATAGCATACATTGGTGGTTCCCCATGCAGGCTGCAGAAGAATACTTGGTGACTCAATTGAGGGAATTCCAATTTAATGGCCAGATGCTCTCAGCCTTGCAACAGGGGACAGTATCCAACATTTTGAAGTCAGTTCTTTACGCTTGGGCAACACCTGGGGTTACAGAAAACCCACCAGTCAGTTGCAAAACCTCTGATAACTTTGAGCAAAGTCTTTGGCAAACCTTCCAGGAGGTTTTGAAGTCGTAAACGGTGTAGAGTACTCCTCATCTGGTGCCAATGGTGATGGCTGGCAACCTTGTTCTTTGAGGACCAACAATTACAACTCCAAAAAAGGAGGAGAACATAGGGGTCTTCCTTGATTGGGCCTTGTTGGTGTTCTATGAGGTGGATGGTCAGGTCCCAGTAGAATATGTCTTTTAAAAGAGTCTCCTGTGGGACTGTATCTTCTTGGGGGTTGCCTTTCTGTGGACATTGGGGTCAAAAGCGTGCCTTGCTTGGTGGGGGTTTGTTGCCCAATCCTTGGTCATCTACTTTTCAGATCTTTAGGTAACCAGTTGTGTTTCCTGGCTGCCATTCAGGTGGTAGAGCAGGTGGTGTGGTATTAGAAGAGTCTTGTCATCCTCCAATAAACACTTTGTTCTTTCATTCTTATTCCTCATACTTTGGTGCATCGCTATTGCAAACAGGATAACAACCCATGGAATTTTTTTATTAGGCTTTTTTTTGGTTTTTGTCCTTATTAAGTTTACTCTTGGTCACTAGGAGCAGCACACATATACTGGTCATGTATTCTAGTGATCAATTGCCCAGAATGAGGATCCTTAAGGGTGTAGGAGTTGGGGCCAGTCTTCTGGATAACTTGAACTGGGCCTTGCCAAAGGGAGGCAAGTTTGGATTCACAGTTGTACCCTCTATTGCTGAAGAAGTAGACTGAGTCTCCTACCAGGTAAGTGGGTAAGGCGGGGCGTTTGGATGCAGCTTGTTCTAGGTCCTGCAACTTATGGTTTAAGTTTACGTGTAGGCCTCTGATTGCAAGCAAGTAAGAGTTTGAACCAGCTTGTTGAGGTACGCTTCTAGGGACACAGCCAGGACAGGCTTTACCAAGGAATATAATAAAGAGGGAGGACCTGGTTGCCAACCATAGAGCAGTTGAAAGGGTGGCTTGCCAGTGGCACAATGTTACCCAATGTTATATGTAAAGGTGGCTGTGGGAAGGAAGGTATCCCATTCAGTCTCATGTTGGTGACTGAGCTTCTGGAGTATCTGGACCAGTCTTTTGTTAGTGCAATCTACCATTCCATTTTTCTGTGGTAAATAAGGGGTGGATAGTGTCCCACAGATTCCCATCAGTTGATTGAGGCGGGGGATGATGTGATTGGTGAAATTGGTACCATTGTCTGTCAGCAGAATCTGGGGGCAACCATGTCTGTATATGATATTCTCCAGGATGAACAATGTTTGTCACCAGTGAGATTGGTTGGGAATTGCCTTGGCCTCTACCCATATAGTCAGATGGTCAACAGCCACAATGATGAACTTGTTGCAACTGTTGGTAGCTGGCAGGGGGCCCACTACATCAATGGCTACAGTGTGAAAGGCAAACCCAGGGCGTACAAGTCTGTGTTGTAACTTGGCAACCTTAGGTCTCTCAATGTTGCAGTCATGACAGTTGGCTAGCAAATCTACTACATTAGTGTGCATTCCTTCCAATAAGCAGTGCTGCTGTAGCAGAGCTAACGTCTTCTGTATGCCATTATGGCCAGTAGACTTGTGAGCGGCCACCACTGAGTCCATGCGTAGGGATGGGCTGATGTAGGGTAGCCAAGAGTCTCCACAAAGCTTCAGGATTTGTCCCTTAGAGACCTTGGTATCAACAGCTAGCTTATTGAGAGCTCTCTGTATCTCTACCAACTCCTCCCCCCCACAAAGAAGGATCCTTCATAAGCTTGTCATAGAGAATGTCAGCCATGGGGATACTAAAGCAACAATGGGAAGGCAGGAGAGACAGTCAGCATTCTGGTGGGCTGCTCTGGATTGATGAATGATTTTGTAGTCATAAGCCTGAAGTTTAATGGCCCAACGCTCCAGACGTCCTTCAGGGTCCTTAAGGGTCTTTAGCCATTGCAGGGAGGCATGGTCTGTTACAACCGTGAAATGTACCCCATGGAGGTAGACTCTGGATTTTTGATAGAAGTATATTACAGCCAGACACTATTGTTTGATGACAGTGTAGTTCCTCTTGTGAACATTGAGTGTGCACAAGTAGTATCTAACAGGATGTTTTAGTCCTTCAGAGTCTATTTGGGAGAGAACACCCCCAATTGCAGTCAGGCTAGCATCTGTATGAACCAAAAATTGCTTGGAAAAGTCAGGGTAGGTCTGTACAGGGGCTGAAGTCAGTGTTCCCTTGAGAGCATTGAAGGCAGATTGGCACGCTGGGCTCCAGAAGAATTCCTTATCAGCTCAGAGAAGCTGAAAAAGGGGGTCACCCAGGGATGCAAAGTTGGGGATGAAGCGGCGGTAGTACCCAATCATCCCCAGGAAGACCTACACGTCCCGCTTATTGGCCATGCTCTACATTTTCTCAATGAATTCCACCTTCAGAGGTACAGGCTGGAGTCCATCTTGACTAATGATGAACCCCAAGAACTATAGGTGTTCCTTGAAGAAGTTGCATTTGTGTGACTTGAGCTTAAAATTAGCTGCAAGTAACCTCTGTAAGACTTTCTCCAAGTGTTGCAAGTGATCATTAAAGGTTTGGAAAAACATTAATGTCATTTAGATAGACCAGGACACTGATGAATTTGAGTTTTTCCCATCACTGCATCTATAGCCTGTTGGAAGGTAGCCAGGGCATTGGAAAGACCTTGGGGGTATCCTTGTGGGTTGGAATAGCCCTTGATAAGTGATATTTGCACATTTCTCTTGGTCAGCAGGGGTAGATCAATCTTCCAGTACCCACTGATAAGATCCATTGTGCTGAAGAACTTGGCGCCACCCAGGCGGTCCAAGGTATTGTCAATACAAGGGAGGGGATATGAATCCTTCTTGGTAACAGCATTCAGACAGCGGCAGTTGATTACCACTTGGTTGCTTCCATCCTTCTTTTGACAATCAGGAGATGGGAAGCCCAAGGACTTTTACTGGGGACCAGCAAGCCAGACCCCAATAGTTTCTGAAGCTCCTCATTAGCTACAGCATGATTGGCTTGACTATGCTGTATAGGTCTAGAACAGATGGGCGGACTGCCTTAGGTGTCAGTGTGGTGAGTAATATCTATAGCCTTTCCCAGGTCATAATCATTCTTAAAAAACACATCTTATACTGGGCAAAGAGATCCATAGCTTGATCTCTCTGTTCTTTAGAGAGGCCAGATAGAGAGACATGACTTATGACCAATAGCACCAGTGATTGTTCACAGGGTAAAACCAACTCAGAGAAGTCTGCAAAGGGGGCAGTCTCTTGCAGGTTGTCATGCTCTTCCAGTTGTATGTAAGCCAGAAGTTGGTGTTTGTAGACAACCATAGCTTCACAACTCATGTTGGCCAAGAGTTGAGTACCTCTTTCTCACTTGGCATGAGGATGCCTGGTGCAACCCATGGTTCTAGTCTGGAGGCATTAGGGATGCCAAAGATTTCTCCATGAGTGCCAGCTGGTAGAGCCAGCAAGAGGCCTGTATTATGAATCACCTGAGAGCCAGGTGAGATAGTAATATTACAGGAGACGCAGACTGGTATTCTCTTGGCTTTACTAAACAAGAGAAGTAGCACCTTAGCCTTCTTACTCCACAGTGTATAGGCAACTGGCAGTTCTCTATCTGTGTATTCCAGGTTGATGTAGTGCAGACAGCATAAGAGCAGGACAGAAGGGCAGTTGTCATGGTAGAACATGAGGATGAAGTGGCCTAAGATTACAAACATATGGTCTCCATGGTTGGTCACAGTACCATACTGTACCATGAAGCTAGTCCCAATAAAAATGTCATAGCTGTTGTTTTCCAGAACTATGGCAGGGGCGGTGACCATTAGTTTCCCAAAGCAAAGAGGGAGGGAAGAGTAGTCTTCTTTTGCTCTAGTGATTAGTGGCCCAGCAGTACCAAACTCTTAATGATAGGCTAGGTCCGGTGCCAGTTTAAGCTTCTTAACCAGCCGTGAGGATATAATGTTCCCAGGAGCACCAGTATCCAGTATGGCCTGGATGTGAGTTTTTTCACTACCAGGTTGATATAGGTACAATCCTGGCAGTCCTCTCTGATCTCCACAATCTTGGAGACCTGGTGTACGCTCAGTCCCTTAAACTTCTCCAGGAAGGTAGCCATGGAAGCTCCTACAGCTGGGCTTGCTTCCTTGAGGGATTCCAGAGGTGCCAAGACGTGTATGGAACACAGCATCTTGGCCAATTGTTCAGAGCTGACCTCCTCATGAGTGACTTCCACACCTGATTGAGCCAGTTGTTGGGTATAAGGTAAGGATACTTTTCTCTGAGCTATTTGTGGGATAACCACCTCTGGGCAAAGTGTAGTCTAATGGGTTTGAGTGTTAACAGTGAGGACTTGATGTAAGAGGTCCTCTTGAACTCCTCCATATTCAGCATCTTCAAGGATTAGTAGGGAGTCAAAATCAATCAGAGAAGGTTCATCCTTAGGTTTTAACTCAGAGGATGATGGAGCAGTAGGCCTCAGGGCAGGCTTGTTGGGGGGCAGTGGTATGGGGAGAGATGAAGGTGTAGAAACTACAAAGGCAGCCAAGAATTTCTCTTTATCCTGGCTGCTTAGTAGTTTTTTGACTGGTCCTCATTGTCCTCCTCAATATAAGCGTCCTTGGTGTAGTCCTTCTCAGTGTCCTCCATGCCTACATGGTGGACCTTTTGGCACGGGTTCTTACATTCCCAAGAGAAGTGGCCAGCCATACCAAATTTGAAGCAAGTACGGGGAGCGTTGTTGACTGGATCAGGCCCAAACTTGTTGGAAGGCTTGGGAATCTCCACAGCCACACAGGGTCTATACTCAGCTTGTTGGCAAGGGCGGCCTTCAGGAAGAGGGACTTCAAACTCCTCCTTGTAGGTGAGTAGGAGGTAAATCAGGTCTGGCACGTTGTGAGTGTTGTATATACCCAACTTAAGAGCCAGAGATAGTTCCCAATTGACATGTACAGTATTGAGGAGTGCTGACTGGACATCAATAAACTGCACAGCGCTCATAGACAACAGGGTTTGAGCCTCAAGGTAGAACCTAGAAGTGAAGTCTTCTAGGGTTTCCCCCACCTTTAGCTTGGTGTTGGCAAAGTCCATCTTGCGACCAAGGAGTGCTTCTTGGCTACCAAATTCTTCTGTCAAGGCTCTGGAGACATTGATAAAAGTCCAGCCATTCTCAGGGAGACGTGGCAAGATAATGGTTTGAGTCTCAGCATCCAAACAGTTGATGATTGTGGAGTCCCTCATGGCATTGTCAGTGTCATACATGGTTTTCTGGTATAGGCATAAAAACATGGCCACATTACTCCTGCGGTCAAACTTGGGTAAGTTGATGGGCTTGAAGTTGTTAGAGCCATGTTGGAGGGGAGCAGGCGTGATCCTTACTGGCTAGCGGGTGAGACAGGAACGGCTGGGGGTAGAGTCAGCAAACCTAGCCTCAGAGACACATCAACAATTTCTCTTTTTTTGTGCCTCACGTTCACCTTCTCTGTCCTGAGCAGCCCCAGAAGCTTCAGGGGTGGCCAAGATGTCATCCTCAGATTCCAGCACTGGCTCCAATACTTGTACAGTGTTGGGGGCCAAACAAGTGTAATCATCATTGCTTTTGTAGCTATGATAGAGCTAGAGGCTGGAGGACCTTCTTGGGCTGTGGTGACTCCTGGCATTGAGGGACATAGCCTGTAAGTTGGCGGCCAAGATCTTGCTGTCCATCTTACCCAATTGGCTCTGGAAGGCATCTAGGAGAAGTTACTGCTTGTCCAGCTCATCTTGGTAGACCTTGTTCTATTGAAGGGTGATCTCTAAGCTGTCTTACAGGGAGGTAATGCACTTCTCATGTGTGACAAGCTCAGCTTAGAGCAAGGCTATCATCTCCTTATCCTTCCTGGCTTGGGTCTTTCTATCAGCTCTATCATGGGACTTTTGAAGCTTGAGGCAATCCTCAAGCTCTGACACAGTGTGGTAGCCATCAAACAGAAAGGCAAGGTCAGCGCTTTGTTGGACCAGTTCTGTCTGCATCTTCTTGTAGTGGTCATAGAGCTCAAGGACTTCACAACCAAGAAGTTTACTAGAAGGGAAGTTGTTAATAGCGGTAGGTGGGGAGTTGAATAAAGGAATGGTGGCAAGGCAACGGCCCATGAATTCCACCTCATGAACCAGGCTTCAAACCATGGGGCCAGTTTCAAGCATGTGACTTATCACCACACTATTATAATTGGCATCTACACCCTAATGGGTGAGGGTCTGGACCACATACACTGGGACCAGCTTGGCTATTCCTCTCTCAATAACGTCAACCCAGCAAAGCATGGTATTCTGGGAGTTGGCAACTTCAGCAAGGTACTGACTAACAGTGGTAAAAGTGTTGCCAAGCTCAGAGTAAAGAGCCTGGAGGAACATCTGTTGGCTGGGTACCAGTATCCCCTGGTTATGCACTAGGCTTTGGATGCAACCCTGGTGAATTTGGTTATGGCATACAGCAGGATGAGTAAATTATTATAAGTAATCCTTGATATGCTCAAAAGTGTGGAGATCTTGGCAAAGTTGGTTGGGGGTGGCTTAAGAAAGGCTCTGGAAGCAAACCAGGGAGTTTTCAGCAGAAGGTTACTGAAGAGTAAGATGCTCAGAGCAAGCACCATTGCTATCAGCACCAGAGTCTATGGCGTGGATGGCATTACAGATGGCATCCTTGGAGGGGGAAGAATTAGCATTGATTTCTAAGGGTGCAGGAGCTTGTAAGAGCAGTGGTTGGCCAAGAAAAATGGCTTGGGGACGTTGATGTTCAGACATGAAGTGACTGAGGATGATCAGGCCATAGGGAGCGCCTACTCTTTCCTCAGCATGGGCATTGGCAGTAGTGAAGGCTGGTGCCTGGTGATAGGAGGAAGCAGTGGTAGAAGACTCAGCCAGGGGCATTCCTCCCTCTTCATAGACAGAACTGTGGGGGTGGGGGCTGGTGGTGTGGTAAGACATGAGCACCAATGTTGTATAATAGCAGTATATGGGTCATTATTTGTTAGATTAAGCCAAGGCGCCAGCTTAAGCATTTTAAAGACTTTTAACTTCTTTGGTATCATTTAAGTTGTAAACTTATGTTTTTTGAACATTAATATAATGCTTAGTTTACTAAAGAAAAGTTTAAGAGTGTAAAATATACAAATAATAAAAATAAATCTTATTTCTATTAACTGTATTTTTTTTGCTAAAAACCCTTTTTTCCATTTTAATAAGCCAATAATCAAATATATGAGTTGCATGGGAGAGTAATAGCAGCCCCAAAGCTATAATTGCTATTACCCTATCTTTGGCTCATATAATTAATTTCTCATTTATTTTTAGAAAAAAGTTGTTGTATTTAAAAGACTATTTACCCTATGTGAAATATAAGTTTTTTTATGCGTCTAACTTTATGAACATGTCCTACTAATTCTTAAGTAGTATCAGCTCTCTTTGTTTCTCTGTCATCTGTGCAGAACTTTGCACAATAATTTATTTTGGAGTACTCCTTAATATCCTCAAATGTCAAAGGTGAAACAAACAGCTCACCATCTTTCATTAAATATGAAAGATTAACATAAAATGCTTTGACTTCAAGCCAGCTTTTTTAGGCCTAGATTTTCTATCATAGATGTGAAAAAAGGTTTTTTGGGAAACATCTGAATTATTTACAAGTGACTCATATAAACCCTTTCTTTCTTCCTCTCTCTCAAAAACCATTTTGAGATCATTTATATTTTTTTATATACATCTCATTTTCCTTTTGTTTAAATATTTTAGATAATACACCAAAATGACCATCAACAATACTTTTGCCATGACACTCAACAAATCTATTAAACTTAATTGTTCCTTTTATAATTTTAGGTACCTCTTTAAAAAAATAATATAAGAATTCATAAGATCTGAAATTGATTACCATTATCAATCCAAACTTTATATATTTTTAATATTCTTAAATTTATTATTTTTAAGCAGACTTATCAAACACTGACCTGAAAACAAAGAGTCATGAGATAAAATTTCAGATAAAAAGTCATGATACTCATATTTAATTTTCTCATTTTCTTTAAAAGCAATTGCAAATCCTAATAAAGAAATAGGTATTTTCTCATAAAAACAATTATTTGTCTCTATAGGACCCCCACCTATTTTAAAGTTTTCTTTATAGTCTATTACTATAACACATGAATTCTTATCAAGATTATTTATATCACTAATATATTCTTTATTTTGATGCTTATAAAACTTTTCATGTAGGTCAATAGATTCCAAATTTTCTTTAATAGATTTAGGCAATGGCAACTTCTTTATACTCAAATCCTTTTTCTTTATTTCTAATGATTTTTTAAAGTTGCAAATGTTACACATATCAGTTTGCTTTTTGCTTTTAATTATATTATTAGAGATAAGCTTATAGAAAGTGGAAAGTGAAATAGAATTATTGTTTTTTATTTTCATATCTCCATAAATTTCTTTTTTTGTTTTCAATAAGGAGTTTTTTATTTTAGTTGAGTATTCACTCAATTCTTTTTGTAATTCTTCATAAATCAATCCAGGGGATTTTTTAGTGAATTGGCTGGTTGGGAATGAATTTTTTAATATGTGTTTTAAAATATTTTTTATGTTTTCTTTCTTTACTGAATCATTTTTTCCTTTTTTATTTTTTGAATTTAATGATGCTTTTTTAGCATTTTTTATTTTTTTAGAATATGAATACTCATTTTTTGTCATTTTAAATCCACAATCCCAAAGCTCTTTCAGACTGTAGCTTGATGTAACCAATGCTCTTAGGGAAGGAAGGTGCTTGGCAGGGGACTCTGACATCAATTCCTTTAGATTGTTAAGGAAATCATCTGTCTTAGAATTTTGTATGACAGGTAAGAAGGTACTTTTTCCAAACTCTGTTTTTAATAAGAAATGCTCAACAAAGCTGTTAAGATCACTGCCAGCAGTAAAAAGGAATGCTTGTTTAAGCATAGAGATTCTTTCTCTCTTAGTAGAGGCCCCCAGTGAGAAGAAGTGTATCATCTGAGGTGCAAACTTGATAGGTTTCATAATGATAGTGGTTGGGTTCCTTGGCTTGGTTTAGGCATTTCTTGCTTGGAGATAGATGTGCAGTTATCAGAGAGGAGTAAAGGTGTGGATTGTAAAGTAAATTTCTGTAAAGTTGAGCTGTTTAAATACCATGTTAGCTGAGCTTTTGCACTACAGGCATAAATCCACCAACTGATCTCCTTAATTTATCAATATCACCCCTGAAGTCTGATATCATTGTTTATTTACCCCTTTTTATATTCTAGTTAACTGTTGATATCTCAGCAAATAGTACTTTAATCTCGCTCAAACTAGTATCATTAGAAAGCCCTTAATCTCAGCTTTTGGAATTGTTCTGCAACTTTTATATTTTAATACCAATTTAGTATCTTGAAGTGGCTTTGAATGTAAGCTTATAAAATTATTATTTGAAATAAAATATGCTAATTAACTCTTAAAGTATGATATTTTAATCAGTAAACTAAATTTAAAGTATAAATCATTATTTAGCTTACTTTTAGTAACCAGCTCAAAACCTTTTATTTTAAATAAACTTAAGTTTATTATAACTTTTAACAGTTCTTAAAAAGTAAACTTTATATATCTTAAATCTATCAAAACAAAAATGTTATTTTTAATCACATATAAATATTTGCTAGTATAATTAAAGTTGTATCAAATTTTTATAGTTACAATGACTAAGATCATTTTCCATTTAGTTTAAATAAATTTTAACCTTTATAAAATTTAATTAAATAAAGCAAGATTTTGATACATTCTTTTTTATGTTTGAATTTTTTATACATATTATCTCTAGCATACAGTATAAAAATATAATTTTATTAAATAGTTGTATAAAGCTATTTTATTAATATTAAATACTTAAGAATTTGAAAAGAAAAATCTTTACTCTCTTATAAGTTCTTATTATATATTTTTTTTATAAAATCTAACTTAAGAATAAATTACTTATGCTAAATGAGATCACTGAAATTTCAATAAAAGTTTAGTTTTAGTTTTTTAACTTTTTACTAGATTTTTTTATAAAACAAATCCAAAATTATTTAATATTTATTTATTAAATATGCAAAAAAGCTGTCTGCCCTCTTTTTAAAAAGAGGGATTCAAAAATTATTTTATATTTTAAATTAAATATTTTTAAAAAAGCTAAGATTTTAGACAACAATTTAATTTCCAACAAAAAGCATCATATCAGTTTTTATTATATTTTTATGTTTCTCTTTTTAGAATGATGTCATTTTGTACTAATCAGCTTTCAATGAAATAATGGTATATGAAATAAGATTATTACTAGCTTTTAATACAGTTTAATTTAGCTGTAAGTAGAAAATGATCAATTTAATATAAGTTTTTATATTTTAAGGATTAAATAAGATTTATTTTGATAAAATTGTTGTAATTATTTAAGTTTATTGATAAGAAAATTAAAACAAAATTTTAAAGTGTTAAGTAGCACAGTTAATAGGAAACAGATTAATCTAACAAATAATGACCCATATGATGCTTTTTTCTACAAACAGTTAGTTGACAATCCTAACTCTTATACCTATACCTGTAGTTAGTATAGTGACAGCCTTTGATAGGATAGAATAATATAAAGATATAAAGACAAAAATGGCATTTATTTAGATAGTGATGCAGTTATATAGTAAAAAGTGGAGAATTTCCACCAGGGGAAAGGAGGCACAGCAGAAGAACTTTCCAAAAGTAGGAGAGTGGAAAGGCACAGCAGAAAGAGCCGCGCAAGAAAACAACCAGTTTCATGTGCCTTGCCTAATTGAGGCAAGTGGCAATTATTTTGCCACTTTATTTATAACCTTGGAAGTAAAGCCTGCAATGGATGCGCAATTTGAATACACTTTGCACACCTGTTTTCTAGGCATTTTAAAAGTAATTAACCTTTATAAAACTTTGCTGCAATAGGGCAATCATGTGATTGCGTGATTGCTTTGTTGCTTAAACCCTAAGTGGACAGTACTTTGTCTAATCCATTCAGGATCTGCAACAAGGGGCCTTAGAATCCCTTCTGGCTTAGATCAATGTGCCTTGGTTCTTCTGCAGGCTTCACAGACATTGATGTAGGCTGTTACTTTTTTGTCCATGCCAGGCCAGGCATATACTTTCTTTATGCTTAAGAGGGTTTTGTGTCTACCAGGGTTGCCGGCCATCTCTAAGTCATGGTGATCAATCAGTATATTGGTTTGGGTTGGGCCCTCTGGTACATAGATCCTATTGTGAAGCAGCATGGTAGTGCCTTTCAGGCAGTAATTTTTTTTGTGATGGCAATAAGGATCCTTCAACATAGTTACAACTAGTTCAGTTGAGTAGGCATCCTGTCTCTATGCCTCTATCACTTCTGGCTTACTGACAGCAATCTTTAAGTACTTCAGTTGAATTCCTAGGCTGACAGGATCTAGCAGTGTAGGGGATTGTGGTACTTGGTTTCTGTAAAGGAGGGTGTTAGGTTGGCTCTTCTACTCAGGTTTTCAGGTACCACACTCACCTTTCTGGGCTTTTAGTCAATGGTCAAGGTGTATTCTGCCAGTTCTAAGGCCCATCTGGCTTGTCTCTGGTTTATTTGTCTTAGCTTGAAGAATTATACCAGGTTTTTGTGATCAGTGAGGACTTTTACCAGAAACCTGGCACCATATAAATATATTTGCCAGTGTTTCAGCGTTTTCATGATTGCAAGCATCTCTTTGTTGTAGATGGGATAGTTTCCTCTAGCAGTGTGATGGTCCACGTGTGAGCAGTTTTGCAGGCAAGGGTTGATTTGGCTTCAAATAAAGATGCTATGCTGAAGATTGGCAGTGTGTTGTTGGTTTGTTGCAGGTAGAGGCCTAGCAAGGAATAATGGCTACTAGGGGAGGTAAAGCCTGGCTAGTAGGTAGAAAAAGACTACTAGAGGAAAATGTTGTACCCAACCAGCAGAAGATATTGGCTGCTGCGGGCTAGAGGTCCTCACCCAGCAGGGAACTGTGGCTGCTAGGGGTGAGGAATGAGATAGCTCAGCAGGGAACTTTAGCTGCTTGGGTTTGAGAGTAATTCAGCCTGGTGGGTAGTGTGTGCTACTCAGGCTGGCTTTTATTTAGACCCTGGCGGGTAACATGGGCTTCCAGGGTAGGAAAGTATGCCAGCATGGTAGGCAATGTGGCTACCAGGGCTGTAAGGTTTGGACCCCTGGCGGGTAACACTGGCTTCCAGGGAGGGAATGAGCTTTGAGAGCTCTATATATCCTGATACAATTATAGGAGGTCTGTGAGCAAGCACTTTACCTAAAGAGCTAGTAGGGTGGCCTCGTCTATGTCCCTATGGGAGCTTTGGGGAGAACCCAAAGTTATCATTGGAGGACATAGATTTGCTTGGGGGTGTCACCAAGGCGGTTGCTTGGGGAAGCAGCTACAGAACTTGGTGTGATCAGGCCCCTGGGAAGTAAAGCTGATTACTTTGCAACTGAAAGCTCAGACTTAATCACCTGGGTGAGTAAAGATAACGGCATATACTTTATTGATCTATGGTTGTAAGGCCTAAGTGATTGCCACTTGCAAGGGCCCAGTTAAACGCCAGTTCAATGTAGACTCATGCCTGGGTCTACAGGTTCTGGTAACAGGGACTGATATTGAGAACCAAGACAGTTCATAGTGTGGGATTAGCAGTGAAGACTACTAAGAAGGACTTTATGATCATAGTGAAGACTATATTGAGGGATTGTTAAATCATGTTGAAGGGAAGGACTAGCTGATCATGAGGCCGGATCAGTTAGAAGATGATGATGCAGGAGTAGCTGATCATATAGCGGGAATGACCAGAGGACCAAAAGAGCAGGATGCAGGAGTAGCTGAAGGGCTGGTTTAAGGCGTTTGGTGACTGAACTGAGCTACTTGGAGACTGAAATAGGCTGTTTGATGACTGAAAAGAACTGATTGCTGGCTAGACTGAAGAACTAGAAGATGTGGTTGAAGAACTTGCTAAAGGACCAGAAGATAATGATGCAGGACTAGCTGAGGAACTTGAAGATGGCTTGAAAGGTTTAGCTGAACTAAATACAGGAGCTAGAATGCTAGTTTTGGTTTCTTTAGAGAGGAAATATTAAGAAAGAAGCAGTTAAATAATGATTTAATGCTGCCAAGAATATGATAGAAAGAGAGAATTAATTATCATATTAAAAGAGAAAAGAAGAGGAAATACTTTACAGCGTCTAAACTCTGAATTTATTAGGATATGATTGAATGGAAAGAAGCTGTAAAGAGGCCAGAAACAGAACAGGGAAAATGTGAAAGTGAAAATGAAAATTTTGCCAAGAACAACTAGGAGAGGTAAAAAGCAAGCAGCAGGCAAGTTCAAATCTGTAAAATGTTGAAGAAAATTCAGGGAAATATGGAGAAAAGTTGAAGAATCAAGGGTTCAAAAATCCCCTATGTGAAACATAGGCAAAAGTGCTCAAGATTTCCCAGAGAAACATGATGGGAATTACGGTAAACCTGTTTGGAACACAGAGAAGTTGTTTATCCAGAGCAATAGAGCTTTGGGTTCAAACCATAGTAAAGAGCAAGTCATTTGGGTGAACTTTTTGGCAAAACTGTTGAATTGAGGCGTCTGATTGGCTGCAAGTCAACGTTTATTTAATCAATGTTTTGAGGGCTTTAACTGAAGAGTTAAAGCCTAAAAAATGAGGTGCAGAAGCAGAAAATTCAGGGCTTTCATTGGCTAAAGTAAGTTAAGAAAGTTTGATATATTATAGAGAGAGAGAAACTGGATAGTTTAAGATTTGGAAAACCAAAGTTCTGAGAGAGATTTTGGACTGAAACATGGAGATATAACAAGGGAATCTATATGAGTCTTTTAAGGGACTGGACTGGATCAAGTGGATTACAAAGGCCACAAGAACTACAGAAGGCACTGAAGACCAAGATAAAGGAGCTGGAGCCCAAGACAAAGGAGTAGGAGTTTAAGACCAAGTACAAGGAGTCCAAGAGATTGTTGGAGGACTCCAAGTATTGGCAACCCCATATTGTGTCCACCACTCAAGAAAATATATCAGAAGGTTTCTAAGGGGATCTTCCTTCTGAAAGTGAATAAAAGCCTATTTCAACCCCTGCCCAAATTTCCACTAATAGATACAAGCCAAATGAGTGAGTTACCCCATATCTTTTACCCTAGACAAAGGGAAAAGGATACCTATTGTCAAAGTTTTAGAATATTTGCCACCAGTAAGTCTTTCCAGGAGGAGTGGGAGATATTAACTAGGCATCTTGAGATGACAGATAGGGGAATAGAGTTCATAGGAAATGAGTTTAATAGGTTGTTAAAAGACTGGTACAGTCCCAAAGAGGGGTTGGCGCCAGCTGAAGTACAGGTGCATGGTGGGGATGCTTGCCTAGTAATTGGAAAAGTACCAGAAGAGTTTGCAGTCATGCAGGCTAAGTACAAACTTCTAGCAGACCACCTTCTACTACTAGAAAATGACAACTCCTCCAAGCTGGTCTCTGGCTATGACCCAGGACACACTTTGGGGACTGGTGACCAGGAACCCCATAAGCAGGCAGCATCTTCTTAGAGTAATATGCTACAGGATGTAGCATACTATCTCCTCCTTCCTAAAGAAGGACCCCACCCACTGGAAAGCTGGACGTGTTGGTTTCCAGTACAATAGGTTTGGAGGGGTCAGGCATTGCAGGGACAGGAGCAGCTATGAAGGCCCTCTTCAGGGTCTCAAATGAGGAGGTGCATTTGTTGATCCAGACAAACAGGTCCTTGTTCAAGCAGAGTCTGGTCAGGGGCAGTGTGATAAGAGAAAGAAATTATGAAGTCCCTGCAGTAGTTTTTCAGTCCCAGAAAACTTTTGATGTCCTTGCAAATTTTGGGATTGGCCACAAAGTCACTACCTGAACCTTATCCTAGGCTATTGCAAAACCCCCAGTCTTTACCACATAGCCCAGAAATTCCACTTTGGCTTGGAAGAATTCACACTTCTTGAGCTTGGTGTGTAGGTTGGATTGGGTAAGTCTTTTCAGGATGAGGTCAAGGTGGTGCAGATGCTCTTTGTGATATTTACTGGGATAAGGATATTTTCTTGATAAGCCATACAGAACTGGTCAAGGTATTTGCCTAGTACTGTGTTGATTATGCGCTAGAAGGTGCTAGGGGCATTGCATAGTCCAAAAGGCATCACCAGGTATTTGTAAAGTCCTTACCTGGTCTTGAAAACTGTTTTGTATTCATTGCCTTCTTTGATACAGATTTGATTGAAAGCATCTCCAAGGTCACTTTTTGATTACACCTGTGCTCCAGTCAGGACGTCACAAAGAACATTGGCGTTGAGTATGAGATATCAATTCTTCACAGTAGTGTTGTTCAGTTTCTGGTAACTTACACATGGGCGCATCCCACCATCTTTTTTCCCATAAATAGCATTTGCAATGAGCAAGGGATTTTCAACACACAAATGAGGCCTTTCTTGGTCATATCCTCAATTTAAGCTTTCAGGACTATATGTTCCTTGTAAATGCAACTATAAATGAATCCATGCAGGGGGTTGGTGCTGGGCAGGAGGTCAATGACGTGGGCATACTTTGAGTGTTCAGGAAGTCAGGCTGCAGCCTATTCACTGAAGATGTGACTCCACTTTTCCAGCAGAGCAGGCAGGACCCCCAAGCTGGGGTCCATCTTCAGGGTCAAGAGGGTGCCAGGTTTAATGCTGGTGGGATCCAGCTAGAATGATACCTCATTGTCAGTGACCCTCTTCTTAGTAAGACTGTCTGGTTGCAGAAGTTCAGGATGACACTGTGTCTTTGTGACTAGGAGTCCACTAGGATAAGGGGGTGAGAAGCCCTTTCAGGATGATGGGTGGATATTCTCACCAATCCTTAACAATATTTTGGGCTCACACTTGAACCCCAGGTCATAAGAGCTATTCCCCATGATTACCTTTGTCAAAACCACAGGCTTGACCCGCCAGCAAGGTTCCAACCAAGCAGGTTTGTGACCCGCAATCCGATTACCTGGTCACTTGAAGCCAGACCCGGAAGTCAACTCGGATTACCAAATCAATCAACATGAACAAATGATGATCCCTCACGGTGGATACCTTGATTTGGCGCTTGACTCGTTAGCAGGATCAAGCCACCCCCCTCTTCCATCCAGCTGTGTGATCACCAATCATGTTCCTGCTATCCATTGATTTACAATAGATATATAATCACTATCTCACAATAAAGATTATTATCTATCCTCTAAATATTTTTCCCCTTGCAACTCTGCTAAAACAGCACTGTTACAACACCTTAATGCCTCTGTTGGTAGCCTTTAGTCCCAGGTCTTTTGCAAGTGTGGCATCAATAAAGCTTTCTTCAGCTCCAGTATTAATAATGCTTCTATAGTTTGTGTAATGCAAGAGTTTAACTTTGACTTTAATAAACTTTTAGAGCTGGCAAGAAGTATTTATATGTGCCAGGAAAACAGTTGGGCGCTCTTCTTGAGACAGGCCATGGTGAGGTGGCCAGGTTTGTGACAATAAAATCACAACCCCATGCAGTAGTGATGTTGTAACTCCTCGTAGACATGCCCTGTCTGGTGGGCATTTGGGTGTAGTTAGGACAATGTGCAGCAAGAGGGGCACCTTCTTGATTAAGGACAAATCCTCTGCAGAGGAGGAGTAGTTTGTCTAGGCCAAGAGTGGGAGGGTGGTGCTTGAGGATTTCTTTCAGGGCGGGGCAGGCTCCCTGGTGGTACAGGATGGTAGACAAATCATCTTTGAGTTGGGTTCTGGTCTTCAGTTTGAGGAACTCATTGATGTAGGCTTGCAGGGTGAAAGAACCTTGTTTGATGTCCACTAGGTTGATGAGGGTGTGGTGGTGGGTGTCTCAGTTGTTGCCAGTTGCCATAAGCTTGTTATCAAATCTGGTGTAGTCTAAGCAGAATTCATTGTCCTCAGCGGTGGCTTTTTCAAACCAGTCCAAAGCGTCACCAGAAAGCATGGAGGCTACACCAAGGACTTTTTCTATGACATTGAATTACAAGTTTTTTTTGGCTTGGAAATGTAGACGGAGTACAGGCATGGCTCTACAGGCTTCTTCCAAGGTGAATTTGCCCATCTGTGGCATGTCCACCTTGGTCATAATCTGGTTAACTATAACATTCTGGACTGAAAATTTTTCTGATCTTTGTGTTCTCAATGTCAGACTTGGTATTATTCAGTTATGTGCTGCTTTGGGTTTTTTTTGATGAGGCAATTAAATTGGTAACTAGCATGTAAGCATAGTAAGCTGAAATTGATGAAAATAGCATACAAGTTGCCCCAAGAGTTAACAAAATCTTGTGGCCCAGGTTATTGTGATTAAGATAAAGTGCCATAATGTCAGGGACTCTTCCTGTG
This sequence comes from Entomophthora muscae, assembly GCA_014839935.2. Taxonomy (NCBI): domain Eukaryota; kingdom Fungi; phylum Entomophthoromycota; class Entomophthoromycetes; order Entomophthorales; family Entomophthoraceae; genus Entomophthora; species Entomophthora muscae. Next base: position 85,062 of record QTSX02005035.1, read on the forward strand.
ATTGGTTCCTGAGAACTTACAGGCAAATGGTCTTCAGACCCAGAAGGAAGGGCCTGTCATAGAATGAGGGCTAACTTTACAATGTAGGATAATGGTTTCCCAATGATGGCCCAGGGTTTGCTAGTGGGCAGCATGGAATCAATTAAGCTATTGAGAGTGATGTACATGACTCCAAATATTTATGTGGAGGTGATCTCACTTTTAGCAACAGATTCTTGCGGGCAGTTGGGCTGCAGGGTCAAGGGAGGGGTCATTGGTACCAAATACACGGGCAGGTAGTTATATTTGTTGCAAAATAGCAAGGGTGACATGGTAATCTAAGTTCCTTCACAATCAATAAGCTCTGTTTCTCTGGTTTGGGCTTCTGGGTTGTAGATTAGGATCTCCTCTAAGGTAAACTCCAAATCATCTGGGTTTGGAGATGTTGTAACTGTGCTGTTTTAGCAGAGTTGAAAGGGTAAAATATTTGGAAACTAGATAATAATCTTTATTGAGAGATAGTGATTATATAGTTCATGTTAACAAGGATAACAGGAACATGATTAGTGATCACACAGCTGGATGATGAAGGGGGTGGCTTGATCCTGATAATGAGTCAAGCACCAAAACAAGGTATCCACTGTAGGGGATCACCTTTTGTTCATGTTGAAGGGTTTGGAAATTTGAGCTGACTTCCTGGTTTGGCTATGTATCACCAGGAAGTCAGATTGCGGATCACAGACCTGTTTAGTTGAAACCTTGTTGGCAGGCTGAGCCTGCTGTTTCAACATCCCCAGCTGAAGGTTGGACTCCTCTGGGGGAAGTTCATCAGGGAGGTTGTCAGGAGCTTGGGCGCTGTACTGAACAAGTTGCTACTTGGTTGCAGGTAGGGCGGTCTCCTGCTGGTTCTGTTGTGCCTTACAGGACTGTAACAATTGTGGTGTAGGACCTTGTCCTGCTTGTGTTTGCTAAGTCCTTGTACCAGGTAAGTGTTGTTTTTGTTTACCTTTAGTATGATGGCAAGGCCCACTTTTTCAGGCTTTAGTTTGCTTTTTTTCATTTCCCAGACCTTGTCCCCAACTTTGTGTCTAGCTTGAATAGAGATAAACATGTTTATTAGGTGTTTATCTTCTTTATCCAGTTGCTCACTATTGGCTTGCACTACTTGGGGTACTGAACAAGGTGGGACTTTGTTGGGTATTTCCAACTTTAGTCCCGTGAGGGCTTAGATGATGTTTGGTTATGTATTATATACAAGCTTGAAAGGGCCCTTCCCAGTGGATCTGTTCACCTGGGTACGGAACACAAGGAGTGCAGTTAATAACTGCTTATGCCAGTCATCAGATCTCCTGGTGGTGATCTTGGCAAGGTCCTTCACTAAGCTGCCATTTAGCTGCTTGACTTGGCCATTGGCCTAAAAGTGGTAAGGCGTTGTTACTGTGTGTTTGACCCCATTCTTTATGAGGTATACATTGGTGTTTTTGGAGGTCAATTCCTTTCCCCCATCTGTAATAAGTAGTTCTGGCTTTCCAAACATATTAATGATCTTCTTTCTAATAAAATGTTGAGCGTTGTTGCCAGTATGTGTCTTGACTGCTTGTGCTACTGACTAGCAAGTGGCAAATTCAATGGCAATTATAATATACTTCTTGTTGTGTTTTCCTGGCATGGGGCCCACAATGTCAAGGGTCCATACCTTGAAGGATAACTGGGAACAAATTAAAAAAACATGGACTTGGGTAGAGTATTGCTCCTCTCAAACTTTTTGCATACCTCACACTGCTTGAGTATCTCTTGTACGTCCCAGTATAGGGTTAGCCACCATAATTTGTGTTTTAAGAATTTTTAAAGATTGTGACTCTTTGTGTGGCTTAGATCCATGTGAGCGCAAGATGGTATCAATCCTTTGGTGTGTGGGAAAATACAGAATAGTGTTTCTGTTGGTCAGTTTGTGGTGCAATGTTCCATATACATCTGTGAAAAGAGGTTCATTATTAATGATTATCTCTTTGGTGATGTTAGTGGTGCCTGGTGGGAAGCCCTTGTCCTTGTTCCAGAGTACCAGGAGGAGTCAATCTGGGTCTAGGCTGTTCTTGCCTCTTGTGTCTCTTGTGTCTCTTGTGTACAGGCAAGAAAGTGTGTCTTCCATGACCATTTCAGGTTCTTTTTATATTGGATTTTCATGTCAAACCCTTTGAGGGACTTAATTCAACACACTTGATGTCTGGATAAGTTTGCTTGAGTCTTGAAATATATAAGGGACTTGTGATCAGTCAGCACAGTGAGCTCTTCTTGGGTTCCAGGTAGCAGCGCCATTTGACCAGACAATGTATAATGGCTAGCAGTTCTTTATTGTTTATGGGTTAGTAGCATTTGCTGTCTGTCAGTTTACGCAATTTGTAGGCCATGGTAGGAAGTCACCATTTGTGGTCTTGATCCACAGTACTCCTCCAATGAAAGCATTGGAGGCGTCTGTCTTCATCTGGTAGTATTCATCCCGCTTTGGTGTATTGCAAAATGGGTGCCATTATGAGTTTCTCCTTAAGACGTCTGAAGCAAAGGTCACGTTGGGGGGTCCATACAAACTTAGATTTGGCACCAGTTATGGGGGACAGGGATGCAGTCAGGACGCCACAGTTGGGTATGAATTGTTGTACATAGGCAACTATTCCCAAGAGTGTACAGAGTTCTGACTTGTCCTTTGGAGGTGGCATTTTACAGATAGCTTGAATTTTCTGGATGTCAAGTTTGATGCCTGTTGTAAATTGCGCCTATAATGCCATTTCAATATGGCCTTCAAATATTGATATGTGCAAAGATTTGGTTGGTTTTGCTTTCAATTTTGGGAATTCCTCCCCTTCCACAAATGGGTCTGGTTCAATATCCACCCATTTCAGAATATCATACCTGTCCTTGACTGATCCTGATATGACCTCATCCCAATGTGACCCCTTCTGCCACTCTGTCTACCTAATGAGTGATCATTGACCCTTGTCTACTATTTAAGTAGAACATTTCTCCTAATAAAGACAAGTTTATCCACATTTGCGTTGGCTTTGATATTCTTGAAGATTTTTCCTCCTTTTTGACAAAAAGAATTCTTCATCTTGTATTCCAGGAAATTAAGGTATGTGCCCTTAATTTTGCCCTGAAGAGCTAACCCAAGGCTAGCTTTGAACCTCAAATATTTTGTTATAAAGATTTTCTGATGTGTCCTCCTGGATGTTGTCCCATGGAGCCAAACACAACAAAATAGTGCTTACTATAGGGGCTGCAAGCCCCTTGGTTACCCTTTTCCCACACACATTTTCTGGTCCTTCTCCCTTTGTTTCTGAAGTACTCAAACAACCTAAAGTTTCTAGTCCTCCTCTAGAAGAAGACATCACTGATGCCCCTTTAACTCCCATGGTACTGGTGCTGTTTTCCAGGCCTGTGTGGCCCCCCTTCCAGCTTTTTCTCTCAACTACAAGCAAGCTTGTGCTGCTGCCCGCTCTCTCCTCCACTTAGGCACTGTGGCAATGCACAATATCCCTGGTCTCTGTCCCGGGTACGCTTTCAAAGACCTGTACTCCTTCCTCTTGGACTTTGGTCTCCCCCCTGCGCTGATGAAGTCTATAGATACTATTAGTGTGTTAGTCAACCAGTTTATCCAAACCGCCCTGGTTCACCATCAACTTGCATTTCGATCCAAGAACCAGCTTCTAAATGCTGTAGCCACTGCTGTTTCAAACAACCATGCTCAAAACATGTCATATCAAGAATGGTCCCACAGTCTCTTTGTGTGTATTTTGGATAACCATCAACATGCTGGCCTCCCAGAAGTACCTAACCTCTTCACTGAATTCCCTTTTGTTGTGTTCTGAGGTGCAGCACAGACACACAACGGGGAATCCTAACCTTAGGATTGGATTTGTACTAAGTCTTGGTTAGATGACAGGGAAGGGAATTGTGTTTACCTTGCGGCCCTGGATGAATAATCTCTACTAGGCATGACTAGAGAGAGGCGCAGAAGTACATAAGACACAAAGACAAAAATGTAAAAAGAACTTAATTTTATTGTTAAATATGGAAATGGAATATATAGTGGTTGGGAATACCACAAAACACTACCAGGACAGTAGGATCATTTGCCACAAGCATGAGTGGGGCGAGTGAGTTGCACAAACTCAGGAAACCAAACAATCATATTTCCTGAAGCAGAAGCCAGTTCATTTCAAGAGTCAAAAGCAAAATCGAGATATTTGTCTTCAAAATGGCCCACCAAAGGCGAAACCAAAACATGGTGAATGCTGTTATTCACAACATTGCCCCCCTCTAGATTGGCCTTAGGGGGGTGATACTTGCGGAGGAACTTGACGTGTACGCGAGCAAAAGGGCAACCACTGGAGAGGAGCTTTACAGTGTACTCAGATCCTTGTTTGATAGCCACCTCTAAAGGACCAATCCACAAGGAGTCTAGTTTGTACGCGCGCCCACCCACACGGTGTTGATAGTATTGGACATGGTCACCAACATCAAACCCAGGCAATGGGGAGCGCCCAGCGTTGTCAGGAGAGAGCTCAAGCATCTTAGTCTTATAGGCAGAAGTGTAGGCAGTGGCCTGTATATCAATGATGCAGTTGACTAAGTCTTTGATGTGGTTGTCAGGGTTCATGGCCTTATCAGAGGAGAGTAGGGGAACCCCCAAGAGCAACAGAGTGGTGGCTTCACGCCCATACAACATGGCAAAGGGGGAGTATCCTGTGACCCAATGTCTGCTCAGACAATAGGCAAAGAGTGCAGCAGGTAAGTATAGATCCCAATTGGCAGCGTCAGAGTAGGTGAGTTTCCTCATGATAGAAACCAGTGTCAAGTTGGCACGCTCAACTGCCCCATTAGTGGAAGGATTAAAGGGGGCAGAGAAAGACTGGTGAGCTCCTAGAGCTTCAACAACAGAGGTTACAAGTTTGGCATTGAAATTGGTTCTGTTGTCTGATAACAGCACTTGAGGGCAGCCATGGCGGTAGAAAACATCCTGCAGCAGGAAGGCAGCAGTAGTCTTAGCAGTGATGTCTTTAGTAGGGAGAGCTTTTACTCACTTGCTGAAGTGGTCAACGGCAATCAGGATAAAGCAGCATCTGGAGCTTGAGCGGGGGAGAGGACCTACAGTATCAATGCTGACAGTATGAAATGCGTGTTGAGGGGAACCAATTTAAACTCATGGAAAGCAGCTCAGGGCCTCTGGAGTTGGCAGTCATGGCAACTAGCTATGACATCTGGGATCAACAGGCAAAGATTCTCCCAGAAGTAATTCTTCTGAAGCCAGTCAAAGGTCTTGGCTATGCCTCCATGGCCAGTTTCTTTATGTGCTTGTGACACCAAGGAGAGGCAAAGACTGGGGCGCACGTATGGTAGGTATTGACCCTGCACCTTCTTGAAGAGTTGGTTGTTGCGTATAAGGGTGTCTTCAGACAATTTGGACAGGGCAAGGCAAACCTCTTCTGTCTCACTTTCCCAGGAAGAAGGGAGGGCTTTAGCTCATACAGGCAGTCTGCCTCAGCAGGATGTAGGGCAAGGATGGGCATTTGGGACAACCCATCAGTGTTCTGATGTTGAATCCCAGGGAGATGGAGCACAGTGAAGTCATAACCTTGTAGGCGGAGGGCCCATCTAGCTAAGCGTCCTTCAGGTTCCTTAAGTTGTTATAACCATTTGAGCAAAGTGTGGTCAGTGACAACAGTGAAATGGGTACCATATACATAGTGGCAGAATTGTTTGACTGCATGCAGCACAGCAAGGCATTCCTTCTCTGTAACACTATAATTTCTCTCATGCTTATTCAGCACACAGAAAGTATAGGCTACAGGGTGGTCCACACCTTCATTGTTTAGCTGAGCCAAGATAGCCCCAATAGCAAGGTCACTAGCATCAGTGTACAAGATGAATCCCTTATCGTAATTGGGGTACACTAAAGTGGATGCTTCTTTGAGTTTCTGCTTTAGAGTCTCAAAGGCTTGCTGTTGGCTGGCGTCCATTCAAAGGGGACATTACGCAATAGTTGGACCAGGGGTTCACTAGTATTTGCAAAATCAGGGATGAATTGTCTATAGTAACCCATCATGCCCAGAAAGACTTGTACTTCTCAGATGTTGGTGGGCGGAAGCATTTTGTCAATGGCTTTAACCTTCTTGGTCATTGGACAAATCCCCATTTGGGTTACTTCATGGCCCAGGAATTCAAGGCGTTCTTTGAAGAAAGCACACTTAGAGGGCTTTCACTTGAGGCCAGCTTCATGTATCTTTATGAACACCTCTTTAAGATGGGCTAGGTGACCAGTGAAAGTTGCGCTGAAGACTGTTATATTGTCTAGATAGACTAAGACACAAACCAACTTCAAGTCACGCAGGATGGAGTCCATGGCCCTCTGGAAAGTTGCTGGGGCATTACAGAGCCCTTGCAGATGTGGGTAGGCTCAAACAATCCTTCTGATGAGATGAGTGCAGCCTTCTGACTGTCTTCAGGAGCAAGATCAACTTGCCAGTAACCAGACACCAAGTCCATGGCAGAGAAAAACTTAGAACCTCCAAGGCGTCAAAGAGCGTCATCATACGTGCTAAGGGATAGGAATCTTTCTTGGTTAGAAAATTCAACCTCCAATAGTCCATCACAATCTGGTGGCCTCCATCTTTTTTCTTTAAGATGAAAAGAGGGAAAGCCCAGGGACTTTGAGAGGGAGCTAGCAGTCCAGCATCCAGCAGTTGTTTGAGCTCCTTAGAAACCTGCACATCTTCCACTTGGCTGCAGCGGTATGGCTTGGCACAAAAGGGGGGAGCATCTCCTGTGTCATTCTGATGAATCACACCTTTTGCTAGCCCATAATCAGTACTATCTTTAGTAAATATGTCTGAGAACTGGTCTAGTAAATCAAGCACCTCTTTCTTTTAGACTGGGAATAACTGAGGGAAGTCTTGGGCAGTGAGCAGAGATAGGACTTGAGGCTTGTCTTTGGGTAGATTAAAGTCTTGAAATGTTTCAAAATGGTGAAGAGACAAGACTTCAGGAGCATTTAACAACTTTCCGTAACCAACAACCTGTCCTCTGGATACAGTAATAGGAAGCGCGGTAAGGTTGGCAACTAGTAATTGAACAGGATCCTTGTGGGAAACATCTAGAATTCCAGGACAAAGGTAAGGCTCATTACGCCCCAGCAAAGGAGGGGAGTACAGCTCTATGAAAGTTTGTTCAGGTAGCTCATATAATATCTGGGAGTCTAGGATAGCCTGAGAGCCTGGGGGGATGATGATAGCCAACGTGTCCATGAGAGGGATTCCCTCAGTTGCAGGACAAGCCATGGGAGGACACTTCATGTTGATGAATGGGTTAGGTACTTTAGGGTGAAAACTCCAGTGGGCTACTCCAGAGTACATGTCTTCAACTGTTTACCAGGAAGTTTGATTGACTCCTCAAAGATCAGAGGGACTTTGTACCCTAGGATAGAAAGATAACCATCCTTTAGGTTGATGATCCCATTATATTCTCAAAGGAACTGGGCAACAACCAAAAGGTCATAGCTCTCATATTCTAGAACAACAGCCGGCGCAGCCAACAGGAGTTTACCAAATTGCATTGGTAAGGCAGAGTATGCACAAATGGCGCAAGTTATGGAGAGACCAGTGGTGCCATAGGATTGATGGTAGTTGAGATCAGGGGCCAGCTTAAGTTTCTTCATCAGTTTAGAAGAAACAACATTGACAGGAGAACCGGTGTCCAGGCCAGTTTTGATATTGACCTTTTGGATAGATATCTCTACTCGGGTGATGGTGCAACCAAAGGGTGGCAGAAAAGCCAAGATATCCTGTGCCTCAGCTAGTTCCTTGTCCCATATCTCAATCATGCATTGTAGTCCCAGAAACTCCTTATATACAGTTTGGAGAGGGAGTGAGACAGATACATTCTTGAAAACGGCGTCTGCAACTTCAGCGGCTTCCTCTGATGATTCCACTAATACAGGGGACCGTTTTGCCTGAGTAAGATAGGGGCAAGAGACAACTGTTTTGGCCTCAGACAAGGGCTTGGTGGTAGTTGTAGTCTTCCCAGATTGTAGCTTGTAGGGAACTGCAATAGTCTCAGGGACGGCAATAAAAGAATACCTGTATGCATCAGGGTCATCAACATCAGATTCATCCACATCAGAATTATCAGAAATGTCATGGAACAGGAGGAGGATAGGAGGAGCTTCATCATCAGCAGGCTCAGAGTCAGTAGCAGGCGGAGGTGTAAAAGGAGACTGGGAAGAATTGTCAACCAAGAGCGTCTCTGCCTCTAGGTTGACTGTTCTTTTCCCGACTGATCCTTGGGATCAGCTCCTTCAACCCGCAGATTGGTGCAGACGCAAGAGTGGTGGCCTATTTGACCGCAGTTGTGGCAACCCTGACATGGAAGAGGATTTTGTGAGTTCATAGTGAGGATACAAGGGCCTCAAGAAGAGGAGTTAGAGTTGGAAGCAGCACAACTCTCCTGAACAACTGCCCCAGAATGGGTAAGACGCATATTTGTAGCAGTGTTTTTATACTTTTCATGGAGGACAGCATAGCCTTGTGGGCCTTGAAATGAAGGCAGATAAGTTGATTTCCCTTGAGGGCTTGGGCGCAGGCCATATATGCTTCATGTGCCGTCAATTGTCTGTTTGCTATTAATTGGTGTCCCTCCATGTAAAATCTGTCTGAGAATTCAGCTAATGTCTCTTTTGGCTTGAATGATGTGTGCATTAAGGCATTCTTTTTCACCTCCAGGCTAAGATCACCACCAAACTTGTCAATCAGGAGCTGTTTCATGTCCTCCCAGGTCTCAATGGAGGGCAGCTCTGGTACAACTACCTCTTATCAGGTTGGGTGTAGGCAGATTAGAATGTGTTTCTTTTTAACCTCATCTGATGCTTGTCTCATGGCAGTCTCATAAATAGTTAAGAAAGCTGCAATAGTCAAGGTTTTGGGATCAAAGACTTGCTTAAAAGTAGGCTTAAAGTGTGCCTTGGGAGCTGGACCACCATTGCTGCTATTGAGTTTATTTATGCGTGGGGAGAACTCAGCTTCAGATTTGGAGGGGGGTTGTCTAGCCCAAAGTTGACAAACACTTTCTTCAAGGGTCGTCAGGGTCTTGGTGGTTCTGGCACCTGTAGTGTTGGCTAGGGTGGTCTTTTGATCAAGTAACATCTAGGCGTTGTCCTTGGGTAGTGACAACTGTGTAGAGCTCAGCCAGCCGCAAAGTAAGGGATGGCCTCACTGATAGGCAAGGGGTGAATCTGTTGTTTATTGTATTGATCAACTCACTCATCTTCTGCACGTCTCTGTCCAACTCAGTCTGATCTTGTTTCAAATGGTCCACCTCATTAGCTAGGGCAATCAACTCCCTAGCACAGTGGATTTGAGGAGCCCTTGCCAAACCAGGACAACAGTCATTCTCCTTGTTAATCCCAATTGGGCTAGCAGCAGCTGTCATTACATCACATAACACAGCAACTTCTTGCTGTAGTTCAGCAACCTGAGCAGTCAGCGCAAGAACCTGGGGGTCAGGTTGAGGCATTTCAGTAGGACGTCCTTGGCTATTAGTGGAAGCGTTTAATTCCTGGATGGCCTCCCAGATTTTCTGCTCTCTGTCCACCAGATCATCAGCAGGAGGAGAAGGCGGAACATCAGGTTTGGGAGTAGACAGATCATTCACCTGACTCTGAAGTTCGGCTATAGCATCAGCAGTGGTAGCTCTCTCTAGATCAAACTCTGCACTGAGTTCATTTAGACCTTGGGTGGCAAGGTCAGCTACCTGTGGCAATTGCTCAAAGGAATAGACACTAAATGCATTAAGCTGTTGCACTAGGCGCTCAAAGTTGGAGAGATAAGAGTTTAGGGTGGAGTCTACTTGAGTTTGCCAGGGTTGTTCTAACTGGTGAAACTCATGTAGTTGCACCCTTGTACTCAGGGATTGACTGGCACATTTTCCTGATGGAATTGACTAAACGTGTTTGAGAGGTGACCAAATCACGCTGATTATCAGATACCAGGGAGAACAGGGAATGGATCCATTGTTGGTAGGCGGCAAACTGGTCCCAATGATGGGTAACAGCTGCTTGTAGAGACAAGATTTCTTGGACGTGGAGTCCCAACACCATCTGGTGGTGGGCCAAGGCGGGCTGTACAAAGAATGCCAGCAGGTGATCAGCGGAGCCAGCCGCTGAGAGGAGATGCTGTGGGAACTGAGGGGGCACAATTAACTCATAATATTTGGCACGGCTAAACTGTAGCTGAAGGCAAGGGATGGCCCCGTCCCAAGCTATTCCAAGGGCTACTGCCATGACTTGTTCCAAGTCAGGGGTATCCATAGGGTAAGCAACTAAGCAGGGACCATTCCCAAGGTTCAATACAGTAGGGACAATAGGCGGGTTGGCAATGTCTTCCTCAATAGAAGGGCTGGTAATTTCAGGCAAGGTCAACTCCCAAATAGGCAGAGGCAAGGACCTGCAAACGTAGATGTGAAAGGGATAACCAAGGGGCTTACAGCCCCTGTAGTGAGCACCATTTTTGTTGTGTTCTGAGGCGCGGCACAGACACACAACGGGGAATCCTAACCTTAGGATTGGATTTGTACTAAGTCTTGGTTAGATGACAGGGAAGGGAATTGTGTTTACCTTGCGGCCCTGGATGAATAATCTCTACTAGGCATGACTAGAGAGAGGCGCAGAAGTACATAAGACACAAAGACAAAAATGTAAAAAGAACTTAATTTTATTGTTAAATATGGAAATGGAATATATAGTGGTTGGGAATACCACAAAACACTACCAGGACAGTAGGATCATTTGCCACAAGCATGAGTGGGGCGAGTGAGTTGCGCAAACTCAGGAAACCAAACAATCATATTTCCTGAAGCAGAAGCCAGTTCATTTCAAGAGTCAAAAGCAAAAGCAAGAGATTTGTCTTCAAAATGGCCCACCAAAGGCAAAATCAAAACATGGTGAATGCTGTTATTCACAAAATCTTTGTTCCTCACTCCCTGGATATATCAAGGACCAACTGTGCAAATTGGATGAGCATCAAGCAACATGGCGTGGACAAATTGAGGCCTCTCTTCTAAAACATTGTCAGGACTTTGAGACTCTGGTTACTGAACTTAATCAATTTTGAGAGCATAATAATTCCCAGCTCATACTAGTTGGGACTCATGTCAATACCTGGGGCCGCCACCTACAAAACCAATATGGTCTGAATAAGGCAGCACTAGGCAGCACTATGTATCAAGTACAAAATTATGTGGATGATAGAGTAGCGTCCATCAAGGTGACACCTCCTGCTCCTCCTGTTAAGGACCTGTCTGACTTTGAAGCCAAGGTATGAGAAGCCATAGCAGAGCTCAAGGATACCACTTGGCGTCAATCTTCTGTTCAAAATCCTCCTCCAGTAAAACCTATGCCTGACCCTCACATTGCTTTGCTCACCGACCAAGTAGCTACCTTGCAAGGAGAAATCAAGTACTTGAGACAACAACTCTCTAATCCTGATGATTTGTCTTATGAATCTGGAGGTGAATAGGAAACTGAAGTTGCTAGTACTCCCGCTCATGGCAATCATGTTTGTTGCTCTGGCTTGGAAGGCCAACCCTGGGTCAACTGTGCTCTTGCCCTGGATCAGCTAGCAGAAGTAACAAATGATGTTGTTGATAGGCAGGACGCATTGGAGAGAGAGGTACAAAACCTCTCTTGTTTTAACAGGACATTTAATGGACAGGTTATCCCTTTGGTTGCTCAAACCACTTCCTTGACCACTTGCCTCAATGGGATTGCTGGCACTCTATTGGTGCAACAGATTAAGATTGGTGAATTTGGAGCTCCTGCTGCCAGCGCTAAAGTTATTAGTGACATAACAGCTCTACCTTGAATACCCTAGAGAAAAGCCTTCAACTCCTCTGGGCTAGACAGCTGGCTTCTGAATCTGAGTTTGAGGTCAATCTCCACATTAATTTCTTCAACCCAGGTGACAACAGTCAATCCACCTCATTGTCCATTGACCCCAATTATAAGCCTTTGTTCAAACAGATATTTGAACCTACAACCTCTATCATTGCTGCCTTTCTGACAATTTAAAAGACTTCAATGTGTAGGGCCACCAATGAACTTAAGAAGTAACATATTTTTACCTGTCTACATCCCACGTGCCAAGAAGTTGTGGTCCCCAAACTCTCTTCTATTGTCACTTGGGAGGACATGAAGCGACTCCTAATTGAAGAATTTGGAGTAGATCTCAGCTTGGAAGTCAAGAAGGATGTTTTTATGCATATCACATTCAAACCCAAAGAAACCTTGGCTTAATTTGCTGATTATTTCTACATTGAAGGACAGCAGTTGATCACCAGTTGTTAGTTAACTCCCTGGGAAGCTTACATAGTGTATTCAAACGCTTTAAAAGTGAACCAACTCCTATGTCTACACTTCAAGGCCCACAAGGCTTTCCTTACCTCAATGAAGAGCATCAAAGACCCTCTTGAAAGACATGCATTTGACCCACAGGGGTACCGTGGTGCGTGAGAATAAGTCCAACAATGCTGAGACCACCTCCCATACTCCGCGCATCATGATCCTAGGCTCAAGTGGGCAGTCTAAGAGACAAGGATGCCATAACTGTGGTCAAATAAGACATCACTCACGTACCTGCACCAACCCTTGGTTAGAGGGTTGCAACCCAAAAGATCAGGCGGAAAAAGATAGGTCAGCTTAGAGGCAGAGACGCTCTCTGCTGACTAATCTCCCCCTGTCTACTCCTGATCCCCCTTCTGACAAGAAATCTCCCCCCTTGGCTGGCCCAAATATCCTTCACTTGTTCCATAACCTCTCTAGTGATTTTGAACCCAAAGATACTGACTGTGATGAGTCTGATGGTTATAGCTACTCTGTGCTGGCAGTCCTGGAGACAGTTTCCGTCCCTTACAAGCTACGTTCAGGGAAAACACAACTACAACTTGCCCATCTGCAAATGAAGCTAAGGCTGTAGTGGTTTGTCCTTACTTAGCTCAGGCTCATTGTCCCCCTGTCTTGGTAGATTCCTCTGAAGAGGCTGCTGAACTAGCAGAAGCTCTCTTTCAGAATATGACTGTATCTCTCCCCTTGCAGACTGTGAATAAGGAAATTCCTGCCTTACAATGCATGCTGGCCAAATGGGAGAAAGAATTGGAGGCTGCTCAGGATATGCTGGCTGTCTTAACCCCCTTTGGGAAAGATACTATCTGTGTGAAAGTATCAATCCAAAAGGTTAAAATCAAGGCTATCTTGGACACAGGCTCTCCAGTCAATGTGGTATTGTCCAAGTTAATGAAAAGGCTTAATCTGGCTCTCGACCTCAACTACACTCAATCATATGATACAGCTGGAATGACCCAAACTCAAGCCATTGGGGCCTACTCTGCCCTGCCAATGAGGTTTGGGAAGCTTCTTATTGTGTCCCCTGCTGTTGTCCTCAAAAAAAAAGTTAGGATCTCTTGATTGATACGCAATTCCTTCAAGAATACAATAGGATTGTGAACCTTTAAGATGGGTACCTATTGCTCTTAGGGTATGAGATCCCTCTAGTCTTTGAAGAACCCCCACTACTCCCAGGTAAACGTCTTAATACTTGTGTGCTCAAGTATCCCACTGGTATCTTCTCACTCAAGTACAGGACTCATTATTCTAATATGTGTTCCCCTCCTCTTACCTGTCCCGCAGAGAAAGGTGTGCCTCTTCTTACCCTGCAGCTGTTACCATTCCTCCAGGCTCCCAAGTGATTATAGGCTCCCAGATATCCTACAAACTACCTGAAAAGTCATTTCTGGAGCTATATTCAACTGATTCCTTAAGCTGTAAAGAGGCTTGGTTATGCCCTGGGAATTTGGACCAGACTCATAAGGAGCCTGTGAAGCTGTTATTGGCTAACCTGACCGCCCTGCCTATGCAGGTGACCAAGGGCCAGGTTGTCGGGAATGGTTGCATGTAAGGTTCAGAGCAAGTGGCGTCCCTCTACCCCTTTGGAACGTTTAGTGATTTCAACTTGCCTGAAGGAGACCCTCAGGTAATCTCCCTGTTCACCACCGCAGACTATCCACAACTATCACTCATTCAACAAAAAGATGTTCTGGAACTGCTAGACTAGTTTAAGGATATCTTTGCCTATGGACCCACCAACTATGGTCTAGCAAAGGTAGTTATCCACCTGATAGATACGGTGATGCCCCGCCCTTTTGTGCCAAACCTTACCGCCGCAGCAGGGTAGAAGATGCTCAGGTCTCTAAGGAGCTTAAGTAGCTCTTAGATGCTGGACTACCATCTCCATCTTAGAGCCCTTGGACCTCCCCATTATTGATCCTTAAAAAAAAGGATGGAGGTGTTGTAACTTTAGCTATTGGTTGGTTGATAACTACTAATGCTTAACTCAACTACGACCTTATGTGTTACTAAGATTAAGCTAAGATAAATCTTTCAGCCTAATGTGTATAATAAGTATAAGTTTATGTAATTTGAACTTTATTTGATCAATTAAGGAGAGAGTTATATAGTAAATGAGGAATTAATGAGAGTCAATAGAACTCCAGGATCCTCTGGTTACAGCCCAATTCCCTCTATTATTTAGCCCAATATCAAACTAATGATCAGATAATTGTCAGTTAATATGAATTTGGAGTACAACCTAGTTGATTATTTGGACTATTTATCATCCAGGGCAAGAGTATCATTGCCCTTTGGTTCACGAGCTTAATGGATTAATGTGTGAAATTAGCCACAGCTAGTTTATAACCAATTGCTTCACAACAAGAGACCACTGCATTGTGATGGATTACTGCTACCTAAACGTGCTCACCAAAAAGGACTCTTATACTCTGCCTAGAATTGATGATGCTCTCAGGCAATTAGGGGGATCAAAGTTTTTCTCCACCATGAATCTAGCATCAGGATACTAGCAGGTTGACTTGTCTCCTAAAGATAGATAAAAGGCTGTGCTTATCACTTCAGAAGATCTTTTTGAACCCACTCATATGCCCCAAAGACTCTGCAACGCCCCCAGCTACATTTCAACGGGCTATGGACTCCATCTTATGAGATTTGAAGCTCTCCTGTGTCCTTGTATACCTTGATGATATTACTTTGTTCAGCTCCACCTTATTGACCATTTGGACCACCTCAAAGCTGTCTTTATCAAGATTTGAGAAGCCGGCTTAAAACTCAAACCCTCTAAATGCTCCTTCTTCAAGGAACAACTTGAATTCTTGGGCCATGAGGTCACCCAAACTGGAATACACCCTATGAATAATAAGGTGGAAGCCATTGACAAGATGCAGACTCCCACAAACTTACAAGAGTTCCAAGTCTTTCTTGGTATGATGGGGTACTATGGACAATTCATCCCTGATTTTGCTGAACTAAGCAAACCAATTGTCCAGCTCCTTTGCAATGTATCTTTTGAGTGTACAGACAGCCAATAACAGTCTTTTGAAGCTCTGAAAGTCAAACTTAAGGAGGCTCCCATCTTAGTCTACCCTGATTACAATAAGGAGTTCATCTTGTACACTGACGCTAGTGGAGTAGCTGTGGGTGCTATCTTAGCCCAGCTTGCCAATGAAGGCGTGGACTGGCATGTGGCCTATTCTTCACAAGTCCTCAACAAACATGAGAAGAACTATAGCGTCACAGAAAAGGAATTCCTAGCTGCTCTATATGCAGTAAAACAGTTCAGGCACTACATTTATGGGACTCACTTCACTGTAGTTATAGACCACTTGTCCCTAAAGTGGCTTCAGCAATTAAAGGAGCCCAAACGTGACAAAAATTGCAGGATAGTAAGAAGCTGTCTCTAGGTGGTGGGGAATCACCACCCAAATCCACATAGAGTTAATGATTAACCACCAACGCAGCTTCAGATACTGTTTTGTAAAATTTCCAAATGAGATATTAGGATTAAGTAAAGTAATTAATCCTAACCAAAGTATCCCAAGATAAATAGCCTGTGAAAGCATCAGAGTATCTTCAGAATAAAATTCAGGACATTGAGATGCAATACAATTTTCAAGTTCAAGGACAGGGGGAACCACTCCAAGATTGGCAGACATTGAATTAACATTGGGTGGTACCAACGACAAAGTTCCAACTGCAGGGCCTCATCTTCCAGTAATGATCTGGCCTAGAATAAGATTGTAGGGTATGTATTGTAACAATCAAACAACAGGATGCCTTTTTTTAAAAGTAAATTAGACCAAGGGATATTTGATTTTTATTGAGTAAATTTTGGGAGGACTCAACTCTTAGAGTTGAAACAGTAAAAATTATTCAATATATACCAAAAAATGACTAGGCAATACCAACTGGATACTAAGCTCCTATTCCTTCTGCATTGTCAAGTGAGTATCTTGTCCAGGTTGCAAAGAACCCTTGTGTGACCAATTTCTGACGACCATGCTGATTAACAAGCTTGTATCTGGTAACCCTCAAATTATGTCAATTTATCAACGTCAGTCTGCAAGGGGGACTTGGTTTCAGCTGCACTGCCCCCCCTTTTTTGCATGATGGAACCTACTGTGACATTACCCTCTGCTTTTGCCCTGGGCACAATACCCCCATCTGGGAGATGATATAAGGAGAAATTATTGTGAGCAGGCAGGAGTTTCATTGCAGCTAAGGTAAGCTTGGGGTGGCCAATAGCAGTGAGATTGCTCTGGTAGAACTCTTGGATCAGATCTGGGTAATTTGAACAATCATAATGAGGAACCCATGAGTTTTCAAAATCAGGATAACCCTTCCATGACACCAGATACTCCAAGTGGTGTTGATTCTTCTGGGAGATCAGAATACAATTTGGCTCATACTCAAGTTCACCTTCTACAAGAATTGGTTGGGAAGAAGGAACCTCTATACCCTTAAAGGGGGTAAGCAGGCATTCATGGAAAGTGTGGAAAATCTTAAAAGCTGGGGGTAATTCTAGCTAATATGCAGAGGGACCAATTTGATGTTCATCCTTGAAATGATCAACTTTCTTGGGACCTAATTTGCAACAGGGAAACTTCAGTTTCATATTGCAAGCATTAATCATTACTAGATCACCTGGCCTGTAGGTTGGACCTTCCTGACGCTTGCAATCTGTGTATTCCTTGTAAGTTGTCACAGCGGCGGCAAGAGTAACTTGGAGCTCCTGATGGACCTGCTTCAATGCAGCAGCTTGATCAGTTGTAGCTTCCACATTGCTGACTAAGCGGGGACCCATGTTGAATGAAGGATTGTATTCTACATTGGCATAGAATGGCAAAACCTGAGTTGATGTGTGCGGAGCGTTATTATATGTAAACTCTGTCATGGGTAGGTTATCACACCAGTCATCTTGTCTCGCATTTGTGTAGCAACATAAATAGACCTCCAAACTTTGGTTTACCCTCTCCGTTTGTCCATCAGATTGGGGGTGGAAAGCTGTGGAATGGCACAATTTAATACCTGGAATTTCAGTAAAAGCTTCCCAGAACTGAGCAATGAATTGGGGCCCGCGGTCACTCACAATCTCCATTGAAATGCTATGCAGGGAGAAAATTCTATTCACAAACAACCAAGCTGTTTCCACCAAAGTAATTGTGGTTGAGCAGGGAATAAAGTGTGCCATTTTTATGAAGCAATCAACCACCACCATGATTGTATTAAACCCATTGGAATTTGGAGGTTCTCCAATAAAATCTACCAAAACTGACGTCCATGGTCCTGCAGCTGGCTGTAGCGGAAACAACAAACCAGTTGTCTTGTTCCTGCTTGCCTTGGACCAAACACATACCAGACAGTCTTGAAAGTAAGCTGCCACCTGCACCGTCAAACCTTTCCAAGAAAACAGTCAGCAAATTAACTCCACCGTTTTGTTCTTCCCTGGGTGGCCTGCCATGGGGCAGGTGTGATTGGCCTCCATGATTTCATCCCAAATGGTTCCCTCTGAGACCCACAAGCAACCTTGATGGTATAGAGTTAGACCTATCTTGTTATAACTCTACGGCTGGCCAACTGAATGAGTACATGCTAGTTCCAGCAACCTATCATAACCTTTGGACAGGGGCTGAAAAAACTTGATTTTGTAATATAGGTCTAAGTTGTCAACCTTGGTCAAGGACATGGTAGCAAGCGTAGCCGGTGGAGGTAGTACAAAAGGAACCACAGCCTCCTCTGGAGTCATTGTAGTGTGTTAAACTCAGCATCCATGCCAGCATCTGGGAGATGAGAATGATTTCTACTCAATGCATCCGCCAGGTGATTTTCAGAACCCTTGATGAACTTGTAGCAGAACTGGTATCTTGTCAAGTCACCATGCCATCTGGATTGGTGACCCGACAAAACCCTGGGTTGTTGATAAAACAGAAGAGCCTTATAGTTGGTTCTTATTACAAATGGGTGGCGCACCAACATGAGATGATGATGACAATGCCTTAACAATTCCACAACTGTCAATAATTCCTTGTTGTAAATCATGTAATTGTGTTCTCTAACCTCCATTTTCCGGGAGAAATACCCTACAGGTCTCTCTATCCCATCACTAGTGGTCTATAAAAACACACCAGCCACATCATATTTTGAAGCATCTGTGAAACCACAAAAGGCGATTCAGGATCCACATGTCTCAATACTGGGGAGGACAGCAAAAGGGCCTTGACTGCTGTGAACGCTTCTGCGCACTCAGGCGTCCAGACTAAAGTTGTCTTCCTGCTAGCTGAATATAAAGGCACGGCCACTTCAGACAAGTGAGGGATGAATTTCCTCAAGAACGTACAGGTACCCAGAAAACTACAGAGTTGGGATACTGTCATCAGTGTAGCATACTCTCAAACCGCAGCTTCCTTGTCAGGGGCAATGGTGTGGCCATCCACAAAGATAATATTACCCAGAAAGGTAACCTTACATTTAAATAATTCACATTTGCTCATTTTAATGATCAAGTTGGCCTGGGGGATGCGCTCTACAACTTCTGACAGATGGGCTTTATGTGACTTCTCATATGGAGAGAATACCAAGATATCATCCATATACACAATGGCACATACACCTAGGAGATCCCCCAAGATGGAATCAATTAGTTGCTGAAAGCAAGCTGGAGCATTCTTTAATCCAAAAGGCATTACTTGGAACTGAAAGATATCCTTCTTGGTTTGGAATGCTGTTAATCATTCCATTCCTTCTGTGATCCTGATTTGATTGTTAGAATTCAACAGATCAAGTTTTGAGAATACCTTAGTGTCATGGCCTGGGGTACTCCCAGGGGAACATTTGGTTGAGGGGAAGAGTTGAGCCTGGAAGGCCCAGTAGATGACAGGGGCCATCTACATCACATAATTGGCGGCAGTAGCCCAAGGACGCCACACTCCCATATGGGGTATCACTTGCTCAGTGAGCCCCAGCATAGTCAAATAGGCAAACCCAAGCTTACTGTAGTCATATGATGAAGCGGAAGGAACAAGAGGAAGTTCTCCTGTGGCGGTGCTCATGGTCAGGCTTGGCTGGGCAAGTTGTTAGAGCAGAGGAACACCAGGAAAGGAGGGGCACAGTGCAGGAGCAGGAATTATTTCTTGGTCCAGCACTCTAGGAGATGGGGTAAAGGCTGGCAGTGGTTGGTTGGAGGCAGCTAGAAGTTGCTCTGTTTACCAGCGCTAGTGTTGGTACTGGAGGTACTCTCTGTTTGAAAGCGCCATCAGTATAAAATTTTTAATAATGTAATAAACCCCTGCAAAGTATAAATGCTCAGTGTGCATTAACCAACAAAGTTTATTAGATGAAGATGTCAACAAAGAAAGGGGATGCCAGTGTTCCCATATATATCCTGCTGGGAAACTGCAATTGGACTTACTGGCAACTTCTTATTGGTTGTCAATGAATTATTCTCAAGCTGGGTTCCATTGGTGACTTCTGATTTGTCATTTAGATGGATCCTTTCATTATTTTTGCCCTGGGGAAGCTGGTAGGGGAATTTTTGGCCATTTGGCAACCCAAGTCCCCAATTCTGTGTTTCAGAGGGTGTGGGCTAATTAAAATCTTTTTTGCTTGGCTTTAGGATGGTTTCCAATTGCCCCAGGCTTGGCCTTGACCAAGGTTTAATTCTCCCATTTGTAATTAAAGTGTCTTTTGGGTTAATCTGCATAATCAAAGACACAATTGTTTGGTTGCGTGATTGCTCAATTGCAGGTATTGAACCTATGTAACATAGGGTTTTGTCTGGCCCATTCTGGGCCCTGACACTTAGCCTTCTCAACACACCTAGAGATCTGTGCTTTGAGAGGTAAAGAGTAGGGATTAGGGATTGTGATGTTATTCAAGTTCCTGTAGTCAACACAAGGACAAAGATACCCATCAGACTTTTGAACAAACAACAAGGGAGAACAGATCAACAAAGCCTTCTTGAAAATGTATCCCTTTGCCAACATATCCCGAGTCCACTCCTCTAAACATGCATCTTCCTTCAAGGTTAAAGGGTAAATAGGAGACACAATATGAATCAGATCAACAGTAACTTTAAAGTCAAAGTCAAACTGATTGTGTTTGGGAAGGACCTCGCCCCTAGTAGCGTCAAACGCCGCTGGCCAGGGGTCCAAGCATGCTGGTAAATCTGAACTTGCAGGAACAGGAACAGGAACAGGAACTGATCAAATGGTCTGAGAGGAATGCTCTAGTTTGGACATACCTAACAACAGAATACAGATATATATTCCCAAAGAGTGATCCACTTGCAGCTCATTCTCCTTCAACAAGGTCAACACATTATGGTTGCGCCATCAGTTCACCCCCAGGATAATAGGATACATGAGGGTAGAGAAAATTGAGAACCTTGCCATAAAATACTGACCTGCAACTACAAATGTCACCGGCTTCTTGAGCTGGAAAGAGGGAAACTTTTGGCAGTTCCCACCCCTAACAAGCATTCCCAGGTGGTACTTGAGTTTCAGCAAATCTGCAGTCTCAACACTCATAAAGTACTCAGAAGCATCTGCGTTCAACAAAATAGCTGGCCAATAGATTGTTTGTCTGTTATCAATGTCACCATAAAACAAGAAGTAACCAGAAGCAGATTTATTTGCAGCAAATGTGGCAATATTGGCAGAATCCTTCTTTTCCTTTGCAGTACAGACAGCAGCTAAGGAAGCAGGGTGTTCCTGAAAGTATTGCTCAATCATCTCTTGGACAGCAGCAGGAAGGACAGGATGATCACAATTGATTAGAATGAGGGGCAACTCTTTGGATTCAACAGGAAAAGACTTTTCTGGCACTATGTGCTGGAGCATAGCCAATGAACTTTTGAGAGTGGGCACCACAGACACCTCATTCACCTCAACAGTTTTGTTCAAAATTGTCAATTGCAACTGAGAAAAACCACAGGAAGAACAGTCCTGACTCTGGCTGGAGGACACCACCATGGAACTAGCCCCAGAAAACCAGGAGCGCGCAGCTGGTTTAGCTTTAACTTCCATCAAACCTTGTTTGGAAACCGGCAGATTTGAGACCAGAGAAAGAATTTGGCTTACCAGGGCCTCAGTTGTGGTTAACGGGGAATCCCAAACTGCCAGATCCTGTGCAGTCTGGTCAACTGCTAACCACAATGCTAAGAGTTTATTCACCTTGGGAACATCAATTGTATAACAGTAAGCCAGAAACTGAGGAAGGAATACCAATAGTGGAGTAGTACCCTGTTAGAAGGCGTACAACTTATGATATACTTTGAGCTCCTCAATAGATACACACAAATTTTTAACAAAGGGTACAGAGATGCACTTTCAGTTAAAACACTGGATTGCGCTCCACCGCGGACAACAACCATTCACAAGCATCCTCAGAAACCTTTGTCATCACATGGTAAACTTGGGATGTATGACTAAGGCTTGAACCAGAATAGAATGATAAAGCTGATAAAACTTCACGCAAAATTTTATCAGTAGGTGGAGCAGGAAAATAATCTGGATGCCAAAATGACATAGTGCAGCAGAAATAGGAAACAGAAGATCCAGTCTCAACAACTGCAACTGGAGATGGAAACCAAAAATTAAAGAAAATTCCAAACTGAAAACTCAGAAAAGAACTGATACAAATAAACATGTTAAACGCAGATATCTCAACAGAGCAGGAGAAAAAAACACAAATTCATGACAAACTGCTTTCAAAAACACATTCATAGAAGAGTTGAGTAATGTGACGGAAATTGCAGGATAGTAAGAAGCTGTCTCTAGGTGGTGGGGAATTACCACCCAAATCCACATAGAGTTAATGATTAACCACCAACGCAGCTTCAGATACTGTTTTGTAAAATTTCCAAATGAGATACTAGGATTAAGTAATATAATTAATCTTAACCAAAGTAGCCCAAGATAAATAGGCTGTGAAAGCATCAGAGTATCTTCAGAATAAAATTCAGGACATTGAGATGCAACACAATTTTCAAGTTCAAGGACAGGGGGAACCACTCCAAGATTGGCAGGCATTGAATTAACATTGGGCTGTACCGTTGACAAAGTTCTAACTGCAGGGCCCCTTCTTCCAGTAATGATCTGGGTTAGAATAAGATTGTAGAGTATGTATTATAACAATCAAACAACAGGATGCATTTTTTAAAAAGTAAATTAGACCAAGGGATATTTGATTTTTATTGAGTAAATTTTGGGAGGACTCAACTCTTAGAGTTGAAACAGTAAAAATTATTCAGTATATACCAAAAAATGACTAAGCAATACCACCTGGATCCTGGGCTCCTATTCCTTCCACATTGTCAAGTGAGTATCTAGTCCAGGTTACAAAGAACCCATGTGTGACCAATTTCTGACGACCATGCTGATTAACAAGCTTGTATCTGGTAACCCTCAAATTATGTCAATTTATCAACGTCAGTCTGCAAGGGGGACTTGGTTTCAGCTGGTAGACTAGAGCAGCCGTAACCCACTTTTAATCAATTGTTTGATTTAAATCCATTAATTGGGTCAATTTTGTTAATGTTTTGTTGGCTTTTTGAGCCTTCCTACTTGGCCGGATAATTCCCGGCATGATGGAACCTACTGTGACACCAAAGGTCAACTAGCCTGTTGGGCTTTACGCCTGCAAGGATATGATTTCACCGTAGTACATTATCCTGGTGCACAACACCAGAATGCTGATGGTTTGTCAAGGATGTCCATAATAGCCATTCATCCTGCTGATGCCAATTGCCTATACAAGTTGATAGGGTATCCTGACTCCTAGACCACTGAACCAGAAGACATTTGTCTGGCCCTGAAAGCCCTATCAAAGGATACTGTGATTCAAGATAGACAACTCTTCAAGAAAGTCAACAACGCTTATCTACCTTATGTCTGTCCTAGCATGAGGGTTGCCATCATCCTCCAAGCCCACATTGATACAGGACACAGAGGCATAGCAAAAACTCATGACTGGTTGTGCAAAAACTTCTATTGGGAAAATATGCGCCTCCTAATTCCTGATGTCCTTCCCTTTTGTCATTCTTGTCAGCTCCAACGCCCCTGACCTTCACAGCATCAGATCAAGCTCATCTAACCTAAGCATGCCTTCCACACTGTGAGTATTGACGCTGTTGGGCCTTTTCCTCATTCTAGATCTGGGTGTCAATTCATCTTGGTAGCTGTAGACCACTTTAGCAAATGGATTAAAGCCAGAGTAACCAAATATATAACTGCCAAGACTACTGCTAATTTCTTGTTGCAAAATATCTTCTACCGTCATGGTTGTTCTCAAGTCCTGCTTTCTGAAAATGGAACCAACTTTAATGCTTGCCTCATAACATCCATTGTAGAAGCAATGGGTACACATAAATCCTTCTCTGCATCATATAACCCATCAACCAATGGGACTGTGGAACAAGAAAATTCCACCCTTGTGTCCATCATGAGGAAGCTTACCCTCTCTGTTACCGCTAACTGGGATATGTTCCTTCCTGCTGCCCTCTTTGTGTATAGACTCAGCAGACATCAAGTGACTGTCCAGTCCCCCTTTGCCATGCTGTATGGACAAGAAGCCACTACCCCTTCAATCTTGGGGCCCCCGTTGATTGAGGTTGACGCCTCTTCTAATCCTGAAGCTCATGTCAAAGACTTGACTAACCATATCATTAACATCCAAGCTACCATCTATTCTACTGCTTAAAAGGTCAAACCCCTGAAGCTGTTGCCCTCTAATGCTTCCAGAGCCCCCCTCCCTGAGTACCAAGTGGGTGACCTAGTCCTCTATTATCAAAATTGTACTGGAGGCCGTGCTCATAAGCTAGACTCCCTCTGGATTGGACCTTGTGAAGTCACCTACAAGAAGGGTGTCAAGTATACTGTGAAACTACTGTCCTCCGGCTGCCCTTTTGCTTGGGTATATTCCAAATTCCTCTGCAAATATCAATTCCCTGTGTCCAATCTTGAGGGGGGAGATGTTGTAAATTGCGCCATTAATGCCATTTCAATATGGCCTTCAAATATTGATATGTGCAAAGATTTGGTCAGTTTTGCTTTCAATTTTGGGAATTCCTCCCCTTCCGCAAATGGGTCTGGTTGAATATCCACCCATTCCAGAATATCATACCTGTCCTTGACTGATCCTGGTATGACCTCATCCCAATGTGACCCCTTCTGCCACTCTGTCTACCTAATGAGTGAGCATTGACCCTTGTCTACTATTTAAGTAGAATAATCTCTCCTAATAAAGACAAGTTTATCCACATTTGTGTTGGCTTTAATATTCTTCAAGCTTTTTCCTTTCTTTTTGCCAAAAGGAATTCTTCATCTTGTATTCCAGGAAATTAAGGTATTTGCCCTTAATTTTGCCCTGAAGACTAACCCAAGGCTAGCTTCAAACCTCAAATTTTTTGTTATAAAGATTTCCCACTGTGTCCTCTTGGATGTTGTCCCCAGGAGCCAAACACAACAATGCCATTTTTCAAAACTATGTGTCCCAAGAAGGGTAACTGCTTGCAGAAGAACTCACATTTAGAGGGCTTTATCAACAGTTTGTGCTACACCAAGGTTTCAAAGATTGCCTTCAAGTCTTTGTGGTGTTGCTTCACAAAGGGGCTTTATAAAATTATGCTGTCTAAATATACCTGCATGTGTTTACCAATGTGGGGTGCAAAGACCTTGTTCATGAAGATAACAAAGGTGGATTGTGTGTTTGTCATCCAAGGTTGAGTACAACACACTTGTACAAGCCATACTTGATGCAGAAGGCTGTCTTGGGTATTTCTTTCTCTTTAATAAAAATCTGGTAGTAGCCTGTTGTCAGGTCAATCTTGGAGAAGATGGTTGCTCCACCCAAGGCGTCAAAGAGGTCATCAATGAGTGGGAGTGGGTAAAAATTCTTGATCGTAACTTTGTTTAATGCTCAGTAGTCAGTAAAAAGTCTAAGGGTTCCATTCTTCTTTGCCACAAAAAACATGGCAGTGCCAAAAGGAGATTGTGAGGGGCAAATAAGTCCTTTTTCCAATGCTTCCTTGAGGTATGTATGTGGTTTTTGTCTTCATTTGTGGTGGGACAATATATGGGTTGCATCTTGGGGAAATTCTCCCTTTTGCTGGATGGCATGTTGTATGTGCTTTTCTGGGGGTAGTCCTGGTAACGCTTCCTTGAAGATTTCAGGATGAAAATCCATAATTGCCTGATCCTGGGGAGTAGTGATATCCTGGTGCTCTTTTAAGTGTATAATCTTGTATTGGTAGGAGTCCCAGTCAATTTCCTTGAGGTTGCCCTTTTCCTCAGGGGTCTCAGTGATATGTACTAAAAAGTGATCTTGTAAGAGTTGGTCTACAGAGTCAGAGTAGATCTGGTGATTGACCCCTTCACCCTTGATAGTTAACACAGATTTGACCCAACCCATGTGGGGGTTATTCTTTCAAAACCAGTCTAGATCAGGTATAATATCAAATTTGGGGAAGTCAATGACAGTTCCTTGGATTATAGAGTGTAGATTCTCTAGCATGACAGAGAAGGTGGCGTTTTCCCGTGTCACTGCAATGTGGTGTTTGTCAGCTAAAACCATGTTCTTAATCTGCAAAGGATTAGTGGCTAGCTTGAACTTGTCCACAAAGGTACTATTGACAAGGATACAATCTGCGCCTGAGTCCAGGAGCACTGAGCTGGTGTAACTGCAAAAGCAGAAAGGGTAAAACATCAGTTTATTGGGATGTCTGGTAATAGTGTAGAGTACTGGGTTCTCTGAGGGCATCTGTATCATTGGGCTTTGGTCCACGTCTTTGGGGAGGTACTTATTGTTAGGCAAGGCAGGAGTCTGGCAGGGAAAGCTTGGCTCGCTTAGTGCTCTCCCTGGGCTTTTCCCTTGTCCTGAGTAGTGGTGATTCTAAAGTGGGTGAAATTTGATTGCCCATTGTTTCTGTTACTGTGGCCATTTGATTTTGAGGGTTTATGGCCTGTACCATGGCTTTTGTTACTGTTGCCAGGAGAAGGGCAGCTGGAGCGTCCTGACAGGTGAGATTCCTTAGGTCTTTCTCTCTTTCCAGTCTGCGCCTTATGGAATGTGTTGGATGTCTGTTCTGCTTTCTCTGCCTCAAGGTACAGGCTCTTCAGGTTTATCTCTTGACCCAGGTTGATGTGTCTCATCACATGCAACTTAAGTGTGTTGTAGTACATGAGATGTGTGGCTGGAATGTTGAAGGCCATGTCTGAGGGGGCACATAGGCAGAGCTCCTTGTACACATGGGTGAGCTCTTTTACTGTGCCTGTCTGGTTCAGGTTCTTCACTTGGCAGATAATCATGAGGGTAGTGTCCTTCAGCACAGATCTTGCCAAGAAGTCCCACTTGAAGGTGCCCCAATCTTTCTTGGTGTGGTCTTCATGCCACTTGTCACACCAGTTACCTGTGTTGTGTGTAAGGCAAATGGATATCTCTGCAATCCAGAAGTGCTTTGGCATTCCATCTGCGCCAGTTTGCTCCTGGCAGATTGAATTTATGCTGTGGCGTTGTTGTTGTTGATTCCAGCAAATGGTTCTAAGGCAGCACTGCAAAGTTGCAGGAATACATGGGCTGGCATGATACTTTTGTCTGTTATCTGAGAGGTGGTGGCAGGTGCTTAGAAGAACCCATGTGCTGATGAGGCATTAAAGCAGGGACCAGCATCATCATGTTCTGGTATAATACAAACCCTTCTGGTATTTTGGTACCTGGTGTATAGGGTGTCCAGTCCACAGGGAGGCCAGACATGATTCTTTTGTAAATTTGTTGACCACGGCAAGTACAGACAACAGGCAGAATTTTGAAGGAAGGAGTAAGATGGAAACCCTACTTCTGCTACCAATGTTATAGCTGTGCTGTTTTAGCAGCGTTACAAGGGGAAAATATTTGAAAACTAGATAATAATATTTATTGATAAATAGTTATTATATAGTTTTTTAATTGTGGATAACAGGAACATGACTGTGTTAATCACACAGTTGGATGATAAAAGGGGTGGCTTGATCCTGGTAATGAGCCAAGCATCAAATTGAGGTATCTACTGTAGGGATCACAATTTGTTCAGGTTGTTGGATTTGGGAATCCAAGTCAACTTCCTGGTTTGGCTTCAGATCACTGGGAATTTGGGTTTTGGGTCACAAACCTGCTTAGTTAAAACCTTGTTGGCGGGTTGAGCCTGCTTATTTTGACAGTGAATACTCTGTAAACTAAACTGGGCCGTAGGGAGCTCCTGGAGGACAAAATAATTTGGGTGATTGGTCTGCGTTTACTTGGTCTTGCTGGGAAATGGGAACAGACCCAGGGAGATCAAGCTGAAAATGATAAAGTACCAAAAAGAGGTAGGTTAAAACCTGCATGAACCAAAGGTTCATAACACTTTATTGTAAGGATGGCAATGAGCATCTTACTTTCATCTCCAGGGTATAAGCATGCTTATCAAAACTGTGAAATTTTTTTCAAATTCTTGTGGGCTAGGTGGTAGCATTTACCAGGGTTTGGAAATCCTTGGTGGCATACAATGTAACAATTCATCAATGGCTGGGCTGCAACAGAGAATCTTGATTTCCTTCTTTGAGACATGGGATTGTTGGTAGGACACGCCATTTCAAAAACGCCATCTCAAAAAACGCCATCTCAAATTTAATTTGAGATGGCATTTTTTGCGTTAGTGATTTTGAATCACAAAAAATAAAATAGTTAAAATTTACATATACTTTTATAATATGGCATCTCAAATTTACGCCATCTCAATTCCGTCACTTCAAGTCAGATTAATTAAATCTTATTTTGCTAACTTTATTTACATATGAAATCACTTAGTGTGGGGCACATTTACGCCATCTTGACTTTACGTCATTTCAAATTATGCCATCTATCTTAAACTAAAATAAGTTTATACCTGAACTAAAATAAAGCCTGTTGTATAGTGCCAGAAGATGTTCCTATAGTATTAATCTAAGACACTTATAAAAGGAACAACCAAAAAAATGCCACTATGATATTCCTTCTAGTTATTGTCATTGCTGGGTAAAAAAAACCAGTTTTGTTATAAGTAATTTGAAACTTTATTATACATGGATATGTTGATAAGAGTTTCATCAATAAAATATTTTAATAGTGACTTTAATATATGCCGTGTTCTGAGGCGCGGCACAGACACAAAATGGGGAATCCTAACCTTAGGATTGGATTTGTACTAAGTCTTGGTTAGATGACAGGGAAGGCAATAGTGTTTACCTTGCGGCCCTGGATGAATAATCTCTACTAGGCGTGACTAGAGAGAGGCGCAGAAGTACATAAGACACAAAGACAAAAATGTAAAAAGAACTTAATTTTATTGTTAAATATGGAAATGGAATATATAGTGGTTAGTAATACCACAAAACACTACCAGGACGGTAGGATCACTTACCACAAGCATGAGTGGGGCAAGTGAGTTGTGCAGAGTCAGGAAACCAAACAATCATATTTCCTGAAGCAGAAGCCAGTTCATTTCAAGAGTCAAAAGCAAAAGTGAGAGATTTTTCCTCAAAATGGCCCAACAAAGGCGAAATCAAAACATGGTGAATGCCGTTATTCACGACATTGCCCCCCTCTAGATTGGCCTTTGGGGGGTGATACTTGCAGAGGAACTTGGCGTGTACGCAAGCAAAAGGGCAACCACTGGAGAGGAGCTTTACAGTGTACTCAGATCCTTGTTTGATAGCCACCTCTAAAGGACCAATCCACAAGGAGTCTAGTTTGTGCGCGCGCCCACACGGTGTTGATAGTATAGGACATGATTACCAACAGCAAACTCAGGCAAGGGGGAGCGCCCAGCGTTGTCAGGAGAGAGCTTGAGCATCTTAGTCTTATAGGTGGAAGTGTAGGTAGTGGCCTGTATATCAATGATGCAGTTGACTAAGTCTTTGATGTGGTTGTCAGGGTTCATGGCCTTATCAGAGGAGAGTAGGGGAACCCCCAAGAGCAACGGAGTGGTGGCTTCACGCCCATACAACATGGCAAAGGGAGAGTACCCTGTGACCCAATGCTTGCTCAGAAAATAGGCAAAGAGTGCAGCAGGTAAGTATAGATCCCAATTGGCAGCGTCAGAGTAGGTAAGTTCCTCATGATAGAAACCAGTGTCAAGTTGGCACACTCAACTACCCCATTAGTGGAAGAATTATAGGGGGCAGAGAAAGACTGGTGAGTTCCTAGAGCTTCAACAACAGAGGTTACAAGTTTGGCATTGAAGTTGGTTTTGTTGTCTGATAACAGCACTTGAGGACAGCCATGGCGGTAGAAAACATCCTGAAGCAGGAAGGCAGCGGTAGTCTTAGCAGTGATGTCTTTAGTAGGGCAAGCTTCTACCCACTTGCTGAAGTGTTCAACGGGAATCAGGATGAAGCGGCATCTGGAGCGTGAGCGGGGGAGAGGACCTACAGCATCAATGCTGACAGTGTGAAAGGCATGTTGAGGGGGGACAAATTTGAACTCATGGGAAGCCGCTTGGGGTCTCTGAAGTTGGCAGTCATGGCAACTAGCTATGACATCTGGGATCAACAGGAAAAGAATCTCCCAGAAGTAATTCTTCTGAAGCCAGTCAAAGGTCTTGGCAATGCCTCCATGGCCAGTTTCTTTATGAGCTTGTGACACCAAGGAGAGGCAAAGACTGGGTGCACGTATGGTAGGTATTGACCCCGCACCTTCTTGAAGAGTTGGTTGTTGCATATGAGGGTATCTTCAGACAATTTGGACAAGGCAAGTTGAATTTCTTCTGTCTCACTTTCCCAGGAAGAAGGGTAGTCAATTAGCTTGTACAGGAAGTCTGCTTCAGCCAGATGTAGGGCAAGGATGGGCATTTGGGATAGCCTGTCAGCGTTCTGATGTTGAATCCCAGGGCAATGGAGCACAGTGAAGTCATAACCTTGCAGGCCAAGAGTCCATCTGGCTAAGCGTCCTTCAGGCTCCTTAAGTTGTTGTAACCATTTGAGCAAAGCGTGGTCAGTGACAACAGTGAAATGGGTACCATACACATAGTGGCGGAATTATTTGACTGCATGCAGCACAGCGAGGCATTCTTTTCTGTAACACTATAATTCTTTTAATGCTTATTTAACACACAGGATGTATAGGCTACAGGGTGGTCCACACCTTCATTGTTGAGCTGAGCCAAGATAGCCCCAATAGCAAGGTCACTAGCATCAGTGTACAAGATGAATTCCTTATCGTAATCTTGGTACACTAAAATGGGTGCTTCTTTGAGTTTCTGCTTTAGAGTCTTGAAGGCTTGCTGTTGACTGGTGGTCCATTCAAAAGGGACATTACGCAATAGTTGGACCAGGGGTTCACTAGTATCAGCAAAATCAGGGATGAATTGTTTATAGTAACCCATCATGCCCAGAAAGCTTGTACTTCTCAGAGGTTGGTGGGCAGAAGCATTTTGTTGATGGCTTCAACCTTCTTAGTCATTAGACAAATTCCTGTTTGGGTTACTTCATGGCCCAGGAATTCAAGGCGCTCTTTGAAGAAAGCACACTTAGAAGGCTTTAACTTGAGGCCAGCTTCTTGGATCTTTATGAACACCTCTTTAAGATGTCCTAGGTGATCTGTGAAAGTTGCGCTGAAGACTGTTATATCATCTAGGTAGACTAAGAGACACGAAAAACTTCAAGTCACGCAGGATGGAATCCATGGCCCTCTGGAAAGTTGCTGGGGCATTACAGAGCCCTTGCGGCATGCAGGTAGGTTCAAACAATCCTTCTGATGTGATGAGTACAGCCTTCTGACGGTCTTCAGGAGAGAGTTCAACTTGCCAGTAGCCAGACGCCAAATCCATGGCAGAGAAAAACTTAGAACCTCCAAGGCGTCAAAGGGCAACCAATTCCTGGTAAGGGATAGGAATCTTTCTTGGTTAGGGAATTGACCTTCAATAGTCCATCACAATCCGGTGTCCACCATCCTTTTTCTTTAAGATGAGCAGGGGGGAAGCCTAGGGACTTTGAGAGGGAGCTAGCAGTCCAGCATCCAGCAGTTGTTTGAGGTCCTTAGAAACCTGCGCATCTTCCACTTGGCTGTGGCAATATGGCTTGGCACAAAAGGGGGGCATCTCCTGTGTCAATCTGATGAATCACGCCTTTAGCTAGCCCATAATCAGTACTATCTTTAGCAAAGATGTCTGAGAACTGGTCTAGTATATCAAGCACCTCTTTCTGTTGGACCGGGAACAACTGAGGGAAGTCTTAGGCAGAGAACAGAGATAGGACTTGAGGCTCGTCTTTGGGTAGATTAAAGTCTTGAAACGTTTCAAAAGGGTGAAGAGACAAGACGTCAGAAGCATTTAACAACTTTCTGTAACCAACAACCTGTCCTCTAGATACAATCATAGGAAGCGCAGTAAGGTTGGCAACTAGTAATTGAACGGGATCCTTGTGGGAAACGTCCAGAATTCCAGGACAAAGGTAAGGCTTGTTACGTCCTAGCAAAGGAGGGGAGTACAGCTCCAAGAAAGTTTGTTCAGGTAGCTCATATGATATCTGGGAGTCTAGGATAGCCAGAGAGCCTGGGGGGATGGTGACAGCAGACATGGCCATGAGAGGGATTCCCTCAGTTGCAGGACAAGCCATGGGAGGACACTTCATGTTGGAGGAATTGGTTTGGTATTTTAGGGTGAAAACTCCAGTGGGGTACTCCAGAGTACATGTCTTAAGCTGTTTACCAGGAACTTTGATGGGCTCCTCAAAGATCAGAGGGACTTTGTACCCTAGGATAGAAAGATAACCATCCTTTAGGTTGATGATCCCATTATATTCCCAAAGGAACTGTGTACTAACCAAAAGGTCATAGCTCTCATTTTCTAGAGCAACAGCTGGCGCAGCCAACAGGAGTTTACCAAATTGCATTGGTAAGGCAGAGTATGCACCAATGGCGCAAGTTATGGAGAGACCAGTGGTGCCATGGGATTTATGGTAGTTGAGATCAGGAGCCAGCTTAAGTTTCTTCATCAGTTTAGAAGAAACAACGTTGACAGGAGAACCGGTGTCCAGGCCAGTTTTGATATTGACCT
The DNA here is from genome assembly GCA_014839935.2 of Entomophthora muscae. Taxonomy (NCBI): domain Eukaryota; kingdom Fungi; phylum Entomophthoromycota; class Entomophthoromycetes; order Entomophthorales; family Entomophthoraceae; genus Entomophthora; species Entomophthora muscae. Next base: position 117,530 of record QTSX02005035.1, read on the forward strand.
TTTGGATAGATATCTCTACTTGGGTGGTGGTGCAACCAAAGGGTGGCAGAACAGCCAAGATATCCTGTGCCTCAGCTAGTTCCTTGTCCCATATCTCAATCATGCATTGTAGTCCCAGAAACTCCTTATATACAGTTTTGAGAGGGAGTGAGACAGATACATTCTTGAAAACGGCGTCTGCAACTTCAGCGGCTTCCTCTGATGATTCCACTAATACAGGGGACCGTTTTTCCTGAGTAAGATAGGGGCAGGAGACAACTGTTTTGGCCTCAGACAAGGGCTTGGTGGTAGTTGTAGTCTTCCCAGATTGTAGCTTGTAGAGACAGGCAATAGTCTCAGGGACGGCAAGAACAGAATACCTGTATGCATCATGGTCTTCAACATCAGATTCATCCGCATCAGAATTGTCAGAATTGTCATGGAACAGGAGGAGGATAGGAGGCGCTTCATCATCAGCAGTCTCAGAGTCAGTAGCAGGTGGAGGTGTAGGAGGAGACTGGAAAGAATTGTCAACCAAGAGCGTCTCTGCCTCTAGATTGACTGTTTTTTTCCTGACTGATCCTTGAGGTCAGCTCCTTCAACCCGCGGATTGGTGCAGACGCAAGAGTGGTGGCCTATCTGACCACAGTTGTGGCAACCCTGACATTGAGGCGGATTTTAGGAGTTCATAGTGAGAATACAAGGGCCGCAAGAAGAGGAGCCAGAGTTGGAAGAGGCACAACTCTCCTGAACAACTGCCCCAGAATGGGTAAGATGCATATCTTGGAGCAGTGTTTTTATACTTTTCATGGAGGACAGCATAGCCTTGTGGGCCTTGAAATGGAGGCATAGGAGTTGATTCACCTTGAGGGCCTGGGTGCAGGCCATATATGCTTCATGTGCCGTAATTGTCTGCTTGTTATTAACTGTTGTCCCTCCATGTAAAATCTGTTAGCAAATTCAGCTAATGTCTCTTTGGGCTTGAAGGATATGTGCATGAAAGCATCTATTTCACCTCCAGGCTAAGATCACCACCAAACTTGTCAATCAAGAGTTGTTTCATGTCCTCCCAGGTCTTGATAGAGGGCAGCTCTGGTACGGCTACCTCTTGACAGGTCGGGTGTAGGCAAGTCAGAATATGTTCTTTCTTAACTTCATCTGATGCTTGCCTCATAGCAGTCTCGTAAATAGTTAAGAAAGCTGCAATAGTCAAGGTTTTAGGATCAAACACTTTCTTAAAAGTAGGCTTGAAGTGCGACTCAGGAGTTGGACTACCATTGTTGCTATTGAGTACATTTATGCGCAGGGAGAACTCAGCTTCAGATTTGGAGGGGGGTTGTCTAGCTCACAGTTGTCAACTACTTTCTTTAAGGGTCGTGAGAGTCTTGGTAGTTCTGGCACCTGTAGTGTTGGCTAGAGCAGTCTGTTGTTCAGTAACATCTAGGCGTTGTCCTTGGGTAGTAACAACAGTGGAGAGTTCAGCCAGCCGCAAAGTAAGGGATGGCCCCACTGATAGGCAAGGGGTGAATCTTTTGTTTACCAAATCAATCAGCTCACTCATCTCCTGCATGTCTCTGTCCAACTCAGTCTGGTCTTGTTTCAAATGGTCCACCTCATTAGCTAGGGCAATCAACTCCCTAGCGCAGTGGATTTGAGGAGCCCCTGCCAAACCAGGACAATATTCATCTTCCTTGTTAACCCCGCGTGGACTAGCAGCGGCCGTCACTACCTCATGTAAAGCAGTGACTTCCTGCTGTAGTTCAGCAACCTGAACAGTCAGCGCAAGAACCTGGGGATCAGGCTGAGGCAATTTCAGTAGGACGTCCTTGGCTGCAAGTAGAGGCACGTAATTCCCGGATGGCTTCCCAGATTCTCTGCTCTCTGTCCACCAGATCATCAGCAGGAGGAGAAGGCGGAGCATCAGGTTTGGGAGAGGACAGCTCATTCACCTGATTCTGAAGTTTGGCAATAGCGGCGGCAGTGGCAGCTCTCTCTTGATTGAATTCCGCACTGAGCTCATTTAGACCTTGGGCAGCAAGGTCAGCTACCTGTTGCAATTGCTCAAAGGAATAGACACTGAATGCATTGAGCTGTTGCACTAGGCGCTCAAAATTGGAGAGATAAGCGTTTAGGGTGGAGTCTACTTGAGTGCGCCAGGGTTGTTCTAACTGATGAAACTCATGTAGTTGCTCCCTAACATACTCAGGGATGGACTGGCGTATTTGCTCAATGTAATTGACTAAACGTGTTTGTGAGGTGACCAAATCACACTGATTGTCAGATATCAGGGAGAACAGGGAATGAATCCATTGTTGGTAGGCGGCAAACTGGTCCCAATGATGGGTAACAGTTGCTTGTAGAGACAAGATTTCTTGAACGTGGAGTCCCAACACCATCTGGTGATGGGCCAAGGCGGGCTGTACAAAGGATGACAGCAGATGATCAGCGGATCCAGCCGCTGGAAGGAGGTGTTGTGGAAACTGAGGGGCCACAATTAACTCATAGTATTTGGCACGGCTAAACTGTAGCTGAAGGCAAGGGATAGCTTCATCATGGGCTATCCCAAGGGCTACTGCCATGACTTTTTCCAAGTCAGGGGTACCCATAGGGTAAGCAACTAGGCGGGGATCATTCCCAAGGCTCAGTACAGTAGGGACAATAGGCGGGTTGGCAATGTCTTCCTCAATAGGAGGGCTGGTATTTTCAGGCAAGGTCAACTTCTGAATAGGTGGAGGCAAGGGACCTTCAAACGTAGATGCAAAAGGGATAAACAAGGGGCTTACAGCCCCTGTAGTGAGCACCATTTTTGTTGTGTTCTGAGGCGCAGCACAGACACACAACAGGAAATCCTAACCTTAGGATTGGATTTGTACTAAGTCTTGGTTAGATGACAGGGAAGGCAATAGTGTTTACCTTGCAGCCCTGGATGAATAATCTCTACTAGGCGTGGCTAGAGAGAGGCGCGGAAGTACAGAAGACACAAAGACAAAAATGTGAATAGAACTTAATTTTTATTGGCAAATATGGAAATGGAACATATAGTGGTTGGGAATACCACAAAACACTACCAGGACGGTAGGATCACTTGCCACAAGCATGAGTGGGGCAAGTGAGTTGCGCAGAGTCAGGAAACCAAACAATAATATTTCCTGAAGCGGAAGCCAGTTTATTTCAAGAGTCAAAAGCAAAAGCGAGATATTTGTCCTCAAAATGGCCCAACAAAGGCAAAATCAAAACATGGTGAATGCTGTTATTCATGACAATATAGAAGAGGGTGATTATGCCATTTCAATTTACGTCACTTCAAATTCCACCAAGTTTCACATCAACCAATTGATTCAAGGCGCACAATGGATAGGGGAAAATAAGGGGAAATTACATATGACGCCAGGCTAGGCTATATCAATTCCCCAACCACAATTCTTGCTTTCCACTTTTCAAAAGTATAGTTTCACGTCTAAAACCACTTAAGCAAAAAATGTAAGAAAGCATATGAAAATTTGCAAATATATATATTATATCTCCTCTAAACAACTGGGTACTTTTTAACCCCAGTTGTATAAGCTAGTTTTTGAGAAATTCAAGTTTTACTCTTTGGCCTGGTTGAGGTAGCTCCACCGTAGCTTTCTTAATTTAATATAAAAAATGGTCAAAAACACTATGTTTTTGAGCTACGGCATCTCCATTACGTCACTTCAAAAACGCCATCTTGAGAGCAAGTTTTCAGTCAAAACTCAAAGTTTTGCCTACTTGCGTTACTAATAAAAAAATTATTTTTCAAAAAAAACATTGAAATTTTGATAGTATATATTATTTTATCTCCTCTACAATTCTATGTAAAAAAATTGATACTTTTATATTAAAACCATTCTTGTTTTTCTCTTTAAAAACAACCCCCAAATTGCTCATATTTTGATACTAATTCACTTTTAGATGCCTCCCAAGCCTACCACCAAAGCTGCGTCCAAGGCCTCCAAGGCCTCAAAGTCCAAGACCACTCCTCCAAAGGCCAAAAAGGCCAAAACTACCCCTAAAAAGCAGCCTGCTAAGGGTAAAGCTCCCCCCCCAAGACCCCTACGCCCTCACCAGAGCCTGAGGAAACAAGCCCAATCCCTCCCCATTCTCCTTTTGTTTACTCCCTGTCAGACCCTCAAGAGAATTTATTCAACTTTAACTGCCACTCTGACCCCACTTCAGAGCCTGAGGATGAAGAAGAGCAGGAGCCTGAGCCTGGTGCTCCTGCAGATGAGCCAATTGAGCTCTGGGATCTTAATACCATTCATAATGTATGCAACAGAAATGGCTCCTTTGCTGTGCCCCCAACTTACCCTACCAGCTTTCTGATTATGACCAAGAAAGGGGGTGCTGGCTTTGTCCACAAGGGCTACAGCTTCAGCTGCAACAACAAGAAGAAGCCCATCTGTCAGCATCACTTCAAATGTGATAACGTTGGCTGTCCAGCTAGACTCACCACCTATGGGTTCACTTGTTTTAAAGCCCTGACTACTGGGCATGACTGCGCCAAGCCAGTTGATCCCTTATACCAACTAATCCGCTGGTTTCTTTGCCAGGTCATACCAACCACCAAAGACCAAACTGCCACTGAGGTCAACAATGATGCCCTCCTTAATTTAAATGATACCCAACTTGCCACTGTTGGTGGCACCTCAAAATTACAGAAATATCTCACTGATAAGAGATATTCTCTGAGCACTGAAGGCGTAAGTGCTTCATCAATTGAGCAATTGATATTTACAGAGGAACAAAAACTATCTTGTCATGAGTAGAGATTCCTTCTCCATGACAACAGCCAACATGCGCCTGAGCGCATCATTTGCTTTGACACCTCACAGGATCTTCACAAGCTGTTAAAATGCAAGACCTGGCTTGCAGATGGAACTTTCTCCACCTTCCCAAAGCTATTTAATCAGCTTTGGAATATCCATGGGCAAATTGAAAATCTGGTTCTTCCCCTTGTCTTTTACTTTCTTTCAAACAAGAAGCAGGAAATTTATGTCTGTGCTCTTACAATTTTAAAGGCCAAGTTGGATGAGATCCTCCCAACTATTAAAGAGGAGCCAAAGGAAACCAGAGGGCGCAAGAAGAAGGCCTAGTCCCAGGAAGAGGAAGCCACCCCAATCAGTAAGCAGCCATAAAGCCTTCCCTACCATGAATATCTGGTAGTGGATTTTGAACAGGCTCATGCAAATGCCTTCATAAAATTCTTCAAGAGCTCCCCACAGGGATGCTACTTCCACTTTCAGCAGGCACTCTGCCGCCGCCTCCAAAAGTGCTCTGATCTTCATGAGCTGGTCAACTCTGAAGGTACTAAAGAAGCCAAGGACATTTTCAATTGCTTTGCTGCCCTTGCCCTTGTGAGAAAGGAGGAGAACAATGCCTTTTACAACGCCCTCCTCCACCATCCTTATATCCAGGCCAACCAGGCAGCCTTTGCGCCTTTTATTGAGTATTTTGAAACTCAATGGGTTGGTATCTTTCAGGGATCACACCTTATCAGAAAAGGTGGTGACTCAATTCAGTGGAACTGCTATAAGCAGGTAAAAGATGGCCTCATCAAGACCGCCTCTTCCCTTGAAGGGTGGCATAGCCAGTTTGCTACAAGGGTCAGGGTTCATAAGCCCAAATTCAACAAGATAATGGTGCATCTAAAACCCAGCAAGCCATCTCTGCCTGGCTCTTCAAGACTGGCATGAAGTCCAAGGGTGACCCCCCAAGCAGACTAAGGCTGTAAAGAAATATATTGAAATCAGCAAGGGGGTCCTTGCATACTATCCTAAGGATAGAAAGCTTGAGCATCTCCAAGCTATCTCAGTTGCTCTTTCTATCAATGTTTGAGCCCTTTTCCAATAAACACCTCCCAAGTTTATCTCTTATTATCCTTCAGTTTTATTATTTTTTATTTTTTTAGTATTTGATACAATTCTATGCTTATTTTAAAGTATAGTTTATAGTTATAATAGATGAAAATAGTTGTTTTTGGGTATATTTTAACTTTTGGACTTTACGCAACTTTGTTGCTGCTAAGTGACCCCATTTTTATTGCAGATTTGAAATCCTGAGGCTTTTTAAGCCCAGAAATGTTTTTTAAATTTTATTTTTTGAGAATTTTACGGTTTATTTTTGGAGTTAAAAAATCTAAAATTTCAAAAGCTGTTTTTTCTTAGTCAAAATGCCGTAAATTGAAATGATGTTTTTACTATGAATTTGAGATAGCAAAAATTGAGATGGTGTATTTTGAAATAGGGTTGTTTGAGATGCCGTTTTTGAAATGGCATGTTGTACCATCTTGGCCAGCTCCAAGATCACTATCACTAGGGAATTTCTCTTTCACAATAACAACAATAATTCAGGTCAATATAGTCTTTATTAACATAATAAAGACTCTTAGAAACCCCCTTATTCCCCACCATTTTAGAATCTTTTTGACCAGCTACCCCTTCAGCCAGGACTTTTGAACACTTCAGAAGACATCTGGCCAATCCAAAATAACCAGAAATGTACAGTAGATTTAAAAGCTATCACAACAAGTAAAAATAATTCAGATTTAAACAAAATGAACTCAGATTTAAACAAAATTGAAATAAACCTAAATCTATTGTAAATTATTATAAATTTGTTTATTTTGAATTCTGTTTAAAACTGAGTTCATTTTGTTTAAATATTAATTATTTTTGCTTGTTTCTATAGCTTTTAAAACTACTGTAACCATCATGATTAAAATAAAGTGCCCAAAAAAGATCCTGTCTGCAACCAAAATATTTCTTAAGGGCCCTTTCAACTTTTCATCCAACATCCTATTTATAATGCCTTGTTACTAAAGTTTCTGCCTTCAGAATGGCTTTTTAAAAAGATTAAACCATTGGTGATCACCCTTTCCTACTGTAAATTCAGAACTTAAACGTAAAAATGTGGGATTGTCAAATCCTTGGTCCAAATTTTGAATCACTTTTGCAGGATGGCCTTTTTAATTAAATTTAATTATTTGTATTTTTATTTAAACTTTTAAAAAAAATGCGGGAACTCATAAACACTTTGCAAAGTTTAAGTCAAACTGCATATTTCCAATGGACAAAATGAATTAACTTGAATCATATTTGAAGTGTTCAAATTCATCAACCATTCTCATTAAGTTTACTATGTTTTTTGAAATTGCGGGATTGCCAAATCCATGAACCAAATTTCAAATCACTTTTGAATGAAACTAGTAAACTCAAATATTAATTGTGGGAACTGGAATCCAAATTCAATGTACAGTAAGCACACTAGGAAACACCAACCCAAATCAAGAAGCTCCACTCTGGATAAAATCAAATGAAAAATTCAATCTCAAAAACCATGTTTAGACATGAAATTAAGTGAAATGTAAAATTGTCTAAATGGAAATGATGCAATATTCTGCACTCTAAATCACTAATATAGCAACCACAAAACCACATAATGATATATAAGCTACCCTCCTGATGACGCAGAAATTTTTTAAAAGTTTTTTGGCCCCTGGCGTATCCAGGGGCCAAACAAACTTTATTAAGAGGAAGGAAGGAAGAAGGAGAGGTTGGAAAGATAAATTGTCAGTTTACTACACTATGTATTCATGTATTGCTATTAAGGATACTTGATTACAGTAGATTTTAAAAAACACTAATAATAAATAGAATTATATATTATAATCTATCTTATCACATTGTCTTTTCCTTGATGTGTTGATAGTTCATTTGCTGTTGATAATGTGCTTGTGTTTAATTGGATAGTTTCACTTCCAGTTGCCTTGGCAATAGGAAATCAAGTTGCCTCTGCAACCACAGCTGGTCTCAGGGAGGCAACTTGATTTTCTATCACCAAGGCAACTGGAGGTGAAACTATCCATACAAACACAAGCAAATTATCAACAGCAAATGAACTATCAACACACCAAGGAAAAAGCAACGTGATAAAAATAGATTATAATATATAATTCTATTTTATTATTAGCGTTTTTTAAAATCTACTGTAATCAAGCATCTAAATTTTGGCTGACCTAAAATGGAATAGGGTGATTTTTGAGAATGCCTATGATTCCTAAAAGAATTATCATAAATCCACTCTAGATCCTTTGACTTCCTGTTTGAGATGCCCATAAATTATATTTATTTGAATTCACCTCATTTTTGATTTGAAATTTGGTTCTTGGATTTGACAATCCTGCATTTTTGGATTCTTTAATTTTTACATGATGTCTATGATTTGTTTTAAATATAGGAAATCTCAAGTTGTACATTGGAATCCTGTATTTCTGATTCATGTATCCTGCATTTGTTTGCTGAGTTTTGTCTTTTGTTAGTTGAGTTATCTGCTTGAGTGATTCAAAATTTGCCAATTTAAATAAACCAAAAAAAGCTAATTAAATGGTTGATCTTATTAAATATTTTAATTTTCACTCAACTGAGTTGCCCACAAAAGTAATTTGAAATTTGGACCAAGGATTTGACAATCCCGCATTTTTACGTTTAGGTTCTGAATTTACAGTATAATAAAATAAGCTTACACACTTACTTGCTCAGAAGCTTAAAGTATTGGTTCACTCTTTCTTGATCATGCTTTAAGCTTTTGGTTTCAAACCAATGCTATTCACAAGTAAAAAAGCCTCTAACTAAACCAATGGTTGCAGCATTTAGAAATTCATTATTTCTGAAGTTCCACTGCAATCCAACTAGAAAATCAATTTCCACCACTCAAGCCACTTAAAGTGTTACTTGGTTCCCTGTTCTAGCACCAATATTTTCTTTTTTTGGTCTTCACTTTTAAAAGAGATGTTATTTGTTTATTTTATCTCATTTAATATGTTTCTCTTAATCTTAATATTTTTCTTTAATCTATTTTTCTTGTTCCTAAACCATCATAGATGATTTACATCTAGCCCTGCTCTCTTTTCTCTCTTTGAACCATTATAAATTACTTATATCTAGGATCTCTCTCTATTTATTCACCATAGGTGTCTCCCGCCAAGGCTTTCAGAGGCAAGCATTCACTCTCTAAATGCTACTCTCTATTTTCTTTGCTACCCAAGTGATTATCTTGGGAGTTTACAGAGTAACTGAATTCACTCCCTGGGAACCTCTCTAATTCTTTGGATCAAACAGCTACTTCACTAGATATCTGCCCCACAGGTGTCCCTAGGCTCCCTATGCTTGAACATTGGTAGTAAAACGCTCTCTTAAAACCACCTATAATACATAGGCAGAGAAATTCATATACCCTTTTTGGGAAGGAATGACCTGGCTGTATTCTCGCCCCAGCTGGTATCAGGATTTTAGTGCTGCTTCAACACTCTCTCATCTCAGGGGCCACCAACTGTATTATCCCCCCAGTTGGTCTTCTGGAAGTACAACACTGCTACAAAATTCTCACCTTTCAAGGGAAACCCAGCTATACTATCACTCCTGCTAGTCTAGGGATGCTTACACTGTATTAGCATAATCATTCCTGGGCACTCTCTTTACCCTTCTCATGTATCAATAAAGGGCTACCTTATTAGCACCCCAAGTCAAACACTAAACCTCAAACACTTCAGTTGAGAAAAACCCCAGCCACCACATTAGGCAAACAAAAAACAACAAACGTTTACCTCTCTCAGTCAACCATTCTCCACTTAGACAACATCAGCCCACACATGCAAAAAAAGCTCTGCATGTGGATCATCACTTTATATACTCATTGAAGTGTACCAGCCTGCAAGGCAAGCCTAGAGGTCTGAAATAGCTGGGCCATGGGTTCCCAAGTTGGATGGCTAAACTATCTAGAGGGGTGGCTGAACTTGAAAGAGCAATATTTTGGTGGTAAAAAAACTAGAGAAAAGTAGTTTAATAATTGAGCAAATCAAAAGTTCATTTTCTCTTAATTTCAAAATGATTGTATCAGTTATTCTATGTCAGGGAAGTTATATACTATCTTTCAAATAGAAAATATTCTGGGGCCCTGTCCCAAGGGGATATGGGGTGCTGCAGGTGCAAGGTGGAGAAGGAACCAGAGTCCTCCTCTGCATTCAAAATATTTATCAATATTATCAACTATAATAGGAATTATTGCCATATTTAGGCAGGCAGGCAGGCAGCCCAAGTATCTGCAGGCTAGAGACCTTATTAATATGTACTACAGTAGTTTTCAAACCTGTTGAGATAAAAAACAACTCAGTCTAAAAACATAATCAAATTTGATCCAAATCTTTTGTAATTTAATGTAAATTCCTTGATTTTCAATTTTGTTTTTAGACTGAGAATTTTTTCATCTCAACAGGTTTGAAAATTACTGTACCTTATTAGGACCTTCAACTAATGGAGTGGTGCAGGCTGCTACATTGGCATAAGTCATCTTTCCCCAGGATGTTCTGGGTTTATTCTCACTTCTACCAGGGTCTTTGAGGGTTCTCTTATTTGGACAGGCAGTCAAGTTCTTATTATCAATAGGGGGATATAAATATACAGATTTTTATTACAGCTGCAAAAAATGTGGGCAGCTGGGCAGCAAGTCCTTAGGGATAGTAGCCCACAGGTTAGGTTAACCAGGGTTTGATTCCCATTCATAGTGTTTACTTTTTATAAGGGAATAATTATCATTCATAATAGTGCCCTGGGTTTGTTGCCGCGTCTGTGTGGCTTTGGTTTCACTCCCTGACTCAGAACTACTGTCACAAGTGACAAACTCCTATCAACTATGATAATCAAAAGACCTCAACTATGGGAGTCAAACCCTGGCATCTCGCGGGCCACCAGCCCGCAGGGCCAGCTGCCTGGCCGCCCGCAGTTTTTGGGGATCAAATCAGGATTAGATTTGACTTTGGAGAATCTCCTGAAGTTTGATGAACCAAGGTTGCCTACAATGATGCCCCCCACGCTAGGGGTTCCTGTTAACCCAACCAATCAACGGGCCAGGTTAGCCACAGACCCCAGAATAACCCGGGCCACATTGGAAGAAGAAACAAAGGTACCTTCCATAGGAAGCGGGCCACCCAGAGATGACCTGTCCCATGACCTGGTTGAAGAATTAGAGTGCTCTAGTCGCAAGTCAGCCAATGAAATAACCCCTGCAATTGTTGCCACTGAGGGCTGTGAGGACCTAGTAGAGGGGAAAACCCAGGCCATGAAAATCTTTGAAAGTTTTGCCATGACAGATGAGCATACTTATACCCTGGGCTGCCAGGAAGATACCCATTGCCATCCTTGCAATAAAGTGACATGAACCTTTGGTTCAACCAGATCAGACCAAACTTGTTATTAGTTTTATTTCATCTTCAGTCTACTCTTTGCAGCCCCATTCCCCGTGTCCACATAACCCAAGAAACCGCGGACCAGCCGCCCAAACTTTACCGTCCACCAGGAGCTCCCTTTGGCCCAGTACATTTTACCAAGTACCCACCCAACCTGGCGTATTTGGAGTTTACTCTGGAGGAAATCCTTATCCACAACCCTGAAGCTAGAACCAGAGAGACTGAAGTCCTTTACAGAGAGGGTACCAAAATCATCTGCCCCCCTCTGCTATTCTGAGACAAGTATAATTTCTGGCCCGCCTATTTAGTTCCAATGACGCCACCTCACACCCCGCGGCCTGACCGCCCACAAGATTCTGTTGCCACTGATGAATCTACCTCCACCCAAATATTTGGGGTGATGTATATCACCCTCACTGGGTTGATTGATTCCATGGTGCCTACAACAGGACCTTGGGCATTATTTGGAAAATTGTTATCTTATATTGTAAAGTTAGCCCCAATCTTGTGGTGGGCTCTCCCTGCAGGGCCTGCAGGCCATCTGCCCGCAAGTCCTCAGGAACCCCCTGCAGGTTGGATCCCTGACATTATGGCAATCTACCTCAAACATGGTAACCTGGGCCCCAAGATGTTGTTAACTCTTGGGGCATCTTGTATGCTATTCTTATTGATTTCAGCTTACTATGCGTACAAGTTAGCTACCAACCTGATCACCGCAGTGACCCAACACCAAACCAACCCCAAACAGAAAGACACACCGCCTGGCAAGGAGAAGACCAAGACCCCAAACTTGCAGGTGCAGAACGTCATAGTAAACCAGACCACAACCCGGGTAGATATGCCCCAGATGGGGAAGCTCACCCTGGAAGAAGCCAGAAGAGCAATGCCAGTCCTCCGCCTCCATTTTCAGGCCAACACTAACTCCTACTCTAATGACACCAAGAAGGTCCTTGGAGTAGCCTCCATGCTCTCTGGCAATGCCCTGGACTGGTTTGGGAAAACAACCGCTGAGGATGTTGAGTTCTGCCTAGACTACTCCAGATTTGAGAGCAAACTGATGGCCACAGGCGACAACCGAGATACCTGCCACCACGCCTTAATCAGCCTACTGGACATCCAACAAGGACCACAAACTCTGAAAGCTTACACCAATGAGTTTTTGAAGTTGAAGGCTAGAACCCAACTTGAGGACAAGTTATCAGCTATCCTGTACCGCAGAGGAGCCTGCCCGGCCCTGAAGGAGCTCCTCAAGCACCACCCACCTATGCTTGGCCTGGATGAACTACTCCTTTTTTGCAGAGGGTTGAGCCTTAACCAAGAAGGTACCTCCTCCTCCACCCAGCGCGTAAATTGGGCCCAGACACCCAGCAGACCTGAGATGTCCCCAGATGAACTACAGCGTCACTACTGCAAAGGCTTGTGTTTCTATTGTCATGAACCTGGGCACCTTACCAAGGCTTGCCCCAAGAAGAGTAACTCCCCAGTTTCCTTGGCGCAAATAAACACCACTACTCAATCCTATAAGTTTATCCAAGTTGAAGCAAAAACACTCACAACATCCCAGACTGTAGGAGCCTTCATTGACACTGGAGCAGAAGAGAGTTTCATCAACGCCACTCTTGCCAAGGACCTTGGACTGAAGGCCACCAATGAAAGCGTCAAAGTAATCATGGGGAACAGCTCTCATGACCTGGGTTTCAGGTGCGCTACCAAATTGCCCCTGAAAATTGGGCAGAACTTGTACCCTGCATTTCCCATCATCCTGAAGGGACTTCCCCATCCCCTGATCCTTGGAGACTTGTGGTCACAAAGACACAGCGCTATTCTGAACTTTTGAAATCAAACACTTGCCTTGAAAGGAGACAATTTGTTTGACGTGGTACCATTCCAGTTGGGCCCAACAAGCAAGAAAACCGATACACTCCTGACCCTGAGATTGGAACCCAGCGTGGGATGCCTACCTGCCCCCTTAGAGAAGTAGAGCCACGTCTTCAGTGAGGAAGCAGCAACCCAGCTCCCCAGCCACTCCATCTATGACCACGCCATTGACCTGCTACCTGGGACTCAACCACACCACGGCCCCATATACAGCTGCAATCACCGCAAACAAGCAGCACTGAAGGCTTACCTGGAGGACATGACAAAAAAGGGTTTCATCCGGGTGTCTAAAAGCCCTTGCTTGTCGCCCATGCTGTTTGTAGGGAAGAAAGACGGCGGGATGCGCCCCTGCGTAAACTACCAGAAACTGAACGACATCACTGTAAAGAACCGCTACCCCATTCCCAACGCCAACGACCTTTGTGACGTATTGACGGGAGCCCAGGTGTACTCAAAGATTGACCTGAGAGACGCCTTTGACCAAATCAGAGTCAAGGAAGAAGACAAATACAAAACGGCCTTCAAAACCAGATACAGGTTGTACAAATACCTAGTGATGTCATTTGGGTTGTGTAACGCCCCAAGTACTTTCCAAAGGATGATCAACTCAGTCCTAGGCAAGTACCTTGACCAATTCTGTGTGGCATATTTGAACAACATCCTCATATACAGCAAATCACATGAAGAACACCTCAAACACCTCAACCTGATACTGAACAAACTCTAACAGGCCAACCTACACGCCAAGCTAAAGAAATATGAGTTCTTTCAGCCCGAGATTGAATTCCTGGGATACGTTGTGAAGACTGGCGGGTTTGCTATGGCGCAGGATAAAGTAGAGGCAATCACAACCTGGCCAGTCCCCAAGTGCAGGAAGGATGTCAGAAGTTTCCTGGGGCTAGCAAACTACTGCCGGGATTTCATCCAAAAATTTTCTCAGATTACACTGCCCCTAACCCACCTCTGCTCTGACAAGGTCCAGTTTGTCTGGTCTGATGAGTGCACCTCCACGTTTGAGACTCTGAAGAAAGCTTTTACGTCTGCCCCAGTGCTTGCCATGCCTGACCCAGCTAAACCTTTTGTGCTGGAAACGGATGCGTCTGACTTTGCAGTGGGTGGGGTCCTTCTTCAGGAAGGAGGGGATGGTATGCTACATCCTGTAGCATATTACTCCAAGAAGATGCTACCAGCTGAAGGGAACTACCCAATATATGAAAAGGAGATGCTAGCTATAATGAAGACATTGAAGCACTGGCACAGGTATTTGTGCGGTGCTGAACACCCAGTAAAGGTTCTGACAGACCACAAGAATTTAGTTTACTTCTTCAATCCACGCCAGCTGAACCAACAACAGGCTAGATGGGCTTTAGAACTGGCCGATTACACCTTGACCATAGACTACAAGCCAGGAAAGGTTAACGTTGTGCCAGACTCCTTGAGCAGGAGAGCCGACCTGATCCCCTCCTCTGCAGAAATCAAGGACTGCAACACCCATACCCTATTAGACCCCGCCAGCTTAGGGATACAACTGAAGTACTTAAAGATTGCTGCCAGCAAACCCAATGTGATAGAAGCTCAGAAACAAGATACATACACAATTGAGCTAGTCAAAACCCTAACAAAGGACCCGGACTGCCATCACTCAAAGAAAGGATACTCCCTGAAAGGTACCACCCTACTGCTCCACAACAAAATCTACGTACCCAAGGGCCACACCCAAACAAACATATTGATTGACCACCATGACTCAGAGATGGCTGGCCACCCTGGTAGACACAAATCCCTCTCAAGTATCAAGCGGAACTACGCGTGGCCAGGCATGAACAAGGAAGTAGCTGCATACATCAATGGTTGTGAAACCTGCGGAAGAACCAAGACACGTCTGCTCAAAGCCAGAAGGACTGCTGAGACCCCTGGACATCCCAGCGGGCCCCTGGAAGTCAGTGTCAATGGACTACATAGTAGAACTCCCCCCTTCAAATTCCTTTGACGCAATTCTAGTAATGGTTGACCGTTTCACAAAAATGTCCTACTTCATCCCGACCACTACCCACTGCACAGCAGCCAAGACTGCCAGACATTTCCACAACCGCATCCTGACACAACACAGCACCCCAGAAGAAATCATCACCAACCAAGGACCCCAGTTCATGTCCCACTACTGGACCCAAGTGATGAAAGACCTTGGAATAAAACGTTGTGTGTCAACCTCCTACCACCCACAGACGGACAGACAAACCAAATGGGTTAACCAGATCTTGGAGCAATACCTCCAATGCTATGCCAACGCAGACCAGGACAACTGGGCAGAGATGCTACCCATGGCGCAATACGCCTATAACAGCAAAGACCACACATCCACGGGTATGTCCCCCTTCAAGGCCAACTACAGATTTGACCCATCTTGGGACCCTAGTATTGGTAGCAAGGAACAGAATACTGTAGGACAAACCTGGATTGAACAAATACATACCACCCAAGAAACCTGCCTCAGAAACCTGACTTGCGCTGTTAAGACCTACAAGGCGTTTGCTGATAAGAAAAGAGTCCCCAGGAAACCTCTGGGAGTAGGCAATGAAGTGTACCTTGACTCTCAAAATGTTCCCCTACATGTACCCAGTAGAAAGCTAGCACACCGCCGCTGTGGCCCTTACAAGATCACAAAGCAAATAGGAGAAGTGGCATACAAACTAGAGCTACCACCTACTTGGAAAATCCACAATGTCTTCCACCGCTCACTGTTATTCAAGAAAGAAGGAACCTCCCTTCCCCACCAGAAGATCAAGACCAAACCCCCACCCATCCAGGAGGGACGCTCAACAGAATACAAAGTAGAGTACATCCATGGACACCGCCTCCACTACAAGACCCCACAGTACTATGTCAAATGGGTAGGATACCCACCTGAAGAAAGCACCTGGGAACCAGTCTCCAACCTACCCAAAGCACAAGGTGCCATACAGCAATACTTGGAAAAGAGAACTGGGAGAGAGGAGGGCAAAGGGGGAGAAGGAGATGATGTCACAAGTGACAAACTCCTATCAACTATGATAATCAAAAGACCTCAACTATGGGAGTCAAACCCTGGCATCTCACAGGCCACCAGCCCGCAGGGCCAGCCGCCTGGCCTCCCGCAGTTTTCAGGGATCAAATCAGGATTGGATTTGACTTTGGAGAATCTCCTGAAGTTTGATGAACCAAGGTTGCCTACAATGATGCCCCCCGCGCTAGGGGTTCCTGTTAACCCAACCAATCAACGGGCCAGGTTAGCCACAGACCCCAGAATAACCCGGGCCACATTGGAAGAAGAAACAAAGGTACCTTCCATAGGAAGCAGGCCACCCAGAGATGACCTGTCCCATGACCTGGTTGAAGAATTAGAGTGCTCTAGTCGCAAGTCAGCCAATGAAATAACCCCTGCAATTGTTGCCACTGAGGGCTGTGAGGACCTAGTAGAGGGGAAAACCCAGGCCATGAAAATCTTTGAAAGTTTTGCCATGACAGATGAGCATACTTATACCCTGGGCTGCCAGGAAGATGCCCATTGCCATCCTTGCAATAAAGTGACATGAACCTTTGGTTCAACCAGATCATACCATACTTGTTATTAGTTTTATTTCATCTTCAGTCTACTCTTTGCAGCCCCATTCCCCGTGTCCACATAACCCAAGAAACCGCGGACCAGCCGCCCAAACTTTACCGTCCACCAGGAGCTCCCTTTGGCCCAGTACATTTTACCGAGTACCCACCCAACCCGGCGTATTTGGAGTTTACTCTGGAGGAAATCCTTATCCATGACCCTGAAGCTAAAACCAGAGAGACTGAAGTCCTTTACAGAGAGGGTACCAAAATCATCTGGCCCCCTCTGCTATTCTGAGACAAGTATAATTTCTGGCCCGCCTATTTAGTTCCAATGACGCCACCCCACACCCTGCGGCCTGACCGCCTGCAAGATTCTGTTGCCACTGATGAATCTACCTCCACCCAAATATTTGGGGTGATGTATATCATCCTCACTGGGTTGATTGATTCCATGGTGCCTACAACAGGACCTTGGGTATTACTTGGAAAATTGTTATCTTATATTGTAAAGTTAGCCCCAATCCTGTGGTGGGCTCTCCCTGCAGGGCCTGCGGGCCATCCGCCCGCAAGTCCTCAGGAACCCCCTGCAGGTTGGATCCCTGACAACTACTCTCACCTCCCGTTTCTTGGACAATAGCTGCTCTGTTCTTTGACCCACTAGGGTGCCCTTACCTATGGCGTGCTCCTTTGGCTCTGTTTTGGTGAGGTGTCCATTTAGTAATAAAATAAAAATTAATCACTTAACTATATATTTTATTTAATATAATTTCTATTTGTCCATACATAGTAATCCCATAACTTTTAATAACTACCATTCACTTCACATTAGTTTTGAAATTTCTATATCAATTATTTTTGGTTGTAAATATGGAATTCCAGCCATATGTATTGATATTTTTAGATTTATTTGATAATTTTCACCCAAAAACATATACTCAGGATATTATATTATATTTTCATTTTTGTCTATATGTCAGGATACCAAGAGAACCAGGCTGCCCCTTCAGGCAAGGGAGGGGCAGAAGCAGGTGCGGGCATGGCCCACCAGATGATGGGACCTAACTTTACCAGGTAGGAGAGGGCCTTCCCAACCACAGCCCAGGATCCAGCTGCTGGCAAGGCAGAATCAATCAACCCAGTGAGCACCAGGTACAGCACTCCCAGTAAATGACTACTCTGGCCAGTGGCATCAGAAATGGGGAGGGTTGACATGGACAGTTTGGGTGTCAAGGGTGTTTTCATGGGGACCAGGTAGGCAGAAGGATTGTTGTATTTTCCATTGAATATCAAAGGGTATATCATAATTCCTTGCTGTCACAGACAGTTTGGCAGGGATCTTTGAGAGCGCCTGGGCGGGTGTACCACTACAGATCTTCCAAAGTCCAGGTTTTGTGGTCAGGGTTGGGGGGAGTACTCTGTGAAATGTACAGGACTAAACAGAGTGTCAGGGGTGGTAATAACCGGGTGCTTCTAGGTCTCTAGCTGGGGCCTGGTTTTCAACTCCTGAGGTAGAGTTCTGTATCTGGGAAATTGAAGATGAAAGAGTATCAGAAATATGTAAGGAAAAGGTTGGTGAACCAAAGGTTCATAACAACTTTATTTGATAAGAGTGACAATACAGAATCTTTATGATGCATTTGGATTATATAGTCATTCAAATGCAGGTGCCTCTGGACATTCTTCTGGTGTTATCTGGGTGGCAAGTTTTGGCATCTCAAATTCTGCTGGTTGGTTGACTGTTTCATTATTATTTTTGGGGTCTTCAGGAACAGTTGTTTGGCTTGGTAGTGGCCTATCTTTGCCTGGCTGGTCATTGGTTCTGGCAGGTTTGGCTGCAGGTGTCATGAGACTACAGTTAATTTGATTACCAATTTGGGATTGGCTTGAAAAGCCCTGCTGGGCTAGGTCTTCTTGAATAAAAAAGGGGTCCCAATTGGGAACCCCAAATTACTAAATGGAGGATGTGCTTGAACTGGGAGCCCTGGGCAGCTAAATTTAGCCTTTCAGGCCCAGTCAACCCCACCAAGGCTTGGGCATAGCTTTTGGGGCCCAAGACAGGGCCCACAGCTTTATCCAGGGCAGATAAGATTCCTGAAATTGGATATTTGCTTTTTGAAGAAAATTCAGGTGCAGGTGAACCCCCACCACCTGCTCTCTCCGCCTGCTGGATGAGTGTGAATCCAATTACCGCCCAGGGATTTGAGATTATTACTTTTGTAACACTATAGCTTGTAAATCTTAATTAGGATGTTGTCATGGCCTGGGGTACTCCCAGGGGAGCATCTGGTTAAGGGGAAGAGTTGAGCCTGGAAGGCCCAGTAGATGACAGGGGCTATCTACATCACATAATTGTCAGCTGTGGCCCAAGGATGCCACACTCCCATGTGGGGAATCACTTGCTCAGTGAGCTCCAGCATGGTCAAGTAGGCAAACCCAAGCTTGCTGTAATCATATGATAAAGCAGAAGGAACAAAGGGAAATTCTTCTGTGGTGGCGCTCATGGTCAGGCTTGACTGGGCAAGTTGGTGGAGCAGAGTAACACCAGGAAAGAAGAGGCATGGTGCAGGAGCAGGAATTAGTTCTTGGTCCAGAACTCTAGGAGATGGGGTGAAGGCTGGCAGTGGTTAGTTGGGGCAGAAAGAAGTTGCTCTGTTTCCCAGCACTGGCGTTGGTACTGGAGGTACTCTCTGTTTGAAAGCACCAGCAGTATAAAATTTGTGATAATGTAATAAACCCCTGCAAAGTATAAATGTTCACTGTGTATTAACCAACAAAAGTTTATTAAGTGGAGATGTCAACAAGGAAATAGTTGTCAGTGTTCCCAGCTATATCCTGCTAGGAAACTACAATTGGTCTTACTGACAACTCCTTATTAGCTATCAATGAGTTATTCTCAAGTTGGGTTCCATTGGTGGCTCCTGATTTGTCAGTTAGATGGATCATTTCATTATTTTTGCCCTGGGGAAGCTGGCAGGGGATTTTTGGACCATTTGGCAACCCAAGTCCCCATTCCTGGGTTTCAGGGGTGTGGTCCAATTAAAATCTTTTTTGCTTGGCCTTGGGACGGTTTCCAATTGCCTCCAGTTTGGCCTTGACCAGGGTTTGATTCCCCACTTGGCATTAAAGTTTTCTTTTGGTTAATTAACGTGATCAACAATGTGATTGTTTGATTGCACAATTGCAGGCATTAAACCTATATAACATAGGGTTTTGTCTGGCCCATTATAGGCCCTGAAAGATGTACTGGTAACAGCGTGATAAATTTAGTGATTTTTTAATATTTGATGTTTTTTGTCTGTTTCAGTTGCTATGGGGCTTGTTGTTAGATTGCTTTTTTTACTTTAGTGACTGATTTCATTCTGTTCTCAAAAACTGTACTAAACATAGTAGCTGTGTTTGATGGCTGAAATCAGTTTTTGAGCAATTGGGATAGTTGATGTTGAGCTGTAATAAATTGTTTTCTTGGCTTATATCATTTGCTGTGTGTCTGGACATTTTTGGCAACCAGCACACATTTTTGTGTGATTGGCTCCTATTTCTATCAAAGAGTTGAAAACTATGATGTGATCAAACCAATTTCATCCTGAAACAAATCATTTCTGTTTATCTTAACCGGCTATAAAACTACTTTGATTAATATTCCTAGTTAATTAAGTGATTTTGTGAGACATTGAGTCTCCAGGACTGATTTGATCCTTCCTGCCTTGATCTCATTAATGAGTTTATCCTAATTAATTTAATTTATTTAACAACATTATTCATATAAATATTGGGTTTTTCCTAGAATTCTTATCTGAGGAATCCTTACAGCTTGTATTTATGAATCCTAAATGACAACCTCTGAATTTTATAGTACTCAAGTGATTTTACTAAGCTAGTCACCCAAGGGGACTGTAGTACAGTCAAATACCAAAGAAGTGAGCTCAACTTCCTTGTTGTTTACTTTTTTAGTTTGTCAACTTTGATAGACTTCTTGGGTAGCTTTGGAATCCTTGTATTTATGCTCTTCTTTCTCCTGAACTGTGTATCCTGGAAAGGTTGTTGTATCTGTACAACCTTGAAAATATACACTGTCTCTTTTCTGCCTTATCAAGTGGGTACTTGTGTTGTGCTCACTCTGTTTTTTGAATCACAGGAACACCACCAGCTATAGCATGCACCAGCTGGATTACACTCTGTTGATTTGTCTCTTTCTTTTTAATATAAAAAAGAAGCCTAAATCAAGCTATAGCTCTAGTTTTATGAGCTGTTTTTTTATCAGTATATGGTTATTAAATGAGAATAAAACCCCCAACTGCCTGTTTATAGATTTTTCATATTTTTTCATTAGTGATTTTTGGCTTCTCTCAAGTCTTTTTGGAATTAATAAATCAATTCTAACCAATTCCCCCAAATATTTTACTAGATTTAAACACTAAGAACGCTTTTTATACAGGTTATGTTTATGAATGCCTATTTTAGTTTAGATAGCTGCTCACATCCATGTGTACATCTTATTTGACTAACAAAAGGGTGATCTTGTTTGTATATTGAGTTGTTATTGAGCTTTGTATTTGCTTTGAGATTTGACTCGCTGAAACTGAGAGTATTTCGCCCCTTATTTATATAGCAAGTAACTGTATCTCAAAAGACAACTGAAACTGTTTTTTTGTGATTTCAAGATTTTTGTAGCATATCTTAATTTTTCTTTTGTCATATAAGATGTATGTTGCTTTTTTGAGCAGTTTGTCTATCAAAGCTCGAAATTCCTGTTAAAAGAGTTTATATCTTACACTGGTACTTTGAATTTTGTAAATTTTGAGTTCATTTTATTTTACTTATAGATGACACAATTTTGCTTATCTTTACAGCTTTTAAAACTACTGTATACCTTCTTTGTTGTTCTAATATACTTTATCCCACTCTTTATCTGTTATAATTTTTGAAAAATAAGCTATATCTAAGCACCAATGTAGTATTTTAAAAGGATATGTATTTGATATAAAAATTATCTAGTGAACTTGATGAAATTTTATCTTATTGGTTTATTGCTGTTAAATTCTCTTTCATTTTAATACACTATAATAATGGTTCTCTATTAATAAACCACCTGCCAGTTTCTCCATTACTGTAGTATTAACTTATAGTAGCAGGGCTCTGACTGGGTTTTTAATTTAAGCCTAAAGACAGTCAGCATGAAGAAATATTTATACTTTATAGAGATTAAAAAAGATCAGATTTCATTTCGCATGTATTTGCTCTTCAATTTTTAAGGAGTGGAATTTCAATTAAATGTTAATCTTATTTTTTAGTCTCTGCACATATTTTTTAATTTTAATATTAATATTTTTGAAGAGAAAATGCTGGTAAATATTAATTATTTGATGGGTTTAAAATCAATAAAATTTCGGTTTTTGGAGAGCCCAGATACTTCTAATGTAAATGCAGATCCTATTCGATTTATAGTAACTATTTTAAATTAAAATTTAATATTTCGATGGCCCATCTTGAGCCTAAGGTCTAGCCAGGCTTCAAGTCAATTGAAATCTTAAATTGCTGTTCAGAAAATTTCCAAAAAATCGACCAAAGATCAAAGACAAACACGATTCAATTTTTAAATTGTCTTGTTGGACTTTTAGTACAGAAATAAATGTAATTACTAGTCCCATCTCAATCAGTGCTATTACCTTCTCCCACTTGAAGACATCTTATTTCCAATTGCTAATTTTTCAACCATTTTATTCAATTTTATTAGATTCAATAGAATTAACAGAAAAATGAGCTTCTCAGGTTATAAAAATATTATAGAAGAGGGAGATACCGTGATTCTGTATTTTGTAAGTAAACTGTTAATATCTTAGTTTAACGCTGCCCTTTTCTGTATCAAGAACAGAGAAGTAGCCTTTTTTGCTCAAGTAAAAACAGGGGACCTGTTCAGTTGTAGATTCGGTTCATATAAGCATGAGGACATGATCGGGCAACCTTTTGGGCTCAAGGTAAGCTGGTTTTCATGCCGGCTAAAGTTTGTGATCTCATGATGCGAAGAAACTTTATTTCCCTTAGCTCACTTCCCATACTGGCCGTGGGTTTGTCTATTTACTGCATCCTACACCCGAGCTTTGGACCTTAGTTGTACCTCATCGAACGCAGATCATTTATACAGCCGACATTGCCTTTATTTCAACATATCTTGATTTAAAACCTGGTGTCAAAGTGATTGAGTCAGGTAATGAAAAATATCATATTGTTTCTGCACAATTGTTTAAACAACTTTCCAGGAACTGGCTCTGGATCGTTTTCGCACTCTATTGCTCGAACGATTGGTCAAACTGGCCATCTGTATACTTTTGAATATCACCTTGAAAGATCAGAATTGGCCCGGTAATTTTTTTAAAAAAATACAGGCTCTAAGAATTATAGTGCAGAGTTCCTGTTGCACGGCTTACAAGATGGTGTTACTGTTCAAAATAGAGATGTCTGCAAAGACGGATTTGGTTTAGATAATGAAGTAGATGCAGGTACGCCTATAAAATTGTATTTTAGGAGTTAACTTATTTAAATTAGTATTTCTTGACTTACCAGCACCCTGGGAAGCAGTTGAGTCAGCTAAGAAAGCCATCAAGGTAAAGTATTTATAATGGTTTGCTCAACTATTAGAAAAATACAACGGGAAGAATATGTACCTTCAGCCCTTGTATTGAACAGGTTCAGCGCTCTTGTGCCGCTTTAGCAGAGAATGGCTTTACAGGTAAACTTCTTATTCGAGTTAATATTTATCGTAATTAGAAATCTGCACTTTCGAGTGCCTGACTCGAGGCTATGAGTCCAAGTCTGTCGCTATGCCAACCTTAGATCAAGCCATTAGAAACTTAAAAACTAAAGTACTTAAACGCAAGGCTGACAAGTCACAAGCTTATGGACAAAAACGGGATAAGGACGTGAATGGAAGTGAAAATGACAGCCCAGAGGAGGATTCTTTAGTTCCTGTGAAGTCAGTTAACTCTCTTCCTGTAAGCAAACCTGTCCTTGATCTTCGAGGACATACAAGCTATCTGACTTTTGCTGTGCTTCCTCCCGTATTTTTTGAAAATTGAGACAAATCTTCCTACCAAGCAAACATTGATTCTGCTAGTCTTATATACACATAGAATACACAGGCAACTACAATACCTCTTAAGCACATTATGGGGCTGACATAACCTCCCCCTTTTGCTCCAAAGCGTTCATTCAAAACTCAACATCAAATTAGACCTTTGAGGCTACTTTTGAATTATATGAATGAAATGAACTGACTTTGTGGCTTGAAAAACGTCATCAGTCATACTTTCCTCAAAAGCATGAATGTTTACGTCTAATAGACCTATCACTCTTAGTATTGGAATAGAATACAACAATTTTATTTCCAAACCCAATTATTTTAGAAAGATTTCTTAAACAGCTAAATCTCAATGTATGGTTGTTGAGATTAATAATGCAGTACTTTTCAAAGCTGTTGAGATAGACAAACAAAACCAAGTTCAGGACTCACAGATGCTGTACACAAAAAAACCTTCAGTGGATCAAGTTCTATTGCTAATTAATATGAATTGCTGATTTTATTTTTTGTTTTGTGAGCAACTTCCATGGGCTCTGCGCTTGATTTTTATTTATCTCAACTGCTCTGGAAAGTGCAGTCCTGTTGACTAAATAATGATGTTGCACCTGCAGTTTTTAGCCAATCTTACATGCTCCTGGACATGGGTTCAGGTAGCTTCTGGGATTTTGCACACCATTCTGGAATGCCTCCTGATCTATTTTCTATCTCGTCAGCAATGTTTAGCATTATTATCTTAAATCAATAGAAATACATTTTCTCTTATTCCTTGCTTCCCTACAGCAAATTCTTGTCATTGGTAGCAGTGTCAAAACAGCGGGGTCACCCCCCCGGAAAAGTTCTGCACAAGAGACCCTGTACCACTCAAACTGACTTCCCCATAATCCAAAGCCAAATATGGAAGTCAACTTGGGTTCCCAAACAAGGCAACAAGAAACAGAGACAATCCCTATTTGGTGGACAGCTCAATTTGGCGCTTGACTCATTACAAGGATCAAGTCACCCCCTGTCAAATCCAATTGATTGATTGTCACAATCATGTTCCTCTTAAAATAATGCCCTTAAACTATATAAGGCATCCATCTCAATAAAGATAATTATCTAGTTTCCAAATATTTCCCCCTTGTAACTTGCTAATACAGCACAGTTACAACATTGGTAGCCCAGGTAGGTTCTCCATCCTACCTTTTTTTACAAAATTCCTCCTGTTGCCTGTACTCGCTGCAGTCAACAAACATACAAAAGGATCATGTCCAGGCTCCCCTTGGATTGGATGCCCTACACACCGGGAACCGAAATACCAGAATGACATGTCCGTTACAAGAACATGATAATCCCAGTTCCCGCCTTCAATGCCTTGTCAGCCCAAGGGTTCTTCCAGGCCCCATCCTCCACACCTTAAACCAATGACCAGGGCACCATGCTATCACAGTAGATTCCATAATGCTTGGAATTATTTACCCAAGTAGGAAAGCTCGGAAAGCTGGAAACCTGTTAACAAAATTAACTGATTTGATGGGTTTAAATCAAACAGTTGATCAAAAATGGTTTACAGCTGCTCCAGTCCGCCAGTTGTATTCAATTCCCTCTTGCAAGCTGACGCTGATAAATCAACGTAATTTGAGAGTCACCAGATATGAACTTATTTATCAGCATGGTCATCAGAAGTTGGTCACTCAAGGGTTCTATGCAAACTGGACTAGGTACTCACTTGACAATGCAGAAGGAATAGGAGCCCAGGATTCAGGCAGTATTGCTTAGTCAAATTTTGATATATATTGAATAATTTTCACTGTTTCAACTCTTAAGAGTTGAGTCCTCCCAAAATTTTTACTCAATGAAATCAAATATTCCTTGCTCTAACTTTATTTTAAAATGCATCCTGTAGTTGGCCTGCTGCGCTACATTCCCTACAATTCATTTCTTAGCCAAATCATTACAGGAAGATGAGGGCCTGCCGTTGGCACTTTGTCGTTGCCTCTGCCCAATGTTAATCTGATGCCCGTGAATCTAGGAGTTTTCCCCACCATATCCAAAGCAGAGACACTCACAACATCACAATGTCCCAAATTCTATGCTGAAGACTCCTTGATTCTCTCCCAGGATATTTATCTTGGGCTCTTTTGGTTAGGGTTAATCATTTTTCTTAACCCTAGTGTATCATTTGAAAATTTTACAAAACAGTATTTGAAGCTTTGTTGATGGTTAATCATCCATTCTATGTGGATTTGGGTGGTGATTTCCCATCACATGGAGACTGCTTCTTACTATCTGAACATTTCTGTCACACATGCCTGCCCACATAGCCCAGCACTTTGCAGCGCTGTCTTAAATTGTTTGCAGGAGCCAACAACAACAATGCTATAGCGTGGATCCAGTCAGCCCAGAACAAGTTGACACAGATGGAGTGCCCAGCACGCTTCATGACTGTGAAGATCCTTATTTGCTTGATTCATGACGCAGGCACCTGGTGCAACAAGTGGTACAAGGACTATATTGAGAAGGACTGTGAGACCTTCAAGCAAGACTTCTTGGCCAGGTTTGTGATAAAGGACACCGCACTCTTGATCATCACCAGGTGAAGAATTTGATACAAATGGGTACTATGAAAGAGTTAGCAAGAGCTTATGAAGAGCTGCATTTATGTGCTCTCTCTGAGATGACCTTTGAAACCCCATCACACACCTCATGTATTATGACACACTTAACCCCATGTAATGAGACACATTAACTTGGATCAAGTGATAAAGCTAAGGAGCCTTTATTGCAAGGCAGAGAAGGCAGAGAAAAACTATAATACGCTCCACAAAACACAGACTGAGAAGAGAGAAAGATCCAAAGACTCTCACTCTCAGGTCGTTCCAGTTGTCCTCTATGTCATGAACCACCATGACATTATCATTTATAAAAATTGTGTTTTAACTACCTGGGCTGATAGAGCAGATCCTTGCCGTCAAAACAAGCCCTTGATGGTCTCTCTAGGTGAACTGGTTCAGAAGTTAATTTGATTTGAATATTTAGCCCGGGAAAACTCATTGATACGTCCCAAAAAGGAAATGCAATTAGGTATTGGGCCTACAAAGACAACGTTCAACGCTGTGCGGACAAATACTAGTGTATCTCAGCTGATACTGATCGGATTTGGACGTTTTTACGCTCAAATTGAAGCCACAAAGCAGGATCTTCAATTTGGACTATTTTTGGACAATAAACAGAAGCAAAGCGTGAAGTTCAAAGATTCTCAAAGGAATATGATGCCATACAATCAGCTGATGTCTCAGACTCACAGAATGAGCCCCCAGATGAAGACCCAAGAACCTCTGAGAATGATCTGGAAGAATCAGATCAAATGGTATAAAAAGAGCCTGACTTCTCTCCCCTTCATTTTTGGTCATTTTTGGTCCTTGAAATAAATAAATCAAATACATCCAATCTTCACTTTAATGGTTCAGAGTCAGAAGCCCTTGGGCCCTGACATTCTACCTAACAAAAATAACAACAATAAACCTCAAACACCCAAAAATCACCCCAACGGGAACAATATGCAGTCCAGCTGTACACACTTTAGTATTACAACCACCCAAGACAAACAGGACAAGAGAAAGCCTGGGGAGAGCAACAAGCAAGCCAAGCTCTCACTGACAGCTGTCAGCCTCACTCAATGGTGAGTACTGACCTGAAGACTTCAACCAATGCCCAATAATCCAAGTGCTATCAAATGATCTGTTACTCTACACTATTATCAGACGTCTAAATAAATTAATGCCATATCATTTCTGCTTTCAAAGCTACACTGTCTCAGTACGCTTAGATTCAGGCGCAGATTGTACCCTAGTCAGCAGAAACTTTGTGAACAAGTTTAAGTTGGCTACTAACCCTTTGTGGATTAAGAACATAGTTTTAGCTGATGAAAATCACATTGCTGTTACCTGGGAGACTTCCCCTTTTTCATTTGTCCTAGAAACTCTTCATTCTATCATCCAAGAACCTGTCGTTGACTTTCCTCAAATTTGCTGTGGTTCTTGCCTGGGCTGGATAAGAAAAAAACAACCATTGTGTGGACTGTATCATATCATTAATATCATCAAACAAGAAGGGATCAACCACCAAATTTACTCAGACATAGTGGACTAATTCCTGAGAGACCACATGTTTGTACACATTACAGAGACCCAAGAAGAAAAGGACAACCTCAAGGTAATTGATTAGGACTTCTGCCAGTACAAGGGTTTACACTTTAAAGACCAATAAGATACTGCCACCCCCAGTATCAGGAAATAATGGCCCATCATTCAGAGATCTTCAATGAAGTCTTTTCAGGACTGCCGCCCAAAAAACACATACAGCACGCCATCTAACTCAAAGGTGAATTTTCCAAGACACATCTCATATACTGCCTTACTCCTAACAAGGACAACACTTTTTGCACCTACCTGAAAGAGGCCCATCTGACCATATCAATCCCCCTTTGGAGTAGCTGTATTCTGTGTGACCAAAAAATGGCTCCTTACAACTAGTGACCAATTACAGAGCCTTAAACAAGTCATCATACAAAGCTGATACCCATTATATCTAATTGTTGTCCTCTTTGATGTGCTTGGAGGAAGCACTGTGTTATCTAATATTAAATTTACTTTCAGCTATAATCAAATCCAAATAAAAGAAGAGGACATTCTAAAGACTGCCTTCTGTACCAAATATGAGTATTATGAGTGTGTGGTTCTCAACTTTGAAATGACCAACATGCCGTCCACTTTTGTCACATTTATGAACAAGATGTTCACACCCCACATTAGAAAGCATGCTCTTGTTTATATGGAGGACATTATTGTGTACAGCCCCAATTTTGAGCAACACCACAAGGATCTGAAAGAGGTGTTTACCTCCCTAGCCCAGCACAAACTACTAGCAAACCCCTCAAAATGCCAGTTCTTCAGCGAACAATTACCGTTCTTGGGCCACATAGTGTCCAAGGACAGTATCCAACCTGAAAAACATAAGATACAAGCCATTTGCAACATGCTGTCTCCCAAGGGCAAGAGTGAACTGAGAATCTTTCTTGATATGGTTCCCTACATACATTGTTTCATTTCAGACTGTGGCGTCCTCATAGCACCGCTGTCATTTATCACAGATGCCAAATTCAAGTTTGTGTGAACACCCTAACAGGGCATCTGTTTCTGTCAGCTCAAAGAGAAGTTGGTGTCTGCCCCTATTTTACAGTATCTGAGAAGAGATGGAGACTACAAGATAAAAACTGATGCCTCAGAAACATCCATAGGTGGAGTTCTTTGAATAAAGACAATTAATGGAGAATTTTTGCCAGTAGAATATGAATCTTGCAAGTTAACTGATAGAAAGTGCTGCTACCCAATTCATTACAAGAAACTACTTACAATAGTACACTACTTGGTGAAGTGGTGCTGTTATTTCAAAAAACAAGAGGGGTTTGCTTCCCTCACCTATCACAAGTTGCCCATCTACTTCAAAACGCAAGCAAACCTCTCCCACAGACAGTTCAGATGGATGGTATTCCTGAAACGGTTTAACATGAACATCTAGTACAACCCAGGACCTGAGTTGGTTACTGCAGATGCACTATAATGTCTTCATGCATGGGCCTTGAGGATACAAAGCAGACTAGCTCCTGATTTGTCTCCTTGTGTTATGTACCAAGGACAAGGAATTCCCCCAAGCATCACAGACATTATCTGTAACAATGTCATCAAAAACAAGCACTTTTTTGTAGATGTCTATGAAGCAATACACCAAAAAATGTTGGATGGAGTAACCATCTCATATGTACCCACACATCACAGACTAGACATCATCTTGCACTACCATAAAGACCTCAGACATACCAAAATTGGTGGTTTTTTATCTGATAACACCAACAGTATAAGGAATGTGTCACAAGTGACAAACTCCTATTGACCATGCTTACTGGAAAATCTCAACTACAGGATTTGAACCCTGACACCCTGTGGGCCGCCAGCCCGCAGGTCCAACTTCCTGCAGATTTTTGGGCAGGAACCAGAGCAGGACTTAACTTTGGAAAATCCTTTAAAGCTTGATGAGTCAAAATCACCTACATTGACAATCCTCACGTTAAAGGTTCCTGTTAACTCAACTAATCAGCGGGCGGGTCTAGCCATAGAACCAAAAATAACTGGGTCACTACAGAAAGTGAAACAAATAAACTCTCTATAGAACATGTGCCGCCCAGAGATAACCAACCCCACAACCCAACAAAGGAATTTGAGTATTCTCAGTTCAAACCAGCCAATGAATTAACTCCCACAATGGATGCCACCAAGGACTGGAAAACCCTGGTAGACGGTAACACCCAGGCCAAAGAAATTTGTAAAAGTTTACCCATGACAGATGGGCATACTTATACCCTGGACCACCAGGAAGTTGCCCATTGTCATTATTGCAATAAAGTGGCATGAACCTTTGGTTCAACCAGGTTATTTTATTTACAGTCTACCTCCCGCAGTTCCACACCTCACATTCATCAACCCCAAGAAACTGCGGACCAGCTGCTTGACCTTTATTGTCCACCAGGAGCTTGCTACGGCCCAGTAAATTTCACCGAGTGCCCCCCCAACCCTGCGTATTTGGAGTTCACCCTAGAGGAAATCCTAATCTACGACCCTGAGGCAAGAACTAGAGAGACTGAGACTGTTTACAGGGAAGGCCACAAAATTACTATACCTCCCCTGCTATTCCGTGACAAGTACAACCACCTGCCCACATATTTGGTCCCAATGACTCCGCCTCTCACCCTGCGGCTCAACCGCCCGCAAGAATCTGTTGCTGCCAATTAATCCACTTCCACCCAGATATTTGGAGTGATGTATATCGCCCTTACCGGCTTGATAGATTCTATGGTACCTGCTAGCGGACCTTGGGCTCACCTGGGCAAATTGTTATCTTATATTGTAAAGTTGGCCCCAATCTTGTGGTGGGCCCTCCCTGCTGGGCCCGCGGGCCGTTTGCCCGCAAGTTCTCAGGAACTCCCCCCACAGGCTGGATCCCTGACAGGATGAAGTAAAGTAATAAACTCCTGAAAAGATATAATGTCCAAAGTGCATCAAATAACTGGTGTTCACTTGAAGATATCAACAAGGAAGGAGGTTCTAACCTTCCCAGCTTTATTCTGCTGAAAAACTGAGGTTTGGCTTGTTGATGAATCATTAATGACTGGTTGGTTATCTGCTTTGCTCTTATTGGTACTTAAAAAATCTTATTGGTTGTTTAAGGTGATTAATTTGATAATTTCATGATCTGGAGGTTGAATCAAGCTCTGGGGCCCGCTTGGTGTTTTTGGGGGCCCAAATCTTTAGCTACTGAGAGTTTAGACCAATTGTAATCTTTTTTGAAAGAGTTTGTTGCATTTTTGGTTGTTTCCTGGGTTAATTGTCTTTGGGGAATTGATTTCAGACGCTGCAATTGACCCTAAAATTGATTGGCTGCTCACTTGCATATTTTCAAACTTTGATTCAATGTATGAGAGCACTTTTTCAGGCTCGTTTTTGGCCCTGCCAACAGTCATTGGGTGAAAGTCTATCCTGCACTTGGAAAAATAAATGATAGTTGAGAGAAGCTTTATTCATTGATTTTAAAGGTTCTCTAAGATAGTCTTTGAGTTTTTGTTTACCCCCCCCAAAGGAGTTATTGAGTATGCATCACTTGGTAGGATGTATCCCAAGGACTTGCACCTTGACACACTAAATTGCTGTGTGAAGCAGTTCCCCACCCACAAATCTCTGAGATAGTTTTTGGTGGCGTTCTTATGGCAGTGGTACATCTGCTTAGTATCCTCAAATTACCTACCCAACCTCTCATTCTTTGGGGCTCTTATTTGGCCAGTGATGATTCAGCCACTCTGTTTTGGGTCTTATTAAATAGAGGGTCATATTTTTAATATCAAATTAATCTTAAAATCTTCTAGTGATGATCAACACATTGGCACTTTGATATAGCACATGGCATAGAGAGCTTTATTCTGAAGGTGCCCTGTATACTCTTGTCTATAACTATTAGGATAAGGATTGATCAGTCAACCCTAATTATCAGGATTTCCTGATACCTTCCTTAAAGAATTAATTGATCTTATTTTTATCTTTTATATATTTTAAGAAACCTTCGTATTTATTTTGCACCACATCCTTTTACAACAATTTCAGTAATTTTCTTTTCAGATTTTATTTTATCTCATAAAGTTCTAGTCTCAGGTTAAAATTTTAGAGCACTGTTTTTTATCAATTCTGTAAAATGATATCTGGCCTCTATTAGAACCAACCTATATTTTTGTAAAGTATATATAAAATCTTTGACTTCTCAGTTAATTAGAAATACTATCATATAAACTCAAATTTTGAAGCTAGTTTTAACCAAAGCATAGCCATTTATAAAAAAAGCTTATACATGCTAAATGGGTAATCATGGGAATTAACTCATACAGCATGGAGCATCCTCTGTCACCAATCGCAGGAATTGTTTTGGCTTTATATTTTATTATTTCACTTAAAAGCTAAAAATAAAAATGTAGCGTTTGTCATCAAGGTTAATTATTTAATCTAGAAAAAAGTCCTTGGATATTGAAATAACAAATAAAATCTGAGAATTGTTGACATGGAGGATGTTACATTCTGTATGAGTAGGGCAGATCTGAAACAATGGCTGCTTTATAAAAAAGCAGCCACTCGTCTCAGTTCCAGAAGTGATTCGGGAAACTTGTCAAAGCTACCATTTTCCAGAATCATTTCTGTACACATCTACAGGCAGATATTTTTAAAAATAAATATATATATATTTTCAAATTTTAAAATAAAAAATGTTATAATTCAAATTTGACTTTTAATTTTAAAATTAGAAAATTTATCAAAAAAATATAGAAAATAAGCTCGTCCAGAAAAAAATAATGCCATCTTTGATTGTTTTTTTTTGAAAATTTTGGATTCCCCCAGGTAAGGGGAACTAGGTAAGGGGATTACAAAATTTGGAAGCGCAACAGCTTGGATGCATTAATTACATCAAACACCATAATCAGCGTGTTTTTAATCTGCTACAGCCCTATGTATGAGTTAATTCCTACAAGTGCTGATAAAAGCTATTCTTGGTCCTTGTGATCTTGTTTGGAGTCTAATGATCGATCGATCGATCAAAAGTACAGAGATAATCCAAAGGTAATAAATTATTGGTTATAAATTTATATCTTATTGATTTTGGCTCAAGCACGGACTGCTATCAGCAAAGTGGATTTAAAGGTGAAGTATGTGGTTAATGCGGTGTTGATTAGTCTTCTCAAAAGAACAACGCCATCATTCTGTATTCTTTATTTTCATTTCAGCACATAACTTAAATGTCAGCATTTGCACAGGTTTCTTCACACAAGATTAACCTTGATTCCGTTAAAAAGTTGGTTGATCTTTTTTCAAAGTTCAAAAATGAGGGTGGAGTCACTATTATCTCTGGTGCCGGTAACTTATTATAAGTGTGGCTTTAATGGTTAGGTATTAGTACTGATTCAGGAATTCCAGACTACAGAGGGTCCAAGGGCGCTTATACTTTAACCCCGAATTTCAAGCCGATCACATATCAAGACTTTATCTCAAGCGAGGGAAAGCAAAAACGGTACTGGGCTCGGTCCTTTTTTGGCTACCAAAAATTTTCCTTGGCGAAGCCTAATGCTTCCCATTTAAGTATTGCCGAACTGGAAAAATTATCTTATGTAAACCATATAATAACTCAAAATGTTGATGCTCTTCATCACCAAGCTGGCAGCAAAAGAATTACTGAAATACATGGCTCACTAAAGACTGTTTCTTGTATAGCTTGTAATTTGTCTATAGAAAGAAAGGGGTTCCAGAAAAATTTGGAGCTATTAAATCCTCTGTGGAGCCAGTATCTTCAGGCTCATCGTCAAAGGGGAAGCACCAATTTCCAAACCACACCCGATGGAGATGTACAGCTTCCTGATAACACTCCCTACTCTGAATTTAAGGTTCCTAAATGCAAATCCTGCAACGGGATTTTAAAGCCAGATGTAGTATTTTTTGGAGAAAATATGTCTCATAAAGTCAGGCTTGAGTCTAGCGACATAATTGACAAAGCATCGGCTGTTCTCGTTGTTGGTTCGTCTTTAGCTACTCCTTCGGCTTACAGGCTTGTCGTGAAGGCTGTAACGATGAACAGACCTGCTTATATTTTAAATGTCGGGAAGACGCGAGCAGACGATTTAGCAACCCATCTCATCAATCAAGAATGTACTCCTACTCTTGTTTCTGTACTCAACGAACTTAAAACTAAAACTTGACACAGCTTTTAAGGTACAAACAATAACTTATAGGTCAATCATATATACTTTTTATTTGCAATCTGGCTATTGATACAAGAGTTTCCCTGTATAGGTTTCGCTATTCCATCGAGAGTCCCAAGGAAGATTGACAAGGTAAATGTATCGAGCTTTCATTGGGGTTATCTCAGCAGAATTCACATCGATTTAAGTTATATCAAGCGTTGGGTACAAGAGACACCCATGTACCGTAAACACTTACTGGTTCCTAAAATTATATTTGTAAATAGCCGCTACTAAAACCAATAGTAAAATGGGTTTGCTGGGCAACCAAACAAATTCCTATAAAATTTCTGAACTAAAACATTTTCAACGTGATGTAAAGAAAGGCTTAGATTAAGAAATACTTCAAGTCCAGACAAAATGGTGTTATAAAGAAATATCTACATTAAAATAGCCATAAAAAGGCAACATATTCTAAGTTGATAATAACCTAGCCAATAGACTGACTTTTATTCTCATTAATCGTTAATGAAAAGGTCAGTCTAAAAAATCGCTCTTGTAGGTGATAATGAAAATTATAACATGAATCATGTTTAGTACATGAGATGATATATCCTTAGTGCTGATTTGTTTTGCTGAGGTTCTACCCTCTTTTAGTATTGTATGCAGTTCACCTACAACCAAAAGGTGTACGTTAAATAATCCTCTACTATGGTCATTATTATTAAAAAGCATGAGCAGTGGCATTTTAAAATATATTGGGAACAGGAAGTCTAACACAATCAGAATATCTATAACATGAACGAGAATGGTGTAAGCTATCATCAAGCAAGCATCATTAGTAACTTCAAGTGAATGATGATATCTACATTTGTCAAATAAATTTGAAAGTGTAGGAAAGTAAAACATCTGTCATGCATATTTGATGCCGCTGAGATAGCAGCTCCTTCAAAAACGGGTTCATTGGATTCATAAGTTCCAGAGTTGTGAAATAGGGTATACAACATTAATCACGACATAACATTTTAGCAGTAGTAGTTCAAATTAGAAGCTGGAGTTTACCACTTTTCTGAGTATCTAACAGAGATCAACCAACCAGTTACCACAATAATAAGGAGAGTACAAAAGATTATAAAAATACCGCAGCAGATTGGTATGCAACAATTATAAAGAATCTATTCCGAATATAATGTTATCCAACACTTCTTAACTTTGCACTATAGAGCCATGCGGAGAGCTAGTGAACTTGTCGAAGATATTTTGTCAAAAGCTTCTGTATGCAATTTGAAGGAGTGATTCCGAGAGTTTCGTGCTTATTTGCAAACATTTTAAGACTCAGAATCAAATTTTGCTAAACTTCTATACAAGAGGTTCATTTTATCACCAAAGCGGAAAGTATAGATAGCAATAGTCAACTTTGAGCTGATTGACACTTGAAGTTGATTTCAGGGAAAAAATCATCTTTACTAAGAAAGGCAATCTGAGGTAAAACCCAAAGAATTTTTGAAGCTACAAAGAATGGGCAAGAGTAACTCCATAAAGTTGGGAAGTGGTGGGGTTCATTTACAAGGCAAAATTTTTGTGCTGCATATGGCCATTAATAGCAAACAGCAATGTAAATATAAGCTTTAAAATCAATCTCCTGTCCAATAAACAGTAGCTGGGGCATGAACTACAAGTTTATCAATTTGAGGTGTCAATAAATGAAAGAGTTTGTCTCTCTGCTATATCAACTGATGATGAGGTAACCTACAAAGGGGAAGCAAGAAATAGAAGATAGAATGATATTTTTATTGAATAGCATATTTAGATTTGGAGCTAAAGGTACTGTGGCTCAATACTTTTCAAGGATCAAGTATGAGTGGGAATAATACTTTGGCTAGTTGACATATTATTGAACTATATTTACAGCAAAGGAGAGGATGAGAATAATTTTTGAGTTACAATTTGTTACTTGACATAACAAAGAACCAAGCAGGAAGTCTTATATCCAGACAACTTGAAGTTCTGGCTTTAATCCCACTTGGTTGAATATACAAAAAAGGATCTTCCTAAGGGACCTAGGATAAGCGTTGAAGATTCAGTATCAAAATTAATGAGCTAAAGTGAACCTGGTTTTATTTATGAAAAAAATAATTATATACTAGAATTTGGATCCTAGTAGACTCAGTGAGATACTTTGGATGAAAAGATGCCGGTAATAATCCAGAAGCCTCAGGAACTGGTGACAATCCATATTTGTCTATATGCAACCCATCAGGACAAAAGCAAATAAGCCGCCTTTGCAACCAGCACTTTTCATAAGACCACACACAAGTCTGATTGAAACAATATTTTAATTTGAATTCACAACATATACACCTCAAGATTGAACCCAGGGGGTGGTAGGAGCAGAGGAACTTGACATGCACACAAGCAACCAGGCACCCAGAGGATATCATCTTCATAGTATACTCAAGACCATACTTATGTATTACTGTGAGATGTTCAATCTAAAGAGAGTCTAACCTGTGAGTGCCACCACCCATACAATTCTGATAGTTTAGAGCTTGATCTTCAACTTGAAACTCAGGAAAAGGCGCCCTAGAAGCATTGGAAGGGGATAGTTCCAGGATCTTTATCTTGTGAGCAGTTGTTTGTGCAGTGTCATGGAATCTATGCCCTTATTAACCAGACATTGTACACTCTTTTTGGGATCAGAAATGTTGTTATAATCAACTAAAAGGTGTACCAAGATTGAGGGGGTGGTAGCCTCTCATCCATGCATAATTTTAAATGGAGAGAAACCAGTAGTGCAATATTTGCTTAGTCTGTAGGCAAAGAGAGATGCAATAAGGTACAAATCCTATTAGAGGCTTATGTGTGAGTTAACTTGCACATTGTCATAAATGAAATTTCAATACTTGTATTGAAAACCCGGAAATTGAACCATAGCCCTCAGGAAATACCTTGCAGCAACCAGGATGGACAGGGACCTTCAGGGCTTCCAGTTGAGCCAAATCCTGGTACAGGAGATACCTTGCCCCAATCAGGAGGAAAAGGAACCTGCTGTCTGCCAGCAGCAAAGAATAAAAGTTCAATACCATCATTGAAAACCCTGGAATTGAACCCTGACCCTCTAAAGACAAATCAAGTCACCCAGGATGAACAGGGACCCATCAAACTGTTGAGTCACAAACTTGAGTTGTTGAATTACTCTGTGACCTGCCAGTTTGTTAAGGGAGATTTCCCAAATGGTCACCAGATTGCTGCCAAACTTGTGCCACTGAAGACCCAGACCTAAACAGAGTTTTTGGCTTGCCTAAAGGAGGTTAAGACAAGGCCTACTACTAGCCCCACCAATGAGCACCAGATGCTTCCAGTCTTCAGTCCAGAATGGGCAACACAATTGGCCAGCTCAGGTAATATAGTGAACAGCAGCAGCAGAATGAAGCATTGCCACTTCTGTTTACAAGAGCAAGCCCAACCAGGATCTGCCGCCCTTGAAACCCTAAGCCAAGATCCATGCCCTGCCAGCAAACTATCCACAGACCTGAACCCTGCAAAAATTGAAAAAGCAAAGTCCCATGGTATAAAAACCCCGGCGGTATCAGGATGACCATATTTTCTTTTAAATAAAGTTTTATAAGCCTTTGGTTCAAGAAAATCCTACCTTATTTAGTTTTAGTGATCTTTCATATCAACTCTGGTCAAGTAGACAACCAGGCAACCACCCACTCTAAAGACCAATCCACCAACCCATCTCTAGCACTATACTGTCCCCCTGGTGCTCTCTTTGGACCTGTAAATTTCACTAAATACCCTCTGAACCTCGCCTACTTGAGGTCAACTTGAAGAATACACTATTTATCAACCCCTGTCAATAATGTCAAAACCGCAGGCTCAGCCCGCCAGCAAGGTTCCAACCAAGCGGGTTTGCGACCCGCAATCCAATTACCCGGCCACTTGAAACCAAACCCAGAAGTCAACTTGGATTACCAAATCAGTCAACATGAGCAAATGATGATCCCTCACGGTGGATACCTCAATTTGGCACTTGAATCATTAACAGGATCAAGCCACCCCCTCTTCCATCCAGCCGTGTGATCACCAATCATGTTCCTTCTATCCATTAATTCACAATAGCTATATAATCACTATCTCACAATAAAGATTATTATCTATCCTCTAAATCTTTTTCCCTTGTAACTCTGCTAAAACAGCACAGTTACAACATTGTAGCACAGGTAGGTTATCCATCCTACCTTATCTTGAAAAATTCCACCTGTTGCCCGCACACACCGCGGCCAACAAAACCTCAACAGAATTATGTCTGGCCTCCTGCCCGACTGGACTCCGTATGCGCCTGGTACCGCGATACCTGATGGTTTTGTCCTCTACCAAAACACGGTGATCCCGCTACCCACCTTCAACACCATGTCTGCACAAGGTTTCTTTCAGGCACCTCCCGCAATGCTGCAACCAGCTGACAAAACCACCATGCCCACCTATGTAGCACAAAGACTTTGCAGCGCCGCCTTGGAACCCTTTGCGGGAGCCAACGACAACAATGCTGCCGCATGGATTCAGTCCGTCCAAAGCAAGTTGGCTCAGATGGAGTGCCCACAGCATTTTTGGATTGCAGAGATTTCCATTTGCCTGACCCATGACGCTGGCACTTGGTGCAACAAGTGGCACAAAGAGCACACCAAAAAGAACTGGGACACCTTTAAACAGGACTTCTTGGCGAGATTTGCGCTTAAGGATACAACACTCATGATCATACGCCAAGTAAAGAACCTAACCCAGACAGGCACCGTCAAAGAACTCACCCGCGCCTACGAAGAGCTCCGTCTCCGCGCCCCATCTGACATGGTCTTTGACACTCCAGCAACACACCTCATGTACTACAACGCTCTCAAGTTGCACGTAATGAGACATGTGAACCTGGACCAAGTTACCAACCTACAAAGTCTGTACCGTGAAGCAGAAAAAGCGGAGCAAACATCCAACGCCCTGCACAAGGCACAGACTGGAAAACGAGAGAGACCCAAGGACTCACATTCAAGTGGGCGTTCCTCTCAACCACCCCCTGGAGGTAATGGTAACAACAACAACCACAAGCCCACAGGATCAAATGGGAATGGGAACGGAAATAACGGCCAGTCAAATTGTACCCATTTCCGTGTTACCGCCACCCAAGGCAACCAAGATGAGGGAAAAGCCCAGGGAGAGCACTAAGCAAGCCAAGCTCTCCCCACGCAACTCCTGACTTGCCCAACAATGAATACCGACCCAAGGACGTGGACCAATGCCCAATGATCCAAGTGCCCTCGGAAGACCCGGTACTATACACCATTGCCAGACATCCCAATAAATTGATGTCTTACCCTTTCTGCTTTCACAGTTACACAGGCTCAGCTCTCTTGGACTCGGGCGCAGATCAAACCTTAGTCAACAGCAGCTTTGTGGATAAGTTCAAGCGGGCCACTAATCCTTTGCAGATTAAGAACGTGGTCCTGGCTGATGAACATCACATTGCTGTGACAAAAGAAACTGCCCCCTTCTGTCATGCTCGAGAACCTCCACTCCACCATCCAAGGTCCTGTCATTAACTTTCCCAAGTTTGACATTGTACTGGGACTAGACTGGTTACGGAAAAACAACCCCCATGTGGACTGGGCAACCTCAGTGTTGACCATCAAGCGTGAAGGTGTCAACCACCAAATCTACCCGGACTCTTTAGACCAGCTCCTACGAGATCACGTCTTTGTACACATCACAGAGACCTTGGATGAGAAGGAAAACCTGAAAGCTATTGACTGAGACTCCTGCCAGTATGAAATTATACACTTCAAGGATCATCAGGACACCTCTACGCCACAAGATTGCGACATTGCGGCCCGTCATCCAGAAATCTTTAAGGAAGCATTACCTGGTCTACTCCCTGAGAAACACATCCAACACTCCATCCAACTCAAGGGGGCTGTACCCAAGGCACACCCCATTTATAGGCTGACCCCAAACAAGGACAACACCCTGCGCACCTATCTCAAGGAAGCACTGGAAAAAGGACTTATCCGCCCCTCACAGTCTCCCTTTGGGGCCGCCGTATTCTTTGTGGCCAAAAAGGACGGCACCCTACGCCCGGTCACGGACTACCGCGCCTTGAACAAAGTCACTATCAAGAATTGTTATCCCTTACCACTAATTGACAATCTCTTTGAAGCCTTGGGAGGATCCTCTGTCTTCTCTAAGATTGACCTGACTTCAGGTTACAATCAGATTTGTATCAAGGAGGAAGACATCCCCAAGACAGCCTTCCACACCAAGTACGGTTCCTACAAATGTGTGGTGCTCAACTTTGGCATGACCAATACCCCGTCCACCTTTGTAACCTTCATGAACAAAGTGTTTGCACCACACATAGGCAGACACACCCTTGTGTACCTGGACAATATCATTGTCTACAGCCCCTTGGTAGAACAGCATCACAAGGACCTGGAAGAAGTCTTTGCAACCCTGGCACGACACAAACAGCTGGCCAAGCCCTCTAAATGCCAGTTCTTCCAGGAGCAACTACCCTTCTTGGGACACATAGTCTCAAAGGACGGCATCAAACCCAACAGTCAGAAGATACAAGCCATCTGCAAAATGCCACCCCCCAAGGACAAGTCAGAACTACGCACCTTCTTGGGAATGGTGGCCTACGTACGACGCTTCATACCCAACTGTGGCGTCTTGACTGCCCCTTTGTCTGCCATAACAGGCGCCAAGTCCAAGTTTGTATGGACCCCCCAATGTGACCTTTGTTTTAGACGCCTCAAGGAAAAACTCACGGCAGCTCCCATCTTACAATACCCCAAACAGGATGGAGAATACCAGATGGAAACCGACACTTCAGATGCATCCATTGGGGGAGTTCTGCAAATTAAGAATAGTGATGGTGACTTCCTGCCCGTAGCCTACAAGTCGCGCAAGCTGACAGATGGCAAGTGTAGATACCCTATCCACAACAAAGAACTACTGGCCATCATACACTGCCTAGTCAAATGGCGTTGTTACCTAGAACGGCAGGAAGAGTTCACGGCATTAACCAATCATAAGTTGCTCATCTACTTCAAGACACAAGCAAACCTGTCACGCCACCAAGCGCGGTGGATGGAAATCCTGGAAAGGTTTAACATGCTCATCCAATATAAGCCCGGGGCCAAACTTGCCATGGCAGATGCCCTGTCCCGCCTGTATGTCTGCGCTTCTAGGGGAGAGAATGGATTCAACCCAGACTGGCCTCTCCTAGTACTCTGCACAAAAGACAAAGGGTTCCCCGCAGGCATAACCAATATCACCAAAGAAACGGTCATCAAGAATGAGCACCTCTTTGCTGATGTATACGGGACTCTTCACAGAAAGATGTCAGATGGCACAACAATCCCCTACATTCCCACACATCAACAAGTTGATACCATTCTTTGCTACCACAGAGACCTCGGACATACCAAGAGCCAAAATCTGTACAAATTCCTAAAACATAAAGCCTGGTGGCCAACCTTACACCGCAATGTCCAAGAAGTGTTAGAACAGTGCAAGGTCTGCAAAAAGTTTTCCAGAAGCAAAACCCCGCCTAAGTCTGTACTTCCCATTCAAACCCAGCTACCATTCAAGGTCTGGGCTCTGGACATTGTGGGCCCCATGCCAGGAAAGCACAACAACAAAAAAATACATCATTACAGCCATCAATTTTGCAACAAGGTGGCCAGTAGCCCAAGCGGTGAAATCACACACCGGTAACAACGTCCAACAATTTATTGGCAAAGAAATCATCAGTAAGTTTGGAAAGCCAGAACTCCTGATAACCGATGGGGGCAAAGAATTGACCTCCAAAAACACCAACATGTACCTCGCCAAAAATGGGGTCAAACACACTGTCACAACACCATACCATCCACAGGCCAATGGACGCATAGAGCGGCTTAATGGTAGCCTTGTGCAAGCCCTAGCCAAACTCACTGCCGGGAGACCTGAGGACTGGTATAAGCAGCTACCGACTGCATTACTTGTGTGCCAAACCCGAGTGAACAGATCCACCAGAAGAAGCCTGTTTGAACTGATATACGGCACACAGCCAAATATCATTAAAGAATTGACAGGACCTAAACTGGAAATTCCAAGTCAAGTCCCCCCTTGTTCTAATCCTCAAGTAATGAAAGCCAACAGCAAACAAGCAGCCAAAGAAAAGGAACACTTACAAAAAACCTTCATTCCCATCTGTCAAAGACATGAAGTTGGGGACAAAGTCTGGGTCATGAATGTTGACAAGAGCAAACTACAACCCAAAAAAGTAGGGCCTGCAATAATCCTAAAGGTAAACAACAATAACACTTACCTTGTGCAAGGGCTCAGGAAACGTAAGCAAGACAGCCTACACCACGACCGCCTACAACCTTGCAAAGCAAGACAAAAGCAACGAGAAACCGCCCTGCCTGCCACTGAACAACAACTGGTTCAATATGGCACCCGGGCTCCTGACAACCTCCCCAACGACCTGCCTCCCGAGGAGGCCAACTTTCAGCCGGGGGTGTGTGTCAAAACCGCAGGCTTGACCCGCCAGCAAGGTTCTAACCAAGCGGGTTTGCAACCCGCAATCCAATTAACTGGCCACTCAAAGCCAAACCCAGAAGTCAACTCGGATTACCAAATCAGTCAACATGAGCAAATGATGATCCCTCACGGTGGATACCTTGATTTGGCGCTTGACTCGTTAACAGGATCAAGCCACCCCCTCTTCCATCCAGCTGTGTGATCATCAATCATGTTCCTTCTATCCATTGATTCACAATATTTATATAATCACTATCTCACAATAAAGATTATTATCTATCCTCTAAATCTTTTTCCCTTGTAACTCTGCTAAAACAGCACAGTTACAATAATAACTAGAGTTACAAAACTACAGGCTGCAAAATAAAGTGGTACGTGAGGCTGCCAAGATTGTTCAAAGACAAGTACAATTATATGCCTTCCTACTTTGTCCCCATGTCTCTGCCCTTAACCCTGCAACCCAACTGCCTAATGGAATCCACCACCACCGCCAAGACCACGTCCACCCAGCTATTTGGAGTACTCTATATCACCTTGACAGGAATTGTGGATTCCATGGTCCCTACCTCTGGACCCTGGTCCTTACTTGGGCAATCTATGTCTTACATTATCAAGTTAGCACCCATTCTATGGTGGGTTTTACCCACTGGCCCAGTGGTACCCCGTCCTGAGTCACTTAATGCCTCTACCTATGCCTAGCTTCCTGACACACATAAAGAAACAAGGATGAAATTGACCCACTCTAATGTGCCATTAATGTGAGGATTATAGAGTGCAGAAAAAATTGACAAGTACCCATGGCTTCAACCATAGATGTTATGATCCTGGAATTGAAGTGGCCCAATTTCCAGAAAGCAGAACTTTGGGACAGCCCTGGCAATAAAACACATTTTGGAGAAGAGGAATGATATTGGCTTTAGCAGTGATATCCTGATTGGCTCAGACCTTGAATCATTTACTGAAGTGATATACTGCAATAAGGATAAACCAACACCCAGAGAGAGAACAGGGGGAGGGCCTACTGCATCAACACTGACAGTATAGAAGGCATGCTTAAGCAATAACAATTATAACTTGTGTTGAGCTGGGTGGAAGTGCTGCAGTTGGCAGTCATGGCAGGAGGATAAAGCATCAGGAATTAATACTTATATGCTCTCTCAGTATTAATGTTTAGATAAACATTCATGAGTTTTAGATCTTCTCCCATGACGAGTATCTAAGTGATCCTGTAAGACAATGGAAACATTTGGGCCAGGGCAGACATAGGGTAGGTACATAGCTCTAAAATTGTTGAACAATTGGTTATCATAAATGGTATTATCTATGGAGAGCTTTTTCAAAGCAAGGCAAGTCTCCTCAGAATCAGATTCCCAGATGAACAGATATTCTATGAGCTTGTAGAGATGATCAGCCTCAGAAGGGTGTATTTCTAGAATAGGCATGTGATAGAGACCATCAGTGCTACAATGTTGGATACACAGACAATGTACTGTCATAAAGTTACAACCTTGTATACTCAAAGCCCAGAAAGATAATTTTTCTTTGGTTTATTTCAGTTGCTTTAGCCATAAAAGGGAGGAATTGTCATAAATAAAAATCATTTCCATAAAAAATAATGTTTAAGAATAGAACCCTCATCAACCTGGGTTGTGGGCTTACAGCCCTGAGGATCAGGTGCCTGCCCGCGTTTTTTATGGCTGGAATACCAAATTAAGGATTTTGATTATGCTGTTTCCAATGAAATCAGAATGGCTTTTACCAATGGGGTAACTCTTTAGGACTTGGCAGAAGTGGATATCTACCCAGAACATCCTGGTACCCATGATATATGATATTACATTGGCCCATGCTAGGACAATTGGA
Organism: Entomophthora muscae; assembly: GCA_014839935.2. Classification (NCBI taxonomy): domain Eukaryota; kingdom Fungi; phylum Entomophthoromycota; class Entomophthoromycetes; order Entomophthorales; family Entomophthoraceae; genus Entomophthora; species Entomophthora muscae. The sequence goes on from QTSX02005035.1 coordinate 162,050, forward strand.
GCTCCATTCAATTCAGTTAATGTAGATTCTAATAAAGCAACACATACTAATAAGGCTCTGAACCTGTCAGGACCCAGTCCACCCTCCCACCTAGATACAGTAACAGTTACCAAAGCAGTTTGAAATTTTGAAAAATGTTTAGATCAAGAGGAAGGTTCTTGTTCCTGATCCACCTTGCAGCTGAAATTCCCCAACCTTGAGATCCAAGACCTCTTGGGCCCAGGGCCCAAGAGATAGTTCATTCAAAAGATGGTGTAAAGCTCCCCTGAAATGAGATAATTGATAATTTAATTTTGAAATAAAGATTAAATAACAATTTGGTTTTCTCAATTATTACTCTACTTTGTTCTAGTATTCTAATATATAAACACTACTTCATCAAGCTCAGTCACTCTTTTAGATAATATTGTCAAAACAGCAGGGTTGACCTGCCAGCAAGGTTCCAACTAAGCAGGTTCATGACCCGCAATCCAACTTTCCTGTGACCCAGTCCCAAACAAGGAAGCCAACTCACATTCCCAAAAGCAAAAACATGAACAAAAATGATCCTATTTGGTGGATGACTTGATTTGGTGCCTGAACCTTTACCAGGAACAAGCCACCCCCTTCACCATCCAACTAAATGATCTACATAATCATGTTTCTCTTAAGATGATTCACAGCAACTATATAATCCATATATTCAAATAAAGATAATTATCTAGTTTTGTTACAGTAGAAAACCAAATGGAAGGAATAGTATGCTCCTTCAAGACCAGAAACCAGCAAAGAACCGCTGCCAAACGCTTGAAAGAAATAGAAAATTTAAATGCTGCAATTGAAAAAATGGGTCAAAGCTGGGGTTGCTCAAATAGCCCTTGAAAATCTGGACTTGCCATATCTATGCCCAAATAATTATGACAAGAAAATCACATGTTATACACTATTTGGTGATGGCAGCGCTTGGCCCGCTGGTTGCCAGAATTTTTTGAATTATAACATCATCAACTCAAATTCTAATGCAGGCCCTTCAACTGCTGAAAATATTCTTGCCAGCCAATCAGATGCCGCAGAATCCCCTCCTCCCCCATCCTGAACTCTCTTAAGACTTTCCCCATCCCCTCTAGAAACTTGTTTCTAGATAGCTTAATTTCCCTCAAAATAAAAGAAAGTTTTCCAAAAATGTGGGATCATCTGGCGCTGTTTGCCCCTGTCTTTGAAAGACTAGTGTTCATTGTTTTCAAGGTTTCCATTGATTACATGGCTGCACCTTGGCCTGCCCTTTACATGTTGACGCCTTCAAATTATTTCTCTAATTTTCCCCTGAAAATCATTTTCACAACAACAATTTTGATCTCCATCTTCAGCTACACTACCACTGGCGCCAATATGTTGAAGCTGCCCTCTCAAGATGGTCTCCTGCTTGTCAAGCAGCTCACAGTTTGTTTATTGTATCCTCATTGTAGCTCCTTGAATCATGCAGCATACCATTTTACTCTAACAGTCTCCAATATTTTCCCCTTTGCAACTCTGCTAAAACAGCAAAGTTACGACAGTATAACCACCTAACCCAAGGTCCCTTGGCCTAACTATTTTATACCCCCAGTGTGATGCTTCACATTTGGAGCTGTTTTGAAGGCGTGGGCAGATGTAGTTAAAGTAGAGAATGAGTAACTGAGAAGAGTATAAAGCGTACTCAGAAATGGTTATGCTGAGACAGTGTAAGTATCCCTAGACCAGATGGGGTGATAAAACAGCTGGATTTCTCTTGAAAGAGGAGGATGCTGAGTCAGTATTGCCCTTCCAGAAAAACAATCAGGGGATAATACAGTTGGTGGCCCCTGGGATGATGAATTGTTGAAGAAGCACTGAAATCCTGATCCCAGCTGGGGGAGAATTTAGCTGGGTCATTTTTTCCTCTAATAAAAGAGTGTGAGAGTTTCTCTGCCTATGTATTCTGAATTGTTTTAAGAAAGAGCCTTTCCACCACTATTTTAAGCATAGGGTGCCTGAAATCATCTGTGAGATGACTGCTCATAGAAAAGCTACTGAACTCAAGGGATAAGAGGGATATTCAGGAAGTGGAAATGATTACTCTGAAAATTCCAAAGCTAACTACTTGGGGAGCAGAGAGAAGAGGGAAAGCAGAAGAAAGAGAGTGATTGCTTACCTCTGACAGCCTTGGTAGAATATATCCATGGTAGCTAATATAGAGAGAGCCTAGATTAAATTCACTTATAATAGTCAAAAGAGAGAAGCCCAGATGGAATACATCTGTATTGGCTATAAGAAGAAAGCCCAGATGGAGGACATATGTAGTGGCTAGCAGAAAGAAAATCTTAAATAGAGGACATATGATGGTATTAGTAGTAGAAAAACCCAGATGGAGGACATCTGCAAGGGTTAAAAAGAGAGAAGTAATATAAGGACTATATGAAAGTCATCTATAGTGACCAAGAAAGAGATTAAAGAATAAAAAAGTAAGATTAAGAGAAAAAGATTAAAAGAGATAAAAAAAGTAAATAGAGAGATAAAATAAATAATAAACAAATAGAAAAAGAATAAATAAATAGAGTTTTCTTTATTCAAGAGAACAGACCAGGAGGCAGGGAAGATTTGAGCTGGAACAGGGAACAGGTTAACACTTTAGTTCAAAGTGTTAAATCTTTGAGCAGCTTGAGTAATGAAAATAGATTTCATAGTTGGATTGTGGTGGACTTCCAGAAATAGTGAAATTTTCAGCGCTGCAATCATTGGTTGAGTTGAGGACATGTTTACCAATAAATATCATTGATTGGAAGCCAAAATATTAAAGTATGCTCAAGAAAATAGTGAATTAATACTTTAAGCTTTTGAGAAAGTAAGCATGTAAGCTTATTTTATTATAGGAGAAAGTGAACGCCAATGGTTTAAGCTTTTGAAGAAAGCCATTCTGAAGGCAAAAACTATGGGAACAAGGTGCTATAAGTAGGAGGTTAGCTGGAAATTTGAGAGGATTTCCAAAAAAACCTTTGGTTGTAAGCAAGATCTTTGTTGAGTGCTTGATTTGCATCTTAATGGTTACATATCAGGTTGGTTTGGATTAACCAGATGTCTTCTGAAGTTTTCAGAAGTCCTTGATGAAGGAGTAGCTGATCAAAAGGACTCTAGAACAATAGAAAATCAGAATTTTTCCAAGAAGAAGCTAGAGATGAGAGAGAGATAATAGTAAGAGGAAGTATCAGAAGCAGAGAAAGAGCAAGAGCATAGACAGGTCAAATGTCACGGTAGTTTCCATAATACCTGGTATTGTCTGTCCTAATTGCAAAGCTAGGAAGTTAGGAAAGAAGTTAACCAAGATGAAAGATTTAAATCAAACTGTTGATTAGAAATGAGTCACTACTTCTCCAGTTTGTCATTATGATTCAATTAACCCACACAAGTTAACACTGATAAATAGAAGTAAAATGAGAGTCACTTGATACAACCTTGTTTATCAGAATGATCATCAAAAATTAATCACACAAGGGTTTTTTGCGTGCTGGACAAGGTACTCTTGGGATAACATAACAGAATAAGAGCCATGGATTCAGGTGGTATTGTTTAGTTAATAATTTTGGTACATATTGGGAAATTTTACTGTCAAACTCTAAGATTTAACTCCTCTCTAAAAAAATTAATCATTAAAGCAAATCATCTCCTGGTCTAACTTTATTTAAATGTATTATGTAATGGGTCTACTCCGCTAAATTCCTTATAACCTGATATTAAATTGGATTGTAACTGAAAGATGGGGCCCTGCTTTGGGTTCTTTGTCATCAGTGCCACCTAACGTTACCACAATGAATTCTAAGCTTGGTGTCTTTACTGCAGGATCTGAACCTGAGACCGTTGTTACTTCTCATTGTCCAGAGTTCTATTCTGAAGACACTTTGATTCTTTTCAGGCCATCTATCTGGGACTCCTTTAGTTGGTTTTAATTATCTTGTTGAACCCCAGTGTTTCTTTTGGAAATTTTACTAAACAGTATCTGAAACTTTGGTGGTGGCTCATCATCAACTCCTTATGAATTTAGGTGGTTATTTCCCTTCACTTGGAGACCTCTTCATATTACCCCGCTATTTTTTGTCACATCCAAGGCCAAGGGCAAGGTCAAGACCAAGGATAAGTTATATCAAAAAAGTTTTCTAAGGCTATCACCCTTATGTGCTAATAAAGAATTCTCAACCCCTATTCTCTCTTTTGGAATTGTCAGAGGATTTACTTTTGACTTTCTCATATAACTAATATCCCTAAGATGTCACCCCAACCCATTTACTCCCTGGATCTGACCCAAGACACACCTTCATGACCTCCCAGGAGCAGGAGCACCACACCAGCTTTCTTATAAGATTTGCTGTAAGTGAGATTGGGAGCAAGTTTGAGCCTTTTCATTAGCCTAGAAAAAACCACATTGATATCAGGCTCCATGAATAATATGGCTTTAATTTTCACCTTCTGAAAAGCTATCTCAACCCTATTAGTGTATCTTCAAAATGGAGTTATATTGTTAGGATCCCCTTAGATTCAGAAAGCTCTTTTTCCCACTTCTCCAGAGTGCATTGGAGGGCTGGGTTTCTTTAGATACTACCTTTAAAGATAGAGATACCTAAATGTTCTGAAATATAGCTTCTTATAACTCATCAGCCTCAGCAGAAGACTTAATCAATACAGAAGCTTGCTGTTCTTGGGCTAGGTAGGGGCAAGCAGTCATTTCACATGTATTTTAGGAGTCAGGTACCATTTTGGTAGCAGTTTTTATGAGTGCAACTTGTAAGGGATGACACTGGTTTCAGGAACTGCTAGTATGGAATATTCATGCCCATCAAGCCCATCATCTTCAGACTTATATGACTCAGATTCACTGGGTAAGTCATGGAAGGTGTGTATAATATAATATGTGGCATTAAAGGACGCAGAAGCAGAGGCAACAGGGGGACTGGTTAAGGGAGCAGATAGAGCGGCAATAGAAAGAGACTGAGAAGAATTGTCAACAGAGAGCTTTCTGACCAAAAATAACTGGGATTTTCCTACCTGACTTCTAGGATCTGCACCTTTTATCTTTGTGTTTTTACACACCCACAAGTAATGTCCCACTATCCCACAATTATAACACCCTTAATTATTCTATTGACCAGTATTATCAAGGGTCATAATGCTGAGAGAACAGCTTTCATAATTAGAAAACAAGGAGTGTACTCCCTAGATTACAGGGGTGATATATTTAAAATGCATATATTGAATAAGGGTATTGATTCCTTTAATATCATTCTGCATAGACGTATGAGCCTTAAAGTGAAAACACAACATTTGCTTGACTTTAAGCGCATTAGCACAGCTGGTGTAGATTTCTCTAACAAATAGCTGACAACTAGTGATAAGCTGTTGTTTTTCCATGTAAAAGCAATCAGCAATTTTGAAGAGTGTTTCATTAGGTTTAAAAGATATATGTATAAATGATTCCTTTTTAGCCTCCCAACTCAAGTCACTGTCAAACTTATTGATCAACTTCTCTTCCATCTGCACCCAAGTGGGGGGTGGTAACAAACTTAGGAGCCAAAAACTCTAGGCAGGCTGGGTGAAGGAAAGTCAGGATGTGCTCCTTCTTAAGATTTTAATAAGCCCAGAAAAAGATATTCTCATAGATAGGTAGGAAGGCAGAAATGGTAGAGGTATTTTGATCAAACACCTGTTTGAAGGAGAGCTTATAGTTAGTATCAATACCAGAGTTAGAAAAACCATTGGAACTGTCTTGAAAATTGAAGTTGAGGACATGTATTTGGGGGTAAACTCTGCTTTTCTTTCAACAGGGTGATGGTGAGATCATAGTTGAAAATTTCTTTCCTCTAAAGTAGTGGGGGTATTTTCATGTTGAATGCCAGCCTCTTTAATGGCAATGACCACCCAAAGAGCCTCATTGGTATGTATCTTTGGATATCAGCAGTAGCTCAAATACCTTTAATATTAGCATATATCTTTTGACCTTGATCTATGAGAGGGGTGAATTGATTATTCATGCTATTGGTAGGTTTTCTTATCTCCTGTAAATATTTGTCAAATGCTCATAATTATAGTCGATATAGTCAACATCATGAATCAAGCTATCAATCAGTGTAGCATAATTTATAAAAAAATTGTCATTTATTTCAAGGAAGGCACTCTTCATCCTCAAGGGGAGGGGAGGCAGCAGCAGGAGAGGCCACAGCAGCATGCAGGGTTTTAATATCAGCTTTGAGCCCTGTCATCTGTCCTATGAGGAGAGTAACCTTTAGATCAGGTGTAGGCAGAGAGAGATCCCAAGAAGTTTATGCAGTCTGCTGTCAGGAAGTGACATTGAGCTCCCAAATAGCTTCCCAAGTCTCTTGTAACTCAGAGTTAAGATCTCTTGCATAAGGAGTAGGTGGAATGGGGGTTTCAGGCTTGACATGAGTATTTTCACAGTAAGTTCCATAATGCCAAGAATTATTCAGCCAAGTAGGAAGGCTCAGAAAGACAGATAAACTTTAACAAAATTGACCAATTTAACAGACTTGAATCAAATGGTTGATTGAAAATAGGTTACAGCTGCTCCAGTTTGCAAGTTGAATCCAAAGTCCCCTTGTAAGCTGATGTTGATAAATCAACGTAATTTGAGGGTCACCAGATATGAACTTATTTATCAGCATGGTCATCAGAAGTTGGTCACTCAAGGGTTTTTTGCAACCTGGACTAGATACTCACTTGACAATGTGGAAGAAATAGGAGCCCAGGATCCAGGCGGTGTTTCTTAGTCAATTTTTGATATATATTGAATAATTTTCACTGTTTCAACTCTTAGGAGCTGATTCCTCTCAAAAATTTACTCAATAAAATCAATTATCCCTTGGTCTAATATTTATTTTAAATGCATCCTGTAGTTGGCCTTTTGCGCTACATCCCCTACAATTCAATCCTTAGCCGGATTATTATGAGAAGATGGGGGTCTGCTACTGGTACTTTGTTGTTGTTGCCGCCAAATGTTAATTCAATGCCTGTCAATCTTGGAGCCATTTCTCCTACTGTCAAAGCTGAAACTCTTGTGGTATCTCAATGTCCTGAATTTTATGCTGAAGAAACTCTGATTCTCTTGCAGGCCATTTATCTTGGGCTCTTTTGGTTAGGGTTAATTATTTTACTTAACCCTAGTATCTCATTTGAAAATTTCACAAAATGGTATCTGAAGCTGCGTTGGTGGTTAATCATTAACTCTATGTGGATTTGGTGGGTGATTCCCCACCATATAGAGACAGCTTCTTATTATCCCTCAATTTCCGTCACAAGTATCAGCATAATCTTTAAGCTCTTGAAACTTATCTGACTGGTCATCCTGAGCAGCCTTGGTAGCTCCTGGGAAGCAGAGGTTGAAGAAGAGACATAAGTCTTTAGGAGGACCAGATGGCCATTCAGATGGTGACAAAGTTGGTTGAGTTATTGGATGAGGCTATTTAAGCCAACTCTTTGATAGGAGATTCTAGCTTTGATATACTCATACAAAGCAGCATGATCAACTTCATAAGTCTGAAGGCAGTCCCACACATAGGTAGGGATCATAGTAAAAAATGGTTTCTACAGTGTTCTGCAGGTGTTGCTGAACTATCAGAGGACCATGTTTATCAGATGATAAAATAAAGATCAAGTTTTAGGCCCATTTTTAGAAGGCCAAAAATTTATCTTAATTATTGTGGGATGTGGTCAGCAACTCATTCAATTGATAAGAGTGAGAGCCCAAAAGTAGCTGATGATGCACCAAGTGTCAGGATTGACAATTCTCCTCCTCTGAAACCCCAGGCCCAAGAGCAGGAATCAAACACAGAACCTGGATTTCCCCGGGCCGCCGGGCTTATGGACCGCAGGACCGCCCGCCCACATTTTTCTGGGGTCGAGCCCCCGCGAGCTGACGCTGAAGATGATGGCCCACCCAGTGAAACAGATCAAGCCAAGGAAATTATTGCACTAAGTGGAGTGACAATCACGACATCTAATGGAGGTAACCAGGCAGCAACTATTAGCTTCATGAGTTTGAATTCTTCACCAGCAACCAATCAAGAGCCAACCCAAGGAAGAGGCACCGGCCCGCGACCTGGCCCCATGACCACAACGCTAGAGCAAGATAATCAGGTAACTAAATTGGGAGTCATGACCAATTAAAGAACTCCTGGGCCAAGCGCCATTTTGCTGCCTTTAGACCTAAGCCCTCAATTCCCCCAGCCCTGCCTTTCCCAATGCCCTGATGACCCCCCATGGAAAATGTTAAGTTTGGAGGTGGGGTTCTATATAGACCCAAGGATCCCGCGCTCCAAACTTATTGCCATTTTTGAATAAAGGTTATGTTACTTTGGCTTATACAGCTACTGCCATATTTTGTACTTGCCGTCTATCAGTTCAGTTCAAGATCTCCCAGCCCTCCTGCCCCTCTGCCTGCAGTTTTACGTCCACCTGGCGTCCCCTTTGGGCCCATTTATTTTACCAAATATTCATTAAAGCCCAAATATAAAGACTATACACCAGAGAAGATCATCAAACTTGACCCATTAGCCCGCATCCAATCCGCCATCAGATACAACTGCCAAGGCCTGTGGATATTCTCTACCCTCAAGCTATTTAGAGGAAAATTCAACTATCTCCTGGCCTACAACATCTATATGGAACCACCTGTAACACCCAAACCAATGTCAGCCTCCTCCCCTGACCTCCCAACTGACCATACCAGTAAGCTTTTTGGAATAGTGTACATCACCCTCACGGGGGTGGTGAACACCATTGTTCCGGCCGCTGGCCCGTGGTCTTGGGTGAGGAAGTATGCTTCTTACCTTCTAAAGTTAGCTCCTCTCTTATGGTGGGCCCTGTAAGCAAAACCCCCAGCCCAAGTTACCCCCAAAACTGGCGGGCCAGCCGCCCAAGAGTGGATCCCTGACATTATGACAATCTTTATAAAACCTGGTACCCTGAGCCCCAAGATGTTGTTATTTCTTGGGGCATCTTGTATGCTTTTGTTATTGATTACCACTTATTACACCTATAAGATGACCATGAACCTGATCTCTTCCATGTGGAAGAATACAAACCTGATTGACCCAAAAAGAACCGACACTGCCGCCACTGTTACTGACAAGGCCCCTTCCTCACAAGTGCAAAACGTGATTGTGAACCAGTCCCTCACCAAAGTGGAGATGCCTTAGATGAGGAAACTCACGCTTAAAGAAGCTAGACGCGCCATGCCAGTCCTCTGCCTGCATTTCCTTACCAACGCCTCCTCTTACACCAGTGACACCAAAAAGATCCTTGGGGTTGCTTTGATGCTATCCGGGGACGCCTTGGACTGGTTTGGCAAGGCCACAGCTGAGGACATGGAATTCTTCTTAGACTATGCCAAGTTTGAGGCTGAACTAATGGCCACCGGTGAAGACCGCAACATCAGATACTACACCCTGAACTCTCTGCTAGAAATTTGACAAGGCCCCCAAACCATCCAAGCATACATTGATGAATTCCTCAAACTGAAGACCTGCACCCAACTCAAGGATGAACTAGCCGCTATCATCTTCTGAAAGGGAGTGAATCCAGCCATGAAGGACTTATTGAAGCATCTCCCACCCACCCTTGGGTTGGAAGACCTGATCCCCCTATGCAAGGCTCTCAGCATGAACCAAGAGAACACTGGCTCCTCCCAGGGCCACCAACCCCAAACACCGACCCCCAACAGAGCAGGGATGACCCCTGAAGAGCTCCAACAACACTACTGTGAAGGACTCTGTTTCCACTGCCACAAAGCAGGCCACTTGACCAGAGCCTGCCCTAAGAAGAACACTGTATCAACCTCCCTGGCACAAATAAATACTTCTTCCCAGTCTTACAAATTCATCCATGTGACTGTAGATGTAGCGGGTAACAAGCGCAAGATTGAAGCCTTTATTGATACAGGGGCAGACAAAATTTTTATCAACACCAGCCTAGCAGAGGAATTAGGCCTGACAGCCTCAGAGCGTAGTCTTCAAGTAATCATGGGAAACAGCTCCTTGGACACAGGCTATGAGTGTGAACAAGAACTCCTGTTGACCATTAGGCACAATGTATACCTGTCATCCCTGATCCTCTTGGCAGGACTACCCCACCCCCTTATACTGGGTGACTCCTGGTCTGACAAACATGGCCTGATCCTGAACTACCGCAAACAAACCGCCACATTGGGCCAACCAAAATCCTGTGACACTTTTCCCTTTTGCACAAACCAGGACAGTTCCCCTGTCAAAAAACTCTTGGCTATGAAGTTAGAATCTAGTGTTGGAATATTGCCTACCCCCTACAGAAATGGAACCATGTGTTTAGCAAAGAGGCAGCCACCAAACTACCCAGTCATTCAATCTACAACCACATCATAGACCTACTGCCAGGGACACAACTGCACCATGGCCCCATCTACAGCTGTAACCACCGCAAGCAAGTGGCCTTGAAAGCATACCTTGAGGGTATGAAAATAAAGAGTCCATCTGGGTGTCCAAAGCTCCCTGCTTGTTGCCCATGCTGTTTTTAGGAAAAAAGAATGGTGGGATGTGGCCTTGTGTTAACTATCAAAAACTGAATGGCATCACAGTGAAGAATCACTACCCCATCCCTAATGCCAACAACCTCTGAAATGTACTGACTGGAGCCCAGGTGTAGTCTAAAATTGACCTCTGAGACGTTTTCAACCAAATACAAATCAAGGAGGGGGATGAGTACAAGACTGCCTTCAAAACTTGGTATGGGCTATACGAGTACCTAGTGATGCCTTTTAGCCTCTGCAACGCCCCTAGCACCTTCCAAAGGATGATTAACACTGTCCTAGGGGAATACCTTTACCGCTTCTGTGTGGCATATCTGGACGACATCCTCATCTACAGCAAGTCTCACAAGGAACACCTGCACCATCTGGACCTCATATTGGAGAAACTCTCCCATGCCAATCTACACGCTAAGCTCAAGAAGTGTGAATTTTTTCAGTCTGAGGTAGAATTCCTGGGATACATATTAAAGACTGGTGGCTTTGCAATGGCACAAGACAAAGTAGAAGCAGTAACTGCCTGGCTGGTGCCCAAATTCAGAAAAGATTTGAGTAGTTTTTTGGACCTGGCAAATTACTGCAGGGATTTCATCCAAAAATTTCTCAAACTACTCTACCCCTGACCTTTCTTTGCTCTGAAAAGGTCCTGTTTGTCTGGACTGAGGAGTGCACCACTGCTTTTGAAGCCTTGAAGCTTGCTTTCACCTCTGCCCCTGTCTTGGCCATGCCAGATCCCTCCAAGCCATTTGTACTGGAAATCGAGTGTCCGGCTTTGCGGTGGGAGGGGTCCTTCTTCAGGAAGGAGGGGATAGTATGCTACATCCTGTAGTATATTACTCCAAGAAGATGCTGCCTGTCAAAGGAAACTACCCAATCTACAACAAGGAGATGATTGCAATAATGAAGACCCTGAAACATTGGCGCCGGTACCTATGTGGCACTGAACACCCAGTAAAAGTCCTGACAGACCACAAGAACTTGGTCTATTTCTTCAAACCACGCCAGCTTAACCAACAACAAGCAAGATGGGCCCTAGAGTTGGCTTAATACACCATAAACATAGACTACAAACCAGGAAAGGTGAATGTGGTACCCAACGCCCTAAGTAGAAGAACTGACCTGGCACCCACCCACCTAGAAACCCGCGACCACAACACTCAAGTACTCTTGGACCCAACTAGCCTAGGCATCCACCTGGGATTGATGAAGATCAGAGCCAGCAAACCAGAAGTACTAAGGGCCCAAGCATTAGACAAGTTCACCAAGACCCTGATTGCAGACCTCTCCAAATCTTTGGATAGCGCCCACTACCAAAAGGGCTACTCATTGAAGGGAACCACGCTAATGCTCCACAACCAAATCTTTGTACCAGAAGGGGACATAAGAATCAATGTTTTGAGATACTACCACAACTCGGAGATGGTTGGACACCTAGGTAGGCTCAAGACCCTCTGAAGCATCAGAAGGAACTTTGCCTGGCCAAAAATGGATCAAGACGTGATCACATACCTGAAGGGGTGTGAGACCTGTGGAAGGATCAAAACTCGCAGAAACAAACCTGAAGGACTTCTAAGACCCTTGGATATACCCAATGGGCCTTGGAGATCTGTCTCCATGGACTATATTGTGGAACTGCTGCCATCTCTCTTGTATAATGCAATCCTAGTCATGGTAGACTGCTTCACCAAAATGGCATACTTTGTACCAACCACCACCAAATGAACAGCAGCAAAAACAGCCCAACACTTCCACGACCGCATCCTCACGCAACACGGGACATCTGAGGAAATCATCACAGACAGAGGACCCCAATTCACGTCAAACTACTGGAAGCAAGTGATGAAAGACTTAAGAATCAAGAGATGTGTATCAACCTCCTACACCCACAGACAGATGGCCAAACTGATGGAGTAAACCAGATCCTGGAACAATACCTCCAATGCTATGCCAACATGGACCAAGACAACTGGGCAAAGATGCTTCCCATGGCCCAGTTTGTATACAACAGCAAGGACCACGCTTCCACAGGAATGACCCCATTCAAAGCCAACTATGGATTTGACCCCACCTGGGACCCCCATATTGGCAAAAAGAAATCAAACACCGCTGGACGCTCCTGGATTGAACAGATTCACAACACACAAAAAACATGCTTGACCAACCTGAACCGCGCAGTGCAGACATACAAAGCCTTTGCTGAATATAAACAAACCCTGGGCCAACCCTTACAAGTTGGAGACAAAGTATACCTAGACTCCCTAAATGTACCCCTACATGTGCCCTGTAAGAAACTAGCTCACAGGAGAAGCAGCCCCCATAAAATCACCAAACTAGTTGGTGAAGTTGCCTTCAAACTGGACCTTCCCCCCTCCTGGAAGATCCATGATGTGTTCCACCGCTCCCTGTTATTCAAAAAGGATGGGAATTTTCTTCCCCACCAACGGATTAAGACAGCCGCCCCCACCCATCCAAACAAACCGCGGTGAGGAATATGAAGTTGAATACGTACATGGCAACTGAACTCACTACCAAAAACCCCAGTACTACGTCAAGTGGAAAGGATACCCACTAGAAGAAAGTACTTGGGAGCCGCTGAGCAACCTGACTAATGCCCAAGAAGCCATCCAACTCTACCTGAACAAGAAGAATTAGGAGGGAGGGAGCTTGGGGGAAGAAGGGGATGATGTCAGGATTGACAATTCTCCTCCTCTGAAACCCCAGGCCCAAGAGCAGGAATCAAACCCGGAACCTGGATTCCCCTGGGCTGCCGGGCCTATGGACTGCAGGACCGCTTGCCCGCATTTTTCTGGGGTCAAGCCCCCGCAAGCTGACGCTGAAGATGATGGCCCACCCAGTGAAACAGATCAAGCCAAGGAAATTATTGCACTAAGTGGAGTGCCAATCACAACACCTAATGGAGGCAACCAGGCAATAACTATTAGCTTCATGAGTTTGAATTCTTCACCAGCAACCAATCAAGAGCCAACCCAAGGAAGAGGCACCGGCCCGCGACCTGGCCCCATGACCACAACACTAGAGCAAGATAATCAGGTAACTAAATTGGGAGTCATGACCAATTAAAGAACTCCTGGGCCAAGCGCCATTTTGCTGCCTTTAGACCTAAGCCCTCAATTCCCCCAGCCCTGCCTTTCCCAATGCCCTGATGACCCCCCATGGAAAATGTTAAGTTTGGAGGTGGGGTGCTATATAGACCCAAGGATCCCGCGCTCCAAACTTATTGCCATTTTTGAATAAAGGTTATGTTACTTTGGCTTATACAGCTACTGCAATATTTTGTACTTGCCGTCTATCAGTTCAGTTCAAGATCTCCCAGCCCTCCTGCCCCTCTGCCTGCAGTTTTACGTCCACCTGGCGTCCCCTTTGGGCCCATTTATTTTACCAAATATTCATTAAAGCCCAAATATAAAGACTATACACCAGAGAAGATCATCAAACTTGACCCATTAGTCCGCATCCAATCTGCCATCAGATACAACTGCCAAGGCCTGTGGATATTCTCTACCCCCAAGCTATTTAGAGGAAAATTCAACTATCTCCTGGCCTACAACATCTATATGGAACCACCTGTAACACCCAAACTAATGCCAGCCTCCTCCCCTGACCTCCCAACCAACCATACCAGTAAGCTTTTTGGAATAGTGTACATCACCCTCACAGGGGTGGTGGACACCATTGTTCCAGCCGCTGGCCCGTGGTCTTGGGTGGGGAAGTCTGCTTCTTACCTTCTAAAGTTAGCTCCTCTCTTATGGTGGGCCCTGCCAGCAAAAACCCCGGCCCAAGTTACCCCCAAAACCGGCGGGCCAGCTGCCCGAGAGTGGATCCCTGACACCAAGGCAGGGTGAAAAAAACAGTGAAGCAGGTTATAATAGCACTTAAGGAGAAAGTGTGGAACTGAGCCAGAAAATTCTTGCTCATCATTAGGTAACATTCAGGGCTGTCAAATAAAGATCAAAGATTGAAATCAGTACAAGTGGAGAGACATCCACCCAAAATAGGATGGAAGAAGTAACTTGTACTTGTTCAAGGGTAGGAGTTCCAACCAAGAGAGAAACCAGCTGAGGCTGTGGAGATATAACCTCAGCAGTAATAATGGCAGGAGAGTCTGAAATGTCCTCTTCAAAGGGAGGAAGTGAGATAGTTGGTGAGGTACTGTCAGCAGAAGAAGGACAGATAGGATCAACTAAGGCAGTATTTTAAGGCTGAAAAGGGGCTTAATGCCCCTTTAGTGAGCTCCATTTTTCTCAATTTGTGATTTTTTACTTTAAATACTCAAGAACTCAGGAAAAATTATTAAATATGTGTCATGATTGTCAATTCTTCCCCCCTGGAAACCTGGGCCCAAGAGTGGGATTTGAACCCTGATCCTGGATTCCTGCGGGCTGCCAATTCCATGGACCAAGGGCCCACCTGCCCGCGTTTTTCTGAGACTGAGCCTCCACAAGCTGAAGCCCCTGCTAAGTCCCAAAGTCAGAATACCAGTTCAGGTTCAATTATGATGGTTCCCAAGGAGGAGGTTCTCAAATTGCCTAATGAAGGCAGAGAAAGTTCTTCTGTGAACTTCATGAACTTGAAGTCCTCTCAGGTGACCAATCAGATTCAATTGCCAAAGAAAAACACAGGCTTTAGGCCTGATCCCATGACCACAGCCCAAAATCAAGAAAATTGAGTGATCAATTTGGACATTCTGACCAATGAGAGAACACCCAGCTGAGGTGCCATTTTGCCGCTCCTGCACCCAGGCCCCCTGGCCACCTGCCTGTATTTCCCCCAATATTTTGATGAAGCCCTTATGGAAAATACTAAGCTTAGAGGCAGGATGCTATATATGCCTATAGATTCCGCACTCAAACTCTATTGCCATTTTTGAATAAAGGTTATGTTATTTTGGCTTACCCAGCTACTGCCTTATTTTATATTTGCCATCTATCAGTTCAGTACATGATCTCCCAGCCCTCCTGTCCCTCTGCCTGCAGATTTCTGTCCTCCAGGTGTTCCCTTTGGCCCTGTCCACTTCACAGATTATCCTTTGAAGCCTGAATATAAGGACTACACCCTGGAGAAAATACTTGAACTAGATCCTTTGGCCTGCATACAATCTGCAGTTAGATACAGCCATCAAGGCCTGTGGATATTCTCAACACCCAAATTGTTTAGAGGGAAGTTCAACTACCTTCCTGCTTACAAAATCTACAAGGAACCATCTATAATCCCCAAGCCTATGCCCGCCTCCTCACCTGACCTCCCAACTGACCACACTGGTAAGCTATTTGGGATTGTGAACATCACCCTCAAAGGGGTGATTGACATCATGATCACAGCCGCTGGCCTGTGGTCCTGGGTGGGGAAGTCCTTCTCCTACCTTTTAAAGTTAGCTCCTCTCTTGTGGTGGGCTTTACCCGCAAAAAACCTGGCCCAAACTACCCACAAAAATGACAGTCCAGCTTCCCAAGACTGGATCCCTGACAATATGTAAGACTTGAGGTTCTGGCTTTAAACCTGTTTGATCTGGGTATTATAAAAAGAGGTTTCATAGCAAATAAAACATGTGCACTCAAGATTCAAATGTTAAAAATAATGAGCTAAAACAAACTGATTTTATTGGAAAAGTATTCAGGAATTTATAACAGAAATTTCAATCCTAGTAGCATTATTGGAGATACTCCAGGTGGTGAGAGGCTGGTAGGATCTGAAATTCTTGGAATATGATGTTGGCCCATATTTGGGCAAGACAAACACCTCATGATAAATCAAAAAGACTTGCTTTTGAAATCACCAAATTTTTAGGCCATCAAGCACTAGATTAATTAAATCCCCCTAGTGAATTTAAACTGACAATGGTTGGCTAAAAATTGGATGTGAACTTCAACTTTAAATGTACAAGTGCTTGTGTTACAACATCTTCAATTACTCCCTCTCGGGAAAGTAATTCCCTGAGCAACTCTCCAAATGATTTCCTGACTAATCATTAAGTTGGTGGCACTCTTACTATTGGCCCATCTATTGCGGGATCAAACATTTTGAGTCCTAAGAGGAACACTACTTGGACAAGCCCCATGACCGCCATGACGTACATGGACAACATGTGGCTTCTCATGGTACTATATAATACTCTAAAATTATGTCTAATAAAGTACCATTCTCTTCTTAATTTCCCCTTTATCTTGTTTATTATACTTCTAAGAAGTATATACTTGACACTTGCATAAAACCAATCAATATTATTCATTATAAAAGTATTATATAAGAAGACTTATGAAAG
Source organism: Entomophthora muscae (assembly GCA_014839935.2). Lineage (NCBI taxonomy): Eukaryota > Fungi > Entomophthoromycota > Entomophthoromycetes > Entomophthorales > Entomophthoraceae > Entomophthora > Entomophthora muscae. Next base: position 178,885 of record QTSX02005035.1, read on the forward strand.
AAAGAATATTTAAGCAGTCCAAGTGGAGAATCAGGAATGGTTTAATCAAATAATTTATTCAAGTAAGCAGTGGGTTGATGCTAGGATTTCTCTGCGCCATTGTTGATCAAAAGGTTGGGGGAAGAGTTGACATTTGTTAGAAGATTCTTCTGGGCATATGCTTTGATCATTTGTTCAACAGAGCTGGGAGTGGTTTGGCCCCCCATTGACATGAAGTAGGCTGCTAGCCCTGCTACGTGAGGAGAGGCCATGGAAGTGCCAGAGAGGGTATTGGAGTACCCCTGGTTCCAGGTTGACAGGATGTCTTGCCCGGGTGCAAACACATCCAAGCATCTTCCCCAGTTGGAGAAGCTTGCTCGAGCATCGTACACATTGCTGGCTCCAACAGTGATGACGCTGGGCTCCGAGGCAGGAGAAGTATTGCAGGCATCTGCGTTATCGTTCCCTGCCGCAACCGAAACAACTATCCCTGCACGCACTGCGGCACGGACAGCGCTGTTAGTCGACATGGAATGGCTGCTCCCTAGGCTCATGTTGATGACACTTCCACGTCCACTTCTTCTGTTTCTTATGACCCACTCAATCCCAGCAATGATTTGGGAATTCATGCCCTGCCCTTGGGCATCAAGCACCTTGACGCCAACCACAGTAGCACTCTTGGCTACACCAAAGGCCTTGGATGCAATTGTACCTGCGCAGTGGGTGCCATGGCCGTTCTCATCAATGTTGGGGGATCCATCGATGAAGTTGGCGCCCCACACTGCACGCCCTTCGAACTCGGGATGGTTGATGTTGATGCCGGTGTCAATAACATACACATCTACCCCCTTTCCACCGCTGGGATCAAACGTGTAGACCAAGTCGCGTGAGTTTTTGGAAATAGTTCCACTCGAAGAGAGGCGCGCCAACCCCCAAGGAGCGTTAGATTGGCGACTAAAAGCTTTAACTACTTGGTCCTCTTCCACAGCCTCAACTTCCGGCATGGCTTTGATTTTTTTCAAAACGTCTCGCGAGAGATCGGCCGAGTACCCAGAGAAGGTGGTGTTGAAGATGTGTTTGATTTCGTTTGGGTTGTTCATGCGGAGGTTGCTGGAGAAGAGCGAGCGGACTTTGGCGAGATGAGCCACTGTAGGATCTGAGCGGGTCTGAGATTTGAGAGTGACGATGTAGCCACCATTGACGAGAGCAGAAAATAAAGCAAAGTTGATCAAAGAATTCATGTGATTTTAATTCTATTTCCTTTGTCTATTTATACTCAAATGATCCTTTGAGCTTTAGAATGCAAATGCTTGCGGCGGTATCAAACATGTGCGCCAACCACAACGGGCTATACTTCCACATGAAGGATCGAGGTGCCTCAAAGGAACAGTTTCATTTTAACAGAAATAATATTGACTATCCATATTTTGGATTGGGAATCTAAGTTTATTTTCTTTAAACCTCGGCATTTGATTGGTTCATCACCAAATTAAGAAAACGTTCCTTCTCATCTCTAGAACAATGTATTCCAATCACCAATTTAGGTTTATCTGCGCGAAAATCATGTCATAAAAACAATCTCCAACATCTGAGGGACCCGCCCCCTTTTATCTCCACGTAGCATAAACTCATCTATAAATATTTTCATTGTTAAACCCCAATTTGATCCCTTCAACCAATTACTCAAGCTCCTATTAAACCATACCACTCTTTATCAAACCAAACAACATCTAGCAAAAACTAGCAATCACACGATGCGTTGAGGTGCTTAAATCCACTGGAACCACACTTCCCAGCTTATCTTTTTCATTTCTCATTCTCCAACAAATACTTAAAGCACGTACCTGCTTAGTTAATGTAAGATGAAATAAACATTCAACCACCCATTAAAAGTATCGCCCAAACATAATTTCACATGCTTGGAATTCAAATAAGTCATATTACAACTCATACGGATACTTTGTACCAACCAATAAAAATATTACAACTCATACGGATACTTTGTACCAACTAATAAAAGTAACTTCCGGCCCGCCAGCGTGTAGAGCTTCAATGTAAACAATCCCTTTGTATTTATCATCTTGACCGCAAACTCTGATGGATTGTCGCCGGAACCCGTTCCTTCAAAAATATCCATCTAAAACTAGAATAAAAATCCACTGTTCTCAACCCCCAACCTCGAAATCAGCTAATCCAACCCCGTCATATCAAGATTTATTATACATACTTTTCCCTTTACTATAAATATTAATAAAACAGAACCAATAAAATTATCTATAAATCTATGCTTAGCTTTAAAAGGTTAGCATAACCGAACATTAAATGCCTTAAAACTAAAATACTACTACCTTAATTGTACCCATACCACATATACTTAACTTGAATCTAACAATTTTATAAAAAAATTCACAACCTTTACTATTTTTTGTTAATTGCAATAACAGTTTCATTTACGAAGATATATTTTCACAGTAGGCCGTATAGCTTTCTTAATAGTATCAGAAACATGGGCTTACATATGCGCACCTTGTATTTTTACTATTAAATCCAAACACTTCATACTTGCAATTGATAAATCTACCTTCGCTCTTAAAGGTGTAGAAAGGGGAAGGAATATGTTCCGTCAATTATTTTCCATCAACCAATTTTTGGTCATTTTGACAGAAAATTGGATCACAAACTCATTCTTAAATAATCTTTATGGGGGTTTCTTTCTATTAGCTTAGTTTTGCATATGCTCAACTTGAGCTACATTTCATTTTTTAAGTTCCACAGGTCGTTTCCCGTCGTACTGCTAAACATCAATTTCTTGCTTTGGTTTTACATAAGAAAATGAAAGGTGATTCAAAAAGAAAAACGTAATTTAATACCATTTAAAGACAACAGAAATTCTCAACATCCCTAATAAATCTGAACTGTCATCAAATTCACAATAATGAAAAATACAAATTCAAATTCAATTCAAGTTTTTAAAGTACACTTAAAGTTCAACAAAGGGAAAAGAACAACATTTTACATTATAAATAGTGTCAGGAATTTATATTGACTTTGCTCTACCTTGGAAAATCTTAGAGGCCTGCCAAATCATCAATTATAGAAGCTTCTGATATATTAATGTCAAGCTTAATTGATCTAAGAAGCTTTCGAGAAGTAGGTTCAAGCCAATTGGTGCAAGGCCAATTAGGAGCATCCTAGGCCTTCAATTGTGATCAAATCCTGATTGGCCAGAGTTATTCCAGAATACTCTAGCAAACTGCCAGGTTGGCAGTAAAACAGGTTCAATAACAAAGCACCTGGTAGATGATGAGATTCACCAAGAATAGTGAATATTAGGATCAATTTACACTGACAACCCACCAGTGCCACTGCAAATTCCTGCCATGAAAGGTCACCAGACAACCTGATATTCATGTGCTATAAATAGAGCAATCAATTGGTGCCGCCACTGCCAGTGCACCAATGGATTATGCATGGCTATGAAGTAAATAGTACCCAGTGCAGGGTACTATGATATCAAATCCTATGCCATTGCATGGATGCCTGACTCTGGGGGTTGATACCAGAGGTCTGGGGATGGAAATACTGGCCAAGCAAGAGTTAGAAGCGCCAGATGAAATTATCCTGGAAAGAGAGTATAAGCTCTATAAAAGCTCTTCCATTGGACTAATGGAAGGCAGACAAATTTAAGAATATCCTACTGCAGAGTGTTTTTGCAGTAGAAGAAGAAATCTGAGTTTGAAGACCTTAGCAAGCTGCCAGTTAGAGAGCCGCTTGGAATTTGCCTCCCTTGAACATTGCCAGCTGTTGCTCTGCCAAGGAATCCACAGACGTTGCAGATAACACTTGTTGTCATACAAGCAAATCCTTCTATATAATGACCAAAATATCCCATATACTTAATAAAGCGACTAATACTCAGACCACCAGATCCAATAGCAGAACCAAAAGTTCTGACAAATAGTAAATTGCTATTTATTTTCTTAGTTTATTATTAATATTATCTTAAAGTTAACAATTTATTTTGTTTATGTAATATTGGACAATAGGATCCAAAACACTTTTTTTGGACCCCAATTGAACAATTCAGCTTTTCTGGAGCAATTTCTATGTTAAACCATGTAGATGTAGATTAACTTCTCCCAGCTTCAAGACAATTAAGCCCCTAAAGGGGGTTGAACTAATGAAACATAGGAGTGATTTTCTGTCAACAGAAAAATTTAGTCAAAAAAGCAATTTTTTCAACTTCAAATAAGCTTTAGAAAGCTTAATTAAGTACAATAAAAAAACTGGATATAAAGTCCCCAGAAACCTAATATGAAAACCCCTATGCCCCATCTGAAAATAATTAAAACCCCACAATATTATCCTGAAAACAGCAAGTAAATCTTCTTCAAAACTCCAACCTTAAATGCTAACAAGGAACACTATAAATTTTACTAGTAAGCCTAAGACCTTGAAAAAATTTAAGAACATAAATGAAAACCAATAAAAAATCAATTTAAAAACCATAATATTTTCAACCTTTGTATATTTACAACCAATAAAATCTATCCAGATATGCTTCACAAGAAGAAGTTCAAGCCAGCCAACAAGGCCAAGGAAGCCAGCAAGAAAAATTCAGAGATCAGTCAATCTTCTGAAGGATGGCCATCAGAGAAATCCATCATCAGCTCCTCAGATAGACCATTCTATAACAGTGCTGGGATGTCACTCTCAACAAAAGCCACAGGTCAAAGAAAGATAAGAAGAAAGAAGATAATGCAAATAAGACCACCCAAGAAACTAAAGATAAAACACTAGATGATATGAAAAGGAAATTTTAAATGAAGATGGTAACCAGAACAAGGGAAATTCCAGCAAAGAACACCCAAAGCCCAACACCAACTCCAGCAGCAACCACAACAAAGGGAAAGCCAATCAAAAGACAGGCTAAGAAGGATGTTCCTGGCTTTGAGCCAGAGAGAATTAAGAATTTCTGTGACAAGGATGAAAAGTTCATAATTCCCAATGAGATCCCACATTCTTCTTTATTCTGACTGCTAAGGAGAAACCAGCTCTTGTATGAGGGCTATTACTTTTATAGCAACAGCATATTCAGATCTAGCACACTGAAACAGTTTAAGTGTGAGAATAAATGTCATGAATGGCATTTCAATACTTATATTGAAAACCCAAGAGTTGAACCCCAGTTCCCTGAAAGCGGATCAAACCCTCCACAACAGTCCAGGACCTGCCAATCCATTAAGTCACAGGCTCAAATTGTTAAATTTCTCTGCAACCTGCCGGCCTACTACAGAGGATTCCCTGAATAGTTGCCAGTCTGCCGCCAAACTGGTGCCAATGAAGACCCATATCTATAAAGGAGATGTAACCTGGCTAACAGAGGTTGGGGAAGGACCTACTTCCAACCTGCCAAGAGCTAATACTGGAGCTTCAAAAACAACATTGAAAACCCTGGAATCAAACCCTGACCCTCCAAAGACTACTTGAGTCACACAAAGTGGACAGGAACCCACCCACTAGCTAAATTGCAAACCCGAGTTGACGAGTTACTCCGAGGCCCGCCAGTCTCCAAAGGACAATTCCCCAAATGGTCACCAGATTGATGCCAACCTTGAGCCACCAAAGATCCAAACCTATGCAGAGGTTGCAGCTTGCCTTAAGGGGGTTAAAACAAAACCTATTTTTAGCTCTGCCAATGATCACCAGCAACTGCCAGCCTTGCGTCCAGAAGGGGTAGTACAATTGAACTACTCAGGTGACATAGTGAACAGTGGCGGCAGAACAAAGCATTGTCACTTCTATTTGCCAGAGAAGGCACAACCTGGATCTGCCGCCCTCAAGACTATAATCCAAGATCCATGCCCTGCCATTGCCTTGTCTGCAAACCTGAACCCTGCAAAAATTGAAGAAGCAAAGTCCCATGGTATAAAAACCCCGGCGGTATGGTGATGACCACATTGTCATTTTTGATAATAAAGTTTTATGAACCTTTGGTTCAAACAAATCTTACCTTAACTAGTCTTAGTGATCTTTTATCTTAACTCCGTTCAAGTAGACCATCAGGCAACCACCCCCTCTGGAGAACAACCTGCTAATCCTACCCAGGCACCATACTGCCCCCCAGGAGCCCCCTTTGGACCTGTGCATTTTACCAACTACCCACCTAACCTGGCCTACACGGAGTAAAACTTGGAGACCATCCTCATTGCTGACCCCTTGGCCAGGACTAGAGAAACTGAATACATAGGATGTGAAGGAAAGTGGTAGGAAAAGCCGCCAAGATTTTTCAAAGACAAGTATAATTATCTGCCTGCCTACTTTCCCCCCATGAATCTTCCCTTAACCCCACAATCTGACCGCCTAATGGAGACCCCCACCACTGCAGAGACCACGTCCACTCAACTGTTTGGAGTACTCTATATCACCTTGACAGGAATGGTGGATTCCATGGTCCCTACCTCTGGACCCTGGTCCTTGCTTGGGCGATCTATGTCTTACATTATCAAGTTAGCACCCATTCTATGATGGGCTTTACCCGCTGGCTTGGCCCAACCCTAATCCAAGCTGCCCAATGCCTCTACCTATGCCTGGTTTCCTGACAATAAAGGATGTCCTTTAATGGTTGTGACAACAGGATTGAATCTGGAAAACCCTCTTAAGATTATGAGCATCCTCCTCTAAAAGATTTGTTCAAGCGCCTAATGGAGTGATATCTAGTAAAAAAATATCCCTGAAATCAACCATGTCCTAATCTGACATAGCTATATGTTCCCTGGAAAATCTAAGTGCCCCCAACAATCCATAGTCCATACCTATCATCAACTAATCAGGATTATAACCAAATGAGATATAATTCATCCCAATTAACAACCCAGAAACAGCAACTGATTTAATCATTGGTGATCAAGTGAAGTTTGCTAATAATGAGTCCCTATTCCTGCCGCATGAAGACTTCAATGAGGTTGAGGAGAGGATGATCATACATGCGGCCAAGAGTCATCTTAAAGCTCTTAAGGATCAAGAGGTATGGCTATCAGATGCAACCTTTACCAGCTACCCTAATATCTTTAATCAGATATGGATAATACATACAGGTTTATAGGAAAAATTGGTGCCTCTCAGCTACTGTCTCATGATTGCAGCCAATCAGGAGAAATATATTGCACCCTGAGGATCATCAATAATGTAATAAATAAAATAGTCCTGGAGGAGCAAGGGACCACACCCAATTCAACAGGAAGGCCACCCAAGGATCCAGTTGTATCAATCAGACTCAAGAACCCAAAGTATACCTCAGATACTGCCATAAAATATGCAGCCTGGGTGCTGATTTCTACAAATAGTTAGTCTACTACTTCTTTATCTTAATACTATACCTGTTGTGGTATAGTGACAGCCTGAGTAAGGACAGAAGAATATAAGAAGATAATAAGACAAAACTGGTGTTTATTTAGATAGTATTGCACTTATATAGAGTGAGGCGGGGGATTTGCCACCAGAGGCAGAGAGGCACAGACAGAAGGACTTCCCAAATGGAGGAGAGTGGATTGGCACAGCTAAAAGTCCTGCGCAAGAGAACAACCGCTTCCTTGCGGCTTTCCTTAAGGAGGTAGATATAAATAACTTTGTTGTTCTATTTATAATCCCAGAAGTAAAGCCTGTGCCTTGTGCGCATTCAAAAGGCAAATTGAACATCCATTTTAGAGGCGTTTTAAACGTCTTTATCACTAGTAGAGTCAGGATGCAATAGCACAATTGCGCAATTGTTCTGTCGCTCAATTCCTAGATGGACAACTTAATGTCTAATCCATTTAATCTGCAACAGATACCTTGGGATTGCCAAGAGAAAGGTTGGAAGGTCCCTGCCATGTGCTTTCTGAAGAAGGATATCATATTGAAGGCAGTGAAGCTACTGGATGTGAAGGGATGAAATGTGACTAACAAGGAACTAATGACTGTATTTATGAACTACTTCAAGAAGCAGATAACTGGGAAGCTCATTGAGAGGAGATATGGGCCAGAAAGGAACAAGATAAATTAAAATTATGTGAAGTCTATCTTAACTTAGGGTACCAAAACTACATCTACCCTGGAAGAATGATACAACCACTTTACCAAGTCAGTGGGAGTTAGCTAACCATCCTTTGGCAAGCTGTCTGTGGGCATGAAAAGTCAAAAGTCAGGGCTAATAAGCTCCTTAGGGATATTGACGATGGAGTCCCCCTTCAAGAAAAGCCGTAATGAACCCAAGAAGGACACAATGTACAATCTGGTGCACAGGAACACAAGAAGAATGAAATAATGGAATACCTGAAGAGGGTCTAAAATGCCATGAACTTTGGGTTTGGATAATTGTTATTAAATTTTATAATAAAATTTCTTGTCTTCTTGTGTCTATTTTTCAAAAAATAGCTTGGTATTTTTCTATTTATTTGGTAATTATCATTTATAGTTTAGGATCTTAAATTATTTTATATTAAAACTTAATAGGTTTAGTTGTTTTTATTTAATGCCAAAATTTAAGCTCAGTTCAATACAGTAGTTTTCATATCTGAGGTGACAAACAAAATCATCGCATATGCAAATAAAATCAGAAGTCAATGAATTTATATTGATTAACAGTAGATTTGGGTTCCCTTCTATTTGTTTGTATATTAGTTGATTTTGCTTGGTGCCACAGCTTTGAAAAAAAACAGTATGTATTTTTTCATTTTTATTGGATTTCAAAGTTAGCAAACTATTGGATTCCATTTTTTCATAAATTTGTCTATTTTTATTTGTATCTAATTATAATGGCAGTAAACAGTGATGAAATGTTATTTATTGGAAAATTGGTTGATGGAACAAGAATTGACAACACATCTTCCCGCCCCTGTAGAAATTAGAGGGTTATAAAATCAGCTTCAAAAAGACCTATATTTTTAGCAATAATAAAGGTAAGTTATTTTTTGCAGGTTTATATAAAATAAATTTATTATTTATACTCTGACAAGCACTGAAATCTACCAGCTTACTGGAAATAGTAATGTCAAAAAGTATAGTTGGAATGAGGTGGATACCAATTTAAGCACCTTAACGTATCTCGTTGCTAGGGCTGCTTTGGCCAAACTTTGATCAGTTTCTAGCTCTAGACCACTCGTAATAATGAGTTATTTTAAAATATTTTAATATTAAGATATACTGTTTTGACTATAGCGACCCAGAGTCATAAGCTAGTGGGGCTGGGCTAGAGCATTGTGTGGCTGCTAGTTTTTGCTAGATGTTGTTTGGTTTGATAAAGAGTGGTATGGTTTAATAGGAGCTTGAGTAATTGGTTGAAGGGATCAAATTGGGGTTTAACAATGAAAATATTTATAGATGAGTTTATGCTACGTGGAGATAAAAGGGGGCGGGTCCCTCAGATGTTGGAGATTGTTTTTATGACATGATTTTCGCGCAGATAAACCTAAATTGGTGATTGGAATACATTGTTCTAGAGATGAGAAGGAACGTTTTCTTAATTTGGTGATGAACCAATCAAATGCCGAGGTTTAAAGAAAATAAACTTAGATTCCCAATCCAAAATATGGATAGTCAATATTATTTCTGTTAAAATGAAACTGTTCCTTTGAGGCACCTCGATCCTTCATGTGGAAGTATAGCCCGTTGTGGTTGGCGCACATGTTTGATACCGCCGCAAGCATTTGCATTCTAAAGCTCAAAGGATCATTTGAGTATAAATAGACAAAGGAAATAGAATTAAAATCACATGAATTCTTTGATCAACTTTGCTTTATTTTCTGCTCTCGTCAATGGTGGCTACATCGTCACTCTCAAATCTCAGACCCGCTCAGATCCTACAGTGGCTCATCTCGCCAAAGTCCGCTCGCTCTTCTCCAGCAACCTCCGCATGAACAACCCAAACGAAATCAAACACATCTTCAACACCACCTTCTCTGGGTACTCGGCCGATCTCTCGCGAGACGTTTTGAAAAAAATCAAAGCCATGCCGGAAGTTGAGGCTGTGGAAGAGGACCAAGTAGTTAAAGCTTTTAGTCGCCAATCTAACGCTCCTTGGGGGTTGGCGCGCCTCTCTTCGAGTGGAACTATTTCCAAAAACTCACGCGACTTGGTCTACACGTTTGATCCCAGCGGTGGAAAGGGGGTAGATGTGTATGTTATTGACACCGGCATCAACATCAACCATCCCGAGTTCGAAGGGCGTGCAGTGTGGGGCGCCAACTTCATCGATGGATCCCCCAACATTGATGAGAACGGCCATGGCACCCACTGCGCAGGTACAATTGCATCCAAGGCCTTTGGTGTAGCCAAGAGTGCTACTGTGGTTGGCGTCAAGGTGCTTGATGCCCAAGGGCAGGGCATGAATTCCCAAATCATTGCTGGGATTGAGTGGGTCATAAGAAACAGAAGAAGTGGACGTGGAAGTGTCATCAACATGAGCCTAGGGAGCAGCCATTCCATGTCGACTAACAGCGCTGTCCGTGCCGCAGTGCGTGCAGGGATAGTTGTTTCGGTTGCGGCAGGGAACGATAACGCAGATGCCTGCAATACTTCTCCTGCCTCGGAGCCCAGCGTCATCACTGTTGGAGCCAGCAATGTGTACGATGCTCGAGCAAGCTTCTCCAACTGGGGAAGATGCTTGGATGTGTTTGCACCCGGGCAAGACATCCTGTCAACCTGGAACCAGGGGTACTCCAATACCCTCTCTGGCACTTCCATGGCCTCTCCTCACGTAGCAGGGCTAGCAGCCTACTTCATGTCAATGGGGGGCCAAACCACTCCCAGCTCTGTTGAACAAATGATCAAAGCATATGCCCAGAAGAATCTTCTAACAAATGTCAACTCTTCCCCCAACCTTTTGATCAACAATGGCGCAGAGAAATCCTAGCATCAACCCACTGCTTACTTGAATAAATTATTTGATTAAACCATTCCTGATTCTCCACCTCGACTGCTTAAATATAATTTCATTTATAATGCATAACATTGATTGAGTTTAATCAAGCACTTGTACATATCCAGTTGAAGTGTACGACCAATGTTTAACCAATCTTTGCCCATGTTTTTAAAAAATCCTTTGAAATAAATTATACCAAATTATGACTTTATATTTTAAAAAATACCATGTGGTTGGTCTAAAAGCTCTCAAGCAAGAAATTTCCATCACAAAGCATAAAAGATGGCGGCTTCTGGCACTTCTTGTCGACTTGCTGGTTACCTTGAGTTTTGGCAGCTTTAAGAGATTCCAAAGCTAAACTCCTTCCTATCCTTGGCTCACTAAGGACTACATTTTTAGGGTGCAGATTGATATATTACTTACCTCAGCCACTCTAGCACTAGACAAGCTTATAAATAAGGTATACTTTGCCACTTGGCTTGAAATTAGCAGTTTTCATAAATTTATCAGTGTATTACTTTGGTTTCATACCTGTTAAGATAAACAAAACAAACTCTGTTCATAGAAAACAGAAGCTGTGCAGCAGAACCCCCATGGAAGTGCAGGTTTTTGGATGCAATTCTTAGCTTGAAAAGCACCAACTTGAAAGGTAGCATCTTGAATATTTTTAATTTTGCTGAAATTTCAAAATTATCAAAGGCTCATAACAACCTATTGAATAGCAACTTTTGTTTTTGATACCAGTTAACTTATCCAAAAAAAGTATATCAAAAACGCTATCTCTAGAACCCCAACAACCAAGCTAATCAAGTAGGCCCCTTTAATACGGCTTAGTCTGCAGAGGCTCAAAAAAGATATTTTGGGAGATTCTATCTGAAAATAACCCGCATAATCTATTCAAAGCCAACCTTTTCCATCAATTGGCATCCTTTCGGTTGTATTCTGGAAGCAGGTATATTATTAATCTAAGAACCTTACAATGTATGCTCCCAGATCGAACTCTCTTTCTTGATAAGCTTTATTATGGCAGGAATCTCTTAATCCAAGCATCAAAGTTACCATCCACAACCTTCAAATTAGAATCTAGCAGCTTTATTTCTTTGTGGCACAATTTTATTGAAAATCAGTAGCAGGTGAACTATTTGGTACAGATAGTTTTTAGTTCTCCTGAAATTGTAATGGTTAACATCCAAGCATTCCATTTGAGGAAATGTATACCTGATTGATCAGAATCAATCCCAGAAGTTTTTTTGGTTACATGCACCTTTAAAATTGGACCAAGTATACTTTTGATTGATAGATTGCTATTCTCATACAATGGCTGTAGACCCAGAGATGATGGGTTGGTAGCTGGTAGGATCCCTTCTATTGTGAGTAGGCCTTAGGGCATCTTGTGGTGTGGGGTGCCTGCCTGGCAGCGTATGGCTAAATACACATTCTCAACTTAATGCTACTAATGCAAAAGCATATAATCTTTACCTATCAACTAGAGGTACCAACTAATTAGGGCCAAGTAAATATCAAATAAATAGAAAAGTATATGTTTATTGGAGAGAAGGAGTGAATTTATATACCAGTGTGGCTGAAAAATAGATAAAGATGTGCTATTGGCACCAACATCATCAATAAGAATCCAATGCATTACAAGAGTAAAGATTGTGACTTGCATCTGCTATCTTGCCATCAGGGGTGATATGCCCAATCAGGCAACAAAGGGGGTAGATTGTTACTGATATGTAATCAAATGCATAACACCTCACATTCTGAAAATTTCTAGCCATCTCCAACCAAAATCCTTATTCAAGATACCAGCTTAGCTGAAGCACTTTGCATTTGCTGGTAATTGATCCACCTATTTTGCTTGATCCAATAGGGCTGCAATTACAAACAGAATCCAAATTTAAAGCTCATAGTTATCCATTATTTTTGCTGTAAATTGCTGCTTGGGTGCAGTGTTTCTAAGGATAGTTATCTTAATACCCTTAATTCTCAATACTATACCTGTTGATGGTATAGTGGCAGCCTTTGATGAGGACAGAATAATAAAGAATAATTTGAAAGAACTGTATGTTTATTTAACATTCAGGAAGGTTATATAGACGGAAGTAGATAATAACTGATTGGCTGAAGGAGTCACTCACTATAGGAATTACCACAAGGAAGCTGAAGGACAATGTCATGGGAAAAAGCAAGGGGCTCCATAACAATAAGTTTTATGTGGTTTACTTGATTTTTAAAGCTACTTTTTGTTGCTATTATTCCAACCAAGTTTGCAGAAATAAAGCCTGAAGTATATGGTTAATTAGAATACAACTTGACTACTGCATTTGGAGCGCTGGTAGCTGAGTTTAAGAGTACAATAAGATGAGCTCAGTGGAACAACCATACAATCACATTATTGTGTTATCACCCTTAACACAAGTAGACGTTATTTTGGCTGATTAATTCCAGATTACAACCATGTTCCAATGAATATTTGCATTCAATCCCATTTACAACACCTTCATAGTATATATTGACTTTTATCTCTGGTTGAGCTCTTAAGATTTGTGTCTCTCAAGCTAAGTTTCAAAATGAACTTGAGAGCTTATATACAATTAAACTTTGATTATAGATCCTTTATTTGGATTAATACTTTATGTGATGTATGATAAACTATTAATCAATTAATCCTGACTTTAAGTACACTAACCTATTTGATGCCTTGAGACCTAATTGTTCATGCTTGTGGATCATTACCTAAGGGCCATAGTCTAAAGGACATGATATATGTGCAATTATTCTTGAGTGCAAGGCTAGAATATGGATGTTTAGGTTGGTTTGATCCGTTATTTATGGTTATATATGGGACACAATGCAAATGCACATAATAACTCTTCCTATACAATGCCCTCATAGCTCTGCAATAAAGGATCACTTATCACTCATTCTTTTAATTCACCTTCTACTTGCACTTCTTTGACTTGTTGATTCAGCCCTTGAACAACCCAGCCTACCACACCAGACTTATCTTGGCTCTGCTTTCTTGGTGTCTTCTCTACTAAAGATAACTGGAATATACTCTGCTTTACTAAAAGTTAGAGCTAGTGTCCTAGGCCCTATCAAAGTGTGATGTACTGTCTCCTGCTTCTGCAGCCTAGTACAGTAGTTTCCCCTGCTTCTCAGGTAGAAGCTTACCAAGAGGTTTTCTCTCTTACTCCCTGCAAATATCTTTATGAGCATTACATGATGATTAACTCAATCTTAAATCTTCTTGTTTATGGCTATTGAGATTATTTTCTTTGTGTATTACCTGTACCAACTGTTGTTATTGGCATTCATCCCACTGATTTGGAGCCATCTTCTGTTGAAATTGAGATCAAAGCGCAAATGAAACCCTTATTTTCCAGGATACATGCTGATCATTGCCTTTTTCCCTCCCAAGCTCTGGATTTAGGGCTGTTATTGGTAGTTTTGTGATCCTTTTGATCCCTGGCTAACCTCTATAGATTTCCCTGGGCATCAAGTTTTTTCAAGCATTTTGTTTATCTTTGCCCACCTATAGATCTGGGTGGTTGTTCCCTATATCATGGCTCTCTGGCTTTAATCCTTTCTATTATATCATTTGCTCATCACCCCTGCTGATTACTGAAGGCATTAAAAACCTATGCTGGTTGTAAACTTTTCTTTTCCCTCATGGATAGCCCCTCAAGTTGAAGCTTTTAATTTAAAATATTACATTTATACAGTGAAAGGTAGGCTTAAAAATTAAAGGCTGTACTATATCAAATTACAGGAGGCTTTATGTTAACTAATAAAAGCAGAACACAGGATGATTCATTTAAAGTTGCTTGGCTCTACAATGACTTCATCAGATGCCCTTTAGAGCACCTTGTTTCAGATTAGGGTTTGCATCTTGCTGAAATGTAAAGGTCTTGTCAGAAATCTGCAGGCTGGGATATTTTAGCATCTACCAGAATTACATACTAGATATTTTAATATTAGGAGAGTACATGCAAACCGGTGGCTTTGGCGCCACCTGCAGCTATGAGAATTTGTTGTTGCCATCAGAATTATGAAGTCTGACTGGGCCTACAGCCCAGAACCAGAGGGATGTTATTCTCACTTCTGGATAAAGGTTTATAGATGTATCTATTTTGTACTATAGATAAATAATACTTTATGATGACAGTATTGTCTTTTTCTCTAAACTAATCAAGTTGTTGATGGTGAAAGGATTAAGATAATGAACTACATTTTGCTGTTAAGTCCAAATAGGAAAGAATAATCAACATCAGTCATGTATTCACATAGACTGACATTGAGGCTAGCCCAGCAGCCCGGATTATTTTCAAAGTTAGCTGACAACACTAAGATAGATACTGAAGTAGCATTAGGGAAGTAGTGGTAGGGGGCTAACCTTGAGGGGTGAATCTTAGAAGGAAGCTCTTTTGGCAGCTTCTGCAACATATGTGCTCTTCTTAAAACTCTTTAAAACTGAGTCTCTCAATAGAGCAGAGTCAGCTGTCTATCTGGGCCACTACCCAGGGCTATATAGCCAGTGGATGGCTACTAGTTAGTGGAGGTGATTGTTTTACTTACTCAGAGCTACTATAATACAATAGTCTGTTGGGCCTTTTATTGTAGAGTTGTTAGCCTGACTTCCCAATCTAAAGATGGACTCCTCTAGGTGTTATTCAAGTGATGGTTCATATGACAGCCCTCCTTTTCTAGGGTATAATTAAATTTTATAATAGTAATTATTGTGAGATGTATATATGGAGGCCTTTTGAAGAAAATCAATTACTTTTACAATATCTGAATGTTCCATTCATCAATAAGTACCAGGGATTTTTTAAGTCCAGGATGTGGTTTGACATTGTTTTATTGATCATGAGGTCTGGTTGCTGGTATTTTTATGATAAATCCATAATTTAGGTGGCATGACTGTATGACTGCAATTATTGGTTAGATCCATTGATTATTCCAATTCAAAAACTCTGACAGTTTACATGGTCCTACTCCAGCCACTTGGAGCTTTTATTTACTACCAATGTTAAGATGTTTGATTTCTATAGGTTGAGATGGATCAATTAAATCCCCAGGCGCCTTCTGGCAGAAAATTATGTTTGTTGCTGTTTCTATTGATCTGCTTTTCATGAGCATGTTGAGAAGTTCATTGCCAGCACACCCCTCCCACAGATACTTTTAAGAGTGATGTATGGCAAATAGTTTCTGAAGATAGGGTTTCTTCTGGAAATATACTAAATATATACCCTTTATTATTTTGTTTTATAACCCCTGGAAATGATGGATCCCAGGAATCAAATAGAAAATATTAATCAAGGAATGATCAGATAATCTGAGGGACTTAGATTAGAGGCTTGGGGCCTCCAGGAATTATAAATGATCAGGAAGATTTGTTTTAGCCAGCTAGCCCCTAAATCTGGATAGCAGAGAGATAATTATAGGTCAAAATATGTCCTCTGGATCAGTAAAAGATAGCGATATCTTTGCAAATAATTATCAGCTGATCCCCAGTTGAAACCATCAAAACCTGGTATTAGTAGTATGGGTATTCCACAGGCTTTTGATATGGAAACTCATAATTCTCCATGCCTTTGTTAGCATATATCTATGGAAACAATCAGGAGACCTTAAACTGTACTCTGATCAATATTCAAATATTAAGAACTGATAATTATTTTCAGGGGGCTTTATTTGATGATAAAGAAAGTTCAGGTAAACTACTTGTTATTCCACAGATGATGTGGAATAAATTAGTATCAAACTCTTCATGTGAGGGGGTTTCAGCCAGATATAATATGATAGATATAAAATAAACCCATTTTAAAAAATAATTCTACTTTTGTGGGATTTTTAATCCGCTTAATAAATATGTGTTTCAATTAAGTTGGCTCAACCAGCTATCACAGTATCTCACAGTACATAGGGGCACCCATAGAGTTTTCACATGATGTTTAAAATGCTATAAACACACTTTTCTTTTAAGTATAGAGCAATTTCATATTCTTATAAAATTAGTGAGTTCAATTTATAACAAAGATCAGTAAAATTATACTCATAGTATTTTTAATCTCTACTTATACCAATACCACATGTGACACCCCTTGGTGGTCCAATGGCTTTCCCATGTGTTATAAGAATTCTCATCCTTCTAATTAAAGAACTACTAATTTCATATCTCTTTTATGTCCTCTTTTTGACTGTTGACTTCCTCAATCTCATCAATTACTGATCTTTTAGCTCATTTGCAACAGATGATAGTAAATAAAATTTTATAATTCAGGCACATATTGAGTAGTGCATATTCAAGACTTAGGTAAAAGATAAAACTCTTTGTTTTATAACACTATATTGAGTAAAGAAGGTTGGATGACAATGATAGTAGTCTCTCCATGGTGCCAAGAGTTGGGCCCTTGATTAAAAGCAGAAAGTGAAGCCATTTATTATCTTTCCTGGCTTGAGCTTTGTATCTAAATTTTCCATTTTTAAAAATAAAGAGCCACTCAAATACCAAGCTCATATATCAGAGCCTTGCAGAATTAAGAAAATTCTAATGACATCTTGTAATCTGGTGAATAATTATCTTCTGAGTCTTAGAGTTGGGGGATTTGATTGTATTAGATCCTTTCATTGAATAATAAGCGCTATAAATTATATTTGATAAGGATTCAGGGATACAGTCATAGTACTATTATAGTTTAACTTTGAAGTTTAGTCATCTTGGAGTTACAATCATTATTACCACTGTTTTAATCCTTTTTAGGTATAATAAAGTTTACTGGGACTGGTTAGAACATGCAAATCCAAGAATAAGGCACTCAATATAGATTTAGAGGCCTTTTTACAAAATTATATGCAATTACTCACCTTAGAGTATTCTGGTGCTATCAATAGGCTTAGTCTGAATTCAAATGCAGGTTTTTTAGTAATGATAAAGCATTCAATAAAGTATCTATCCTCCTTGACATCATAAATATGATAACCAAGGAAAGTTTACAACATGGGGAAGTGTCATTAATGACGTTTCTTCCCATCCCAAAACCCAAAGCTTGGAACAGTAAGCAAACTCTAGTCAACTTGGGCTGCGGGCCATCAGCCCTAAGACCTAGCACCTGTCCACATTTTTTTGGGATTAAATTACCCCTGATTCAATCCAATGATTCCCAGGATTGTAAACCGCCTGTTAATACTTCAGATCTTTCCCCAAAGGAACCTAATAGCCACTGGTCTAATACAGTGGAGGCGCCCCCAATCACTAATCTGAGTATCTTCACACCACCAAGACAGCCAACAAAACTGAAGCTGGCATCTATAGATACCCTTTCACTAATGAGAAAACCATTTATCAGCCCCAAGAATTCTGCTCCAGAACAGAGAGGTTTAGCAACCCTTCTACTCAAAAAAGTCAATTAAAGTACACTCTTTCCTAGCACCATTTTGCCACTCAATAACCCAGGCAACCCTGCTGCCCAAATCCCTGTTTCCTGACCCTTAGACCACTGACCTCTGGAATTAAGTCCTGGCAAAGGAAAACTATATGGAACCTTGGCTCCAGCGCCAGGTTTTATTGCCATTTTAAAATAAAAACATGTTATGAACTATTGGGCAACAGTGCCAAACTTGACTGTAGAAATGAAAAGGTGAAAATTCAAAAGTAAAAATCTAAAAGTGACCATGTCAACACTTTTAAAATTTCAAAATTATATTAAAATAACTTATCTGGGTTTAAATAATTACAGTCATATAAAATAATTTTTATTCATTCTTTTAACTAAAAAAGTCAAGAAAAATTAGTTACTTTATTATAAAAAGCATTTTGAAAATTTTAAAAGTGTCAACTTGGTCACTTTTAGATTCTCCCTTTGGAATTCTCACTCTTTCATTCCCACAGTCAAGTTTGCCACTGTTGCTGGGCCTATACTATTGAGTCCCCAAAACTTTAATGTTTCTGTGTCTGGTACTGGTGATTGGATTGGTTGTGGTGGTTCTTGTATGCTTATAAAATACTATATAATTTTTTAGTACATATATAATGTCTTGTTTTAGGTTTGGTCACCATTTAACCTCTTTTAAAGTGGTTTATAAGTTGTTTGCTTTGGTGTTTTCTAACAGAAATGTGTGACATAATATGTTATCTATGCTTTGTTCTAGAGAAACATATGTGATGTTTTTATCATTTGGTATTTTTCATATTGTTTCATTGGAAGCAAGGAGTTTATTTTCATTCTTTACCAATGTTTCATGTGTAAGTTGTGTTTTGATAGGGTCTTTCACTTTTGCTTTATAGTCTTCATTATAAAGATTGGGCTAGTCATGGTCAAAGTTTTTAGGTAAAGCTTCTCTAGGTTAGTATAACCTAGATAGAGCATCCACAGTGGCAAGCTCTGCCCCCTTTTATATTGGATATCCAAGTGTAACTCCTCAAGTAACTTCATTAATTTGGCCTGTTGTTTAGCAAATATTTTTTGTGTTTTAAAGTAAACAAGTGACTTTTGATCTGTGAGGCCCTTACAATGGGGTGACTCTCAAGGTAACAATACCATTTGTGGCATACATGATATATAGACAGTAGCTCTTTATTGTTTATCAGATATTGAGTCTCAGTTCCAGTGAGCTTTCTACTTTTTAGCACACTAATAGGTAGTCCTCCTGCCCTGGCTGTTAGAGGCATATTACAGAACCAATGACTGTATTGCTTGAATATGCTTTCAGCTTTTAAAACTCCTTATTATTTTTATTGAAGAATGAATGCTTTAATCAGTGGCTTATTTAAAATATGGAATTTTTTATTGCACTATGGATACCATTTAATCTTTTGCTTCATATTTTCTTTAGTAAGGTTGCTGATTGGCGCTGTAAGTTTTCTGAAAGCTTTTATGTACTTCCTAAGGTATGCAAATATTCCCAAAAAGCTCTTAACTTGTTTGAAAGATTGGTCTTTTTATGCTTTATATATCCTTAATTTTATCTGGATTGGTCTTTATTCTTTCACATGATACTTTATGACCAAGGAAAATTATCCATGTTGGCATAAATTGGCATTTGGATGGATTCACATAGAGTTTTGCTGTGTAAGTCAATCAATTATCTTCTGTAAATTTTTAACACACCCACTTCCAGTTTTGGGGAAGAGTATAATATCATCTAGATAACACATTGTGTTGGGAAGCCTGTTTAGAACTTGGTTTATTATTGTTGCAAATATGGTAGGAGAATTAGTCATTCTAAAGTCCATGACTTTGTATTCAAAAGAGCCAAAGTAGGTGTGTAATTATTTCTTTAAAATATCCTTTTCTTTGACCTCAACTTGGTTGTACCCAGAGGTGAGGCTTATTTTGAAAGGTATTTTTGCACCTGAGAGGCAGTCAAAGAGGTCCTTGATTAGTGGTATGTGGTAATGTTTTCTAGTATAATTGTGCTAATTTCTCTGTAGTTGGTTACCAGTTGTAAAACATATCCTTTCTTTTTTAAAAAAGAATACAGGTGCTCTCCATGGGAAGTCTGATGGTCTTATGAAGCTTTTTTTGAGGCTGTTGGACTCTTGAGCTTTTTTTTGAGAAATATATGACTAAAATTATCAGGTGTGTAATACCCAGTTATGGTAGGTATCACTTGCAGGAAGTAGGGTAGCAGGTTGGCAAACTGAAACCCAGTCAAGGCGGTAACAATGGGGTACACAGTCATGAGCCAGCGTAAGATCTTGGCATGCACATTGTACCTTCCAAAACTTCCGGCAAAGTAGGTCAAGATATAGTACATGGACGTGTACATGGCAATATAGAGTGTTGAATGTGGAGACACCAAAGGAGGCCAAGGTCCAGTTTGGGATGAGTTCAGTTGACCAGGATCATAGTAGGAGTCTTGACCTAGTCCTTCTGGAGCTGGCCCAAAGAGTTCTGGACCTGACTGGTAGCCTCCAATCCCAAGGCAAGCTGTGAGCACAGCTGTGAAGATGAGGTGGTTCATCTTCCTTGGATTGGAGGGTTGGCAGGGGCTGATTGATAGTTTTAACTTGTTAGAGGTAAGTTGAATTTCACTTTATTGAGGGTATTAATCTCAATAATAGCACAAGCTATTACTGAGGGGGGATCCTTTATTTATAGTACTCCCCACTTGCAAACTTTTGTAAGTGGGAGTAAAAACAAGGGACTGGGGATCCCAGAAGTTTGGAGAAAGGTTTTGGGAAAGGGGTTTTGAGAAGATGGCCAAATTTTTGTTCTTGGGCAATCTGCTGGAGGTTTGGCCATTCATGCCTGGAGCCAATGATGTCCTCTGGTTGTGAAGTCAGCTGATAGGAAAGGCTTATGGGACTTTCCAAATCTATTTTTGGTTTGGAAAGGTTAGTTTGGCTGGGGTCTAGACCTAAGCAAGTGTTGTGGCCCTCTGAATCCCATTGGCTTGAGGTCAAATTATTTTTAACTTTTGGAATCTGGTTTGGTCTATTTTTGGAAGGTTCAGGGTTATTTTTGGACTCTTCACTTTGGTTTGACCTTTCTTCTGCAGGGCAGAAATTATTCCCTGGGTTTTTCCCTATGGTCAGGTACTTTTCTGATTGGTTGTTTTGTATGGTGACTTCTGATTGGCTGGGGAATGGGGCCTGGGAGCTGGCAGGGGGCCCGCTGAAGGAGGAGTGGGCAAGCAGGTGGCAGGGCGAGTGCGCGGGAGGCTGGCGGGTGGGCAGGTGGCTGGCTGGCAAGCGGGCGGGTGGCTGGCGGGGGGCTTGCAGGTGGCTGGCTGGGCAGCGGGAGGCTGGCGGGTGGGAGGCAGGTGGGAGGCGGGCAGAGGCCCACAGGAGGCTTGTGGGGGGTGGTAGGCAGAGGGTGGCGGGCGTCTGCGCGGCGGCGGGCGCCTGCCTGGATGTTAAATTGTTCCAGTTTTTATGAAAATCCGTTTTTTTTAATTTTGATTTTCATTTCCCCCAAATAAAGGGGGAAATTCTTCATTAAAATTGGCCTCTTTAATTGGGAGTTTCCCTATCTTTTCCCAACATTTTCCTCCTGTCAGAATTTGATTTATGTCAGGAATATTCCTGACAGGTGAGCTAGCTCTTTAAAAGAACTGAAATGCTTACAAATAGAAGAGTACAACTACTATTTTTTGCACAGGTTAAAACAATGGTTGTGATCTAGAAACAGAATCCTTCTGTTAGATTTGGCAACAGTTAAATAAACATATAAATTGTTGTCAAAGACTCTTAAAATTTATATGGATCTCACTCAAATTATAAAAATCAGTGCAGAAAATGATAGCTTTATTACTAGATATAAGATGGAGTATTTATAGTCTTAGTAGGCTGGCTGTATTGTAGAGAATATCCCTAGATATTCTGACTATTCTCTGCAGTGGTAGATAAAGGGGAAGTGACTTTGTGGAAGTGGGTGCCTTTGAAGTTGTCCTTGATGGAGCCACCATCTTTGTTGGTGTTTCATAAGGAGTTATTCAATCTGAAGCGCCATTATATAAAGGGCCTGAGCACACTTTGCTAGTGACCATGAGAGTTGAGCACAAGTCAATTCCCAAACCAAGGGATTCACCTGAAGACTTGGATCTAATGGAATCTCTGGCAGAGACTTTCATCAAATATTCTTTAAGTGTTTTCTTTTCCATCAGAAAAGTTTTTTAGTGATGCCAATTTGACCATGGCTTTTTCTAGGATTATTGAGTGTTTTAATTCTCTTTTGTGGGTAGATATTTTAGCTGCTTCTTGCATATTTGTTTATTATAATCAAGGAGTTCTTTGAGTTTTATTGGATGTGGGTTAATTGTAATTTTTTGTTTGTGTTGTTTTGCATATATCTCATTGCCTGTAAAGTACTGTTTTTCAACTCTTCATAGTCATCTGTGTTTATGGCTTTCAAAAAACTTTGTCTCTTAGGATAAGATTGTTTGGCTCTTTTTAAAATTTGTTTTTGACTTTATTTTGGTTTATTGTAAGGGTTTGGGTTTTCAGGCAAGTTCAGGGATCTACTTTTGTAAACCAGTTCATTACCACCACTATGCTATAGTATGGTATTTCTCTTACTAGACATTTAATGAATACTTGAGTACCTTGTAAGTCCAGCTTGAAGAGCTCTGTTTCTTCTTCAGTGAGTACAATGAAGTTGTCTGTGATTGTTGCTTGTTTAAGTTTGGCTTTAACTGCAGGGAGTCTGTAGTTTTTGATATGGTTTTTTGATCATGAAATTATATTCTCTATAGTCAATCATGATCTTGCAGCTTTAGAACAAAAGGTTTATGACTAAACTATAAGTTGAGATACTGACTTTATTTTTTGATCATAAAAGTAGTAAACCAAGGGTACATAGGATGTGTGAGGCTGCATTCAGAGGGGTGGAATTCAACTTTTTGTTTGATTGAGGGAGTACAGTAGCACTTATTGCTGGCTACCCTAATATTTTCTTTTCTATTTTTCTTTGAATAGTTTAAAGTTGGAAATTCAGGGCTCAGAACTGCAATGTTCATTAGCTTCAATGTTGTTTTCTCTGGTAGTATTGGTTAAAGAGGAGTTGTTAGTACAGTAGTTTTAAAAGCTATGATGACAACCAAAAATACCTCATATTTAAACAAAATGGTTTCAGATTTAAACTAAATACAGCTATCAGGTTAAAATATACACTCTTTTAACAGGGTTTATTGGCGTTAATGGGCAAAATGAGTCAACACAGCAAAGAAGTGCTCACGCGCAAAAGAAACCCCATTCAAAATACAATCCAAAATACATTGATTCACAAAAAAATGGTGTGAGTTGACTTTTGGTGTACATATGTTTACTATGTGAGTTGGTGACAAAATACACCCAAGCAAGGTGAGTCAAAACTCAATCCAAAAATAAAACACAATAGTAACTCACTATGTAAACAAAATCACTCAATCAGTTTGTGCAATGGATTGTAATCAAGAATGATACCAAGGTATATAAAATAAGACACAATATCTAAAACATAAATTTTAAAAATATTGTGTTGGGTGCTTAATTTGGCGTAAAATCTGGGAAAATGGGTGGAAATTATTTTGGGTATTCTAAAATGGGCGTTGTAAAACCAAAAACAACTAATTAAGAAATAAAAAATCTATAATTGGTATACTGGGTGGTAAAAATATTAATCAAATATCCATATTAGATAAAAAGCAAAAATTAAAATTAGGGATTAACTTAATTAAGTTTTATTTAATATTTTATTAAATTTTAAATTGGAAGGAACACAACAACAGAGTACCAATGCACCTGTTGTGCGCCGCAATTGCAGTTGCCCCGCGGGTCAAAGAATAGAGTTAGTGCAACCCAAGTGCCTACTCAAAAAGGAGATGGGAGAGAAGAGTTCAATAGTGACGCTGCACTGACACAGCTGGTTCAAGGAGCACAAGCTGCTAGGGTGGGAGCTTCAACCCTTGGGTCCCCAAGCTGACCCGGAAGCCCACCAAGGTTACCTTCACCAAGAAAGTTAGAGACAAGGAGGTAGAACTTACTTCATATGTGTTTGACGTTGTGTACCGGCAAGAGTTGGTCTTGTCAGACATGCTGGAGAAGGTGAAGCCTGTACTTGATACTAGCTACAAGCCCTACGTCAGTGATGGAAATCAGGAGGAGGACAAGGAGCCTGAGTTCTATCAAACCAATGAGGGACAGTTAGTGCTCAAAAAGGTTGCAGCCTTCTACAACAAGGCGCCCATGCCTTGCAAGCCTGCCACCAATCAGGATCCCATTCATCTGAGCCTACTAAGCCTACTCAGAAGCGCATCTCAGATATCAAATGCATCATCCTGCTCAAGCTAATTCGTGAATCTGGTGACTACAAGGCAGCCGCAGCCATTGTTGGAGTGGATCCCAAGTACACCATCAAGACATTCCACAAATTCATCAATACTGGCCAAGTCCTTGCCGCAGAGAAATCCTTGTGCATTTCTACCATGCTCACCAAGGAGCACAAACAGGCAATCTGCCAGTGGATAAACAGGGACTGCCATCTTGAACTGGCAAATATTCTGTCAGGGACCCACTTTAAGGGGAACAAGGCCCCAATTTGGTGAGCCAAGGCCCCTAAGTTAAGCCCTGCAATGGCCAAACCAATGGACACAGTGACCATGGCAAGATGGCCCAAATTCCCCAAGTATGCAAACCTTCCCATCAGGGAGCTAAAACAACCCAAAAGGTAATATCCTACCATGTATGTCAAAAGATAGAACAATGTGTGGGGCCGTACCAACAAGGGTTTGGCAGGTGGAGGAGTAGAATGGCAACCATAGTGGAACTTTCTACCCCAATGACCAGAGGGATACTTGAACCATCCATTGGCCAAGGACTCCTTCTGGTGGGCATTGTTGGGAGAGGAGTTTTGCCAGTCAATGATGGGAGTAGGATTCTCAAGACCTTTTAGAGTTGTAAATAGGGAGGCTAGAAACCATAGCAGGAATAAAATTCCATTCATGGCTTCAAATGGGAGTTACTAAGAGATAGATTTGACAAAATAAGATAGAAAATATTATTTATTGTTGGATCAATTGGAATGAATAAGAATTGGGCACTTAAATAGCCTTAAAATCAAGGCTAAAATATTTGAGTGGAGTTTGGGAAATGAAGGGGATTTACATGAGTATATCATTTAAAGGATACCTGTTCCAAGTGGAGGATAAATTCTTGCTTAATAATTGTCAAACTTATTTGGTGCAGGAAGAGGAGCCAAAATGATGCCACAATGTCAATGCTAATTAAGCAGTGTAGAGCCAGAAGATCTAATATCTTAATGTATGGAGCTTGGTCTAAAACCAGAGAGAGCAGGTCACTGATTGTCTGGCTAGCTTCACACATCCAATCAGAAACAGAGCATTAAGTGACGTTTACATTCTTATTATTAACATTTTTGAATTCAAAAGGCATTTCAAAAGCAAAATCCGATTGAATTAAATGATAATAAAAAGGTACTTTAAAGATATTGGCTGATTTTGTACTAACGTTACATTCATAATTAGAGTCCTGGGTTCAAATCTTGTTCTGGCAAGGTTTCAAGAACCAAATATTGTTGTTAATGTTGTTGTTTTGTGTCTTTGTCTTGGTATCTTCTAAACATTCATTCATAAATAAAATGGAGTCAGGAAAGGAATTCCTGACACTATCCTCCCCATGGAGGTCCTTCCCTCCCAGAGTATCCTTGTAGCGGGACAGGACTTCTGGTGTGTTCTCTAGGTTCTCTTTGGGTTCCCAGGAATTGGATTCTACCTCATAGCCCTTCCATTTTACCAAGTATTGATGTTTGCCTCAAGAGATGCAGTGATTGATGATGTCTTCTACTTTCCACTCTGGAGTATGATTCAAGATGACAGGAGTAGGGTCCTTGTGGATCATTTCCAAGGGAGATCCCTTGAATTTAGACAGAAGTCTGATGTGGAAAACATCATGGGCGGAGGAGCCTTAAGGGATTTTGAGTCGGAAGTTAACCTCAGAGTGTTGCTCAATAACCAGCAGGGGTCCAATCTTCTTTGGCCCTAGCTTTTGGCCTGGAATACTAAGGTTAAGGTTCTTGGCATTGAGAAAAACATATTCTCCCACCTGAATGTCTTCAGGAGTTCTTCAATGTTTATCAGCTTAGTTCTTGTACTGGAGGATGGATTTCTCTAGGTGTGTCTTGAGGTACTGGTGATTCTTGAGTAACAAGGTTGCCCATTGGTGCGCAGAAGGAATAGTGTCTTCAACTGGAGGCTCCAGAAGGTCTTTGGGGTTATATCCATAGTTGGCAAAGAAGGGAGATACTCTGATAGAATCATGGTGATTGATGTTGTAGCATAGTTGGGCAAGTGGAAGTAGGCTTACCCAGTCATCCTGTTGTAAATTTACATAGTTCCTGAGGAAACCTTCCAGTACTTGATTAATCCTCTCTGTTTGTCCATTGTTCTGAGGATGGAAGGAGGTGGACATGAGTGTTTTAACACGTAATGACTTCGTCACAAATTACCAGAACTTGGATATAAATTGTGTACCACAATCTGAGATGATGTTGTTGGGAATTCCGTGATTGGAGGCTACATGAGTAAGGAGTATGTTGGCTGTGTCCTCCGCTGTTGTGCACTTGAAGGGTTTGAAGATTGCATATTTTGTTAACCAATCCACTACCACAAAGATGCTGGTCATGTTGTTGCTTTCTGGAAGGTCCACAATAAAATCCATGGAGATGGAGTACCAAGGGAAAGGAGGAATAGGCAGTAGTTTGAGTAATCCTTGGGGCTTCATTGTGGAGGATTTATTGCAGCCGCACAATATGCAAGTGAAGATATATTGGGCAACTGATTTCTTCATACTGGGCCACCAGTATCTACGTTGGATTCTCTTGATTGTCTTGTGTATGCCCCCATGTCCTGTGAGGGGGGAATTGTGAAATCTTTCCAGGATTGTTTGTTGGTGATTGTTGGTTGGTACATAAAGGCTTCCATTCTTCAACCAATATCTATTGCTTAGTGTAAGGCCTGTAGTAGTGTTTTCCTTGTCAAGGAGTTGAGATGCTATGATGACCTGGTCTAAGGTGGATAGATAAGATAGGTTCCTGATGTGGGAAAGGAACTAATCTTCAGAAAGTATGGTGCATTCATTATGTTTCCCGTAGGACTGGCTTAGGTCATCCTAGTCCTCTCATCTACTGATGGCGTCTGGTACTATGTTCTGGTGTCTTGGGGTGTAACTGATCTTTAAGTCAAAGGCAAGTAGATTAATAGCCCATTGTGTCAGATGTGGGCTAATCTTTCTCTTCTCAGTGAAGTTAAGGAGGTTCTTATGGTTGGTTCTGATTTGTACAGGGAATTTACTTCCTTCCAAATAGTGATGCCAGTGGTCCAAGGATTTGACAATGGCAAATAGTTCTTTCTTGTACACGTGGTAATTTCTCTCTCAGTCAAGCAGCTTATAGGAGTAGAACACCACAGGGTGGAGTTCACTATCCTCCCCAAGCTGCAGTAACACCCCTCCTAGGGCAAAGTTGGAGGCATCCATGTCCAAAAAAAATTGGCGTTCAGGGTCTGGGCGGAGAAGGACAGGTGCCAAGGTGAACAGTTTCTTGAGGGTCTCAAATGCCAGGTCAGCTTCAGAAGACCAGACAAAGGTAACCTTTTTGGAGGTAAGGTGAGTGAGCAGGAGAGCAGTAGAAGAGAAATCCTTGATAAACTTGCATCAAAAATTTGCAAGGCCTAAGAACCCTCAAAGCTTAGTATGTGTTGTAGGTCTAGGCCAGTCCAGGACTGCCTGTACTTTAGAGGGAGCAGCTGCAAACCCGCCTGGGTTAATCTTGTATCCCAAAAACTCAATATCAGTGACAAAAAATTTGCATTTTTTGAGATTACAGAACAATTGGTTGTCAATGAGTAATTGGAGAACCTCTTGTAGGTGTATGGTATGGACCTCCTTGGTCTGTGAGTATACCAGGATATTGTCCAGGTAGACAACCATACAGACATCCAGTAAGGGGAAGAGTACCTCACTCATTAGGCCTTGAAAGGCTGCAGGAGCGTTACTCAAACCAAAGGGCATTACAAGGTATTAATACAGTCCAAAGGGAGTGCAAATGTAGTCTTCCACTCATGACCTTCAGCAATATGTATCTGGTTATATGCACTGCAGAGGTCCAGTTTAGAAAAAAACCTTGGCATGAGTAAGTCAGTTGGTCAGGGACTCCTCAGATGGTAAGGGGTTTCAATTCTTAATGGTTATGGCATTCAGTTTGGTGAAGTCCACAACTGGTCTAAGGGTGCCGTCCGCTTTCCCTATGAAAAACATGGGTGATGAACATGGGGAGTTGGATTGACGCATAAACCCTTTTGCTAAGTTTTGTCAAGGTACGCCTTCATTGTAATTCCCTGTGCTTGGTTCATGGGATAAAGTTTTCCCCAGGTGGGGGAGGAGCCTGGTATCAAATCAATTCTAAGATCAGATGGTCTTCTTTCAGGAAGAACAGAGCAGAGTTCTTTGCTAAATGCCTCCTTTAAGTCTTGAATTTCCTCTGGAATAGAATCAGGTTCTGGGTCCCCCATAAGAAGTAGGGAGTTCAAGTACGCCGTGAAGTTCTTTGGTACCTGATGATAAGGTTTTTTGAGAGGCACCGTGGTTGGTTGTCCGTGAGAGTGAAGTGTAACTGAATTGGTGTCCCAGTTGAACTGCAACTTGGATTCTTGACACCAGGGAAATCCCAAGACTAATGGGAAGGCTAAGTTAGAGATAGTAGAGGTGGGTAGGTGGTATGAGTTGTTCCCCACTTGGGCATGAAGGGGTTTGACCAGATGCCCTACTTGAGCAGGGGTACCTTTGGCGAGTCTTACAGATTCTAGTCCTGAAATCTCAAAACCTAATGATATTGAAAGGTATTGATCAATAAAGTTCCACATTTCTCCTGTGTTAATCAGTGTGTAACTGGCTGTAGTTCCAAATTTGTGGTCTAGAAAAACTGGCAAAAGAGCGTAAGACTGGGTTGAAGATTTATTGACATTGGTGGTTGAAAGAAGATGGCCTGAAACGGATGTACCTTGGAAAGTGCCTGGCAATCCTTGGCAGAGTGACCTGATTGTCCACAATAGAGGCACAGTCCTTTGCGGACCTGATGTTGTTTCTCTTCAGGGGCCAACTGGTAACCTCCCCAGGGTTTTGGGACTAATCCCTTAGGAACCTCAGCAGGGGATAGTGAGTTTCAAGTGGGCGGAGTCTGGGTGTTGTTCCAAGAAGGAAGCTGTTTTACCTTGGAGGACCATTTCAAGACCTTTTTGATAAGTTCAGAGAACTTATCAGGTAATATGTGATGGTACAGGAAGCTCTTGAGCTCAGGGGAAAGTTTTTTATGAAAAAGTAGCAAGCTTTGGCATCAGTCATCCCAATTGCTTCCTTAAGGCAAGAGAATTCTTCAATGTAGTCCTTGATGGCCATTCTGCCTTGGTATAAGGTCATTATGCGGTCTCTGAGTTCTTCTGTGGTTTTTGCCAGTACTATGGTAAACAACAAGGAGTTGCAGAAAGCAGGGTAGTTATCTAATAGCTTATCCCCTTGGAGGGTAGCCTTGGCGTACCAGAAGCGTGCCTTGCCTGTGAGCTTTTTGACCACATGGTGTACCTTCTGTGTGTTGGTCTGAAATTGTGCGGGCAATGTCTCAAACAGTGACTGTAAAAAGGCCAGGAGCATAAGGATCTTGTTTCCTTTGTTGTTGTCAGGAGAAACTGCTAAAATCTGGTTTATTACCACGGTTTGGTTTTGAACCTGTTGAGGAGCAGATGTGTTGGAGGCAACGGAGGTCTTGGTATGCATGAAGAGTCAAACCAGGTGATAGGTGGTAAGACTGATGATGGCGGTAATCAAGGTGACCACCAAACTCTTGATAAGTGCAGTATAAAGCAGGTAACTTGCAGGAGTTGATTCTGAGCTTCTAAGTAAGAAGCCCAAGATGGGTTCCAACAAACTGTCAGGGACCCACTTTAAGGGGAACAAGCCCCTAATTTGGTGAGCCAAGGCCCCAAAGTTAAGCCTTGCAATGGCCAAACCAATGGGCACAGTGACCATGGCAAGATGGCCCAAATGCCCCAAGTATGCAAACCTTCCCATCAGGGAGCTAAAACAACCCAAAAGGTAATATCCTACCATGTATGTCAAAAGATAGAACAATGTGTGGGGCCGTACCAACAAGGGTTTGGCAGGTGGAGGAGTAGAATGGCAACCATAGTGGAACTTTCTACCCCAATGACCAGAGGGATACTTGAACCATCCATTGGCCAAGGACTCCTTCTGGTGGGCATTGTTGGGAGAGGAGTTTTGCCATTTAATGGTGGAATTAGGATTCTCAAGACCTTTTACAGTTGTAAACAGGGAGACTAGAAATCATAGCAGGAATAAAATTCCATTCATGGCTTCAAATGGGAGTTTCTAAGAGATAGATTTGACAAGATAAGATAGAAAATATTATTTATTGTTGGATCAATTGGAATGAATAAGAATTGGGCACTTAAATAGCCTTAAAATCAAGGCTGAAATATTTGAGTGGAGTTTGGGAAATGACGGAGATTTACATGAGTATATCATTTAAATGATACCTGTTTCAAGTGGAGGATAAATTCTTGCTTAATAATTGTCAAACTTATTTGGTGCAGGAAGAGGAGCCAAAATGATGCCACAATGTCAATGCTAATTAAGCAGTGTAGAGCCAGAAGATCTAATATCTTAATGTATGGAGCTTGGTCTAAAACCAGAGAGAGCAGGTCACTGATTGTCTGGCTAGCTTCACACATCCAATCAGAAACAGAGCATTAAGTGACGTTTACATTCTTATTATTAACATTTTTGAATTCAAAAGGCATTTCAAAAGCAAAATCCGATTGAATTAAATGATAATAAAAAGGTACTTTAAAGATATTGGCTGATTTTGTACTAACGTTACATTCATAATTAGAGTCCTGGGTTCAAATCTTGTTCTGGCAAGGTTTCAAGAACCAAATATTGTTGTTAATGTTATTGTTTTATGTCTTTGTCTTGGTATCTTCTAAACATTCATTCATAAATAAAATGGAGTCAGGAAAGGAATTCCTGTCATATTCAGGCCATGGTCAAATCTACTTTTGGGGTTGAGGCTTTGATTTCCTTTTACTACCATCTGGTGAAGGGAATGAAATTTCCTGGAAAAAACTTGGGGTATCTCCCTACAACAGAAACAGCCCAGCCAATATCAAGACCCAGAAAAAATATGCTGAGGCGTACACTGCCCTCAAAGCCAAGGGGCTGGTCAAATTCTATTACATTGACAAATCAGCATTTGCCTTGTCTATGCAGAATGAGTATGTCCCAAAAGCTCAAATGAAAGGATAGCTTGGTGTGCTGCAGTCCGCGCCACAGCCTATTCAATGGTGGCTCTCCTCAGTCCAAAGGGGGTTGAGCTCTACCAAATAATATTGGGTTTGCATAACAGCAGGACCTTTCTATCATTCCTCCAATTGGTCCAGGAGCACCTGAGGCGCACAAGCCCGGGCTTCACCAACGTCATTGTGCTGGACAATGTTGGTCTCCATAAGGTGGCTGATATTCTTGAGGAATTCCTGATGATTGACGCTAGCATTGCAGTGGGCCCCTAGCAATTGGCCACGGCAAATTTGCGCCTTCTCTTCCTCCCCGCCTATTTGCTCTTCCTAAATCCCATCAAGGAAGTCTTTGGGTGGCTCAAGCAAGTTGTCAAGCAAGGAACCCCAACTGGGACCAAGGACCTGTTTGATTTGCTGCAAGACAGAATCCACACCCTACCAGCTGAGACTGTGGCCAAATTCTATGGCCGTGCTGATTTGTTCATCCCCGCGTTCCTAGCCAAACAGCCAATCAATTAAAGACTTAGTTTTTCCAACTTTTTTATATTCTCTAATTTATTATTTAAGATTTATCAATTATCATTTTATATTTAGAAGCTTCTAAGCCCACAATCATATTTGGCAAGACCATCAATGGAGGTAAGTTATTTATTTATTTATTTATTTTATATTGTTTTATTATGCCATCTGAGGTTATCCCAAACGCTCAATACTGGATTACGCAAATATGTTTATATCACTTTTGTCAAATAAATATAAAAATAGTTTTAAAAAAATTAAACGTAAAATGTACAAGTTAGAATTTATTTTATTAACGTATAATTTTATGCTTTTATGAAAACTGTTTCTGCAATATATTTTGCAAAACTTGTTTGCTAAAATAAATATTAAAAAATTAATTATATTAAAATAATCTAGAGTACAAAGATGTTTATTGATATAGAAAAAAATTAGGAGTGCCTATAATGGGTTTGGCGATATGTACCCACCCAGCAATAGAGATGGCGCACAACCTCCACTACCACACTGTGGACAGTGGATACACCCTGGTTAAAATACTCCTGCCTACTGGTGAAAGGCAGAATGGTTAGGTGGGAGTGAAGCAGCAGCTTCTCAAGCGGGGCCGCAAACCCATAGATTCCAGCCAGGACCAGGGCTTCCTGGATAATGTGGTCCACTGAGTCATATCCGGGGGGCCTTCTTCCCATCCAGGGAGAGCCTGGCCTTGTCAATTTCTAGGAGGACCCTTCAAGATCCTCCACATCAGCGCACATCCCAAAGTAAAACAGGAACCCCAGGTAAACCACCAGATGAAGCCTTTTTCCAGCAAAGGCTTCAGTAAACTCACACAGCTTATTGTATACTGCGCTTATTTTTTTCTTGTGTTTGGTTTTAGAAAAAGTCAGCTCTATTTCTTGAGAGACCCCTGTCTTGTTGGCACTCCAGGCCAGCCCAAAGTCTGCCAGGAGGATTTTGGTTTTCTTGACGGCTATTGTGTCTGCAACAGCCAATTTCAACACCATACGCCCAAAGTTCTCCAAAAGGTAAGATCTTGTGTGCTCCACCGGGAAGCAGAAGTAAGCAGCTGCATGGACCTGGCCTATCTCTGGTACATTCTTGAATGGGAGCATCTCCAGGAAGTCCCAAACAAGCTCAATGAAGTTTACACAGTAAACTCCACTGAGGGATACCAGGTCCAGGCAATCAGTTGGGCATCCTTGTAGGCAGTAACTGCCCACTTGGATGCCCCCTTGCCATGTGTCAGCCCGGCCAAACCTCCTGCAACATAGGAAAGGACCTGTGGATTCAGTCATCCAGCTCCCACAAGACAGGGGGGACAGGTACAGCTGCTTGGCCACATGAGTGGCGTAGTTGGCGTAGAAGGTGGGGGGGACAAAAGGGACCAGGACCTGGCAGAGTTCACTGTCTACGTTTTCTAAGAAAAAAAGGTAAGTATTTTTAAAATTTATTAATTTTATTTTTTAGGTTACCTTCTTGTGTTTCTTCCTTGCCCACAGCCTTGGCCAGCTTGGCCATTCTTAGCGCAAGAAGTTGAGTGGGCAATTATGTGTCCTCTTTCCTGGCGCACTTGGCCAGCTTGAGATGGGCATATATTTCAGGGACATCTGTCCAGACAGACAGCACAGAGAGGGCAAATAACTTGAACTGGAGGCCCTTGACCACAGTTTTGATATTTAGTAAGTGCTCAATTGTCTTATCCGGGGTGTCTGGTATTTTGGTCATAAGGGCCTTTGCAGACACCTTGTCTATTTTGTCTCCTTCAAAGACGGCATACTCAACTCTTGCTTTGACCTTGCAGTCAATCTCTTTAATTTCAGCAGTTGCTGAGTCAAGGTCTTTTAGCAGCTTCTCCAATTCTCTCATTGATTTTTTACTAACCTTTCCATATGTTTTTATAGCTTTCATCCCAATAAAATCTGTATTATTCTGATACTATTGCCTCTTTTTTTATTTCTGTTTTTTTTCCTGTTTGCTACACTATCCCATCTTTTTACCCATTGTGTATATGCTTACGCTTATCTTGATGTGTGTTGTTTGCTTTGTGTTGGCATTGCTTCCATAATTGCCATATTATTTTTAGCACTTTGCACAGCCCCTTGTGAAAATATTAACAAAAATTTAGCGATCAGCTAAATTTGAATTATAAAATTATAGGCTAATTGATTTTAGATAAAGTTGTTACTGATCAAAACCAAAACCTTAATGATAAACTTTAAGCCAATCAGGAGCCAAGTGATAAAGTGATTGTTGTGATATAAAGGGCCATTCAATAATTCTTTGATAAATGTGCGCTAATTAATATGATTGACTGGTTGTTTTGCCATTGTGCGACATTGCCGCTGTGGCAAGTTGTTGGTGGACTAGTGCTAACTCAGCAGCTGATTAGGCACTAGTCCACCAACAACTTGCCAAAGCAGCAATGGCGCACAATGGCAAAACAACCAGCCAATCATATCAATTAGCGCACATGCATCAAAGAATTATTGGATGGCCCTTTATGTCACAACAATCACTTTATCACTTGGCTCCTGATTGGCTTAAAGTTTATCATTAAGGTTTTGAATTTGGATCAGTAACAACTTTATCTAAAATCAATTAACCTATAATTTTCTAATTCAAATTTAGCTGATCACCAAATTGTTGTTAATATTTTCACAAGGGGCTGTGCAAAGTGCTAAAAATAACCTTGTTCTGGATCTAGATACATGCATAGTAAGTATATGATTTTATAGAAATAAGCTGAACATAAAGAATATAGCCAACTATAAATAAAGAGAACATTAACAATTAAAATACAAAATAAATATAATATAAATAGAAAATGTTTGGCAACAGGGAGTTTATTGGGGCAGGGAAGAGTAATGCCTAGGAGGCAGAATAGCGCAGAAAGAAAGACGTAGAGGCAGTGCTGGCCTGGGGGGTCTGGGATTGGGTGGGTTGGGCTTTCAGGTGAGGGGTATTGGTGGCAGGGGTGGAGGCAGGAGGATTTTGTGTGATGGCCGCCATATACAACTTGGTGTATTCCTTGTCTGTCATTGGCTGGATGGGCTGGTAGGTGGCAGTGGCACGGGGTGGGAGGCGCTTATTCTTGCGTGATTAGTTACCCATGTTCACATGGAAAACCATTTGAGCAAACAAGTCAGCCACCATTTGGTGACCAAAGAGAGAATTGTGGTCAAGAACCCCAAGATAGAGGTCGTTGAAAGACTGAGGGCGGCGCTCCAGGAGTGTATCTCCAATATTAAAGAACACAAAATCAGCCAGATGGATGTCAGCGTGACCAGCTGGGTACACAGAGGCCTGGTGCCTGTGTTCCTGGATGGCCTTGAGGGCGGTGAAGCTACCCTCCATCTGGTGGCTCAAGAAAACCCAGTACTTGTAATTTGAACCATCCCAGGAGTTGAGTAATCCACCAAGGATGTGGCTGTACAAGTAGCTATTGATGAAATCTGGGTCTGTCTGATAGTAGACAAACCCCTTGGCTGAAACAGCCAGAAATGCACCAATGAAAGTCCCCTTCTTGACCTTATTCCTTCCTTTTTGAGTGGTGGCTCTTCCTTGCTTGCCAAAATCATCAAAAGCTATCAATAGCTTGTAATAGAAGATGAAAATAACATCATCAGTTAGACTAGTCAGGCATTGGACCAGGGTTGATTTGATGGTGGTGTCATACGGGAAATCCTCAGTGCCATCCCATTGGTCACCGTCAAAATTGGTAAGAACCCGCATTGAAGCCACCTTCCCATACATCCAGAGCTGCACCATGCGCTCAGACACCCAAATGCCATGGTGTGCGTGTTGCTTCCAGACCTGGGTCAAGGGAAGCTTGGGGTCCTGCTGCAGGAGGTCAAGCATAATTGGGTATGCCTCATTGATTTGGGACTTGGGGGCCTTCTTGGGCTTCTTGGCTGTCCTGATCAGATTCCCCCTGTTCATCAGGTTGTTGAATTCCCTCATGACAGTAGCCCGGTTGAATTGCAACTAGGCGGCAATCTGGTCCCATGACAGACCCTGCAGGTTCAGTGCCACAATTTCTTGAAGAATCTGAGCAGTAATGATTCTGCATTTGGGGCGCTGGGGCGGGGGAGCTGAAGCCTGATTGGCTGTAGGAGGCAGGTTGGCTGGTGGCAGGAAGTTGTTCCAAATCAAGGTTGCCATCTTGATTGGTTGGTTGACAAGCAGCTTGTGCGGGGGTGGGTACAGGAGCAGGGGCAGAGCTAGACACTAAGTGACTACTGAACAAGTCAAAGCCATATGGGTTGGGGGTCATTAACAGGTCAGCTTCCTTGTTACCCGCCTCAAAGGCTTGGGTGTAAACAGGTGCCTCCACACTCTGAGCCTCACCTCCATTGAAGCTGGCTTGGCTGCTGGTGCCGTCAAAGATATTGCTAGTAAAATCATTGTAAAAAACCTAGGATAAAATCACTAAAAGTAAAATTTTTAAAAATTAATGATTTATTTTTATTGTAATCTTGATTCCATATTTGGAAGGTTCTCAAAACCATTATACATAATTCAGGAGCCATGAAAATGGATAAATGCCTCTGTTTCTAAATTAGATAGCTGTTGATTGGCTGTAAAACTGTTACTTTTTTATTTTAGGCTGCTCATACTACACATCTTGTGTGACTTCATTTTGTTTTGTGCTTGTGAAATCTTGCTTCTAGATTACTCATATTTTGTTTCATTTTAGTCCTTTTGTTGGTGCTTCATATAAATCCTGCTTGGATTATAATATACTCCGGAATAGCATTCATCCATTTCACTTGTTGTGTCAGTTCATTTTGTTTGTGGTTTACATTACACCGCTTGATGTTTGATATAATTTTGTATAATGGGCTAGTGAAATTTTGTTTTTTGTTTGACAGTTCATTTATTAACCAAAAATATTTAAATTATTTGAATCCTGAATCTTGCGCAACTTGGATTTCATTCAAATCCAAAATCATTTTGTTTAAATCTGGGGTATTTTTGGTTGTAGTCATAGCTTTTAAAACTACTGTACAAGGGAAGCTATTGTTTTGATGTTTTTTGGTTGTTATTTTTGTTTTTTTTGCTGCTGCTGTGTGTACGCTTATTAGTGTTGTTAAATTAGAGTTGTTTTTTATTTGTGCATGTGTAATTATGTGCTGTGTATTTCATCTTTGCAAGTTTCTCAGTGTATTTAGCTTCTGCAATAAGGACAGGCATGAAGGTGTTTGCTTTGGTATAAATAAGTTTGGTAATTGATGTTATATTCTGTTTAAAAATGAGGCTCTTGTGTTTGGATTATCTTCCTGAACTGAGGTTGTAATTTATCAGTAAATTTCTTTTAATTTTTGAGTGCATGCTGCAAGTGTGATTTTTTGAAGGAGATTAATTAGCTGGATCATAATATCCTTAAGAGATTTCACTAATTTTGTCAGGGATCCATCCAGTGGGGGGTTCCTGAGAACTTGCGGGCGGACAGCCCGCGGGCCCAGCAGGGAGAGCCCACCACAAGATTGGGGCTAACTTTACAATATAAGATAATAATTTTCCAAGGACTGCCCAAGGTCCACTCATAGGCACCATAGAATCAATCAATCCGGTGAGGGTGATATACATCACCCCAAAGATCTGGGTGGAAGTGGATTCATTAGTAGCAACAGATCCTTGCAGGCGGTTGGGCCGCGGGGTGAGGGGTGGCGTCATTGGAACCAAATATGTGGGCAGGAAATTATACTTGTCTCAGAATAGCAGAGGAGGTATGGTGATTTTGTTGCCTTCTCTGTAAACAGTTTCTGTTTCTCTAGTTCTAGCTTCAGGGTCGTGGATTAGGATTTCCTCCAGAGTAAACTCTGAATACGCCAGGTTGGGTGGGTACTCAGTGAAATGTACTGGGCCAAAGGGAGCTCCAGGTGGATGGTAAAGGTTGGGCAGTTGGTCCGTGGTTTCTTGGGGTAGGCAAGTGTGGGGTGCAGAACCGCAAGACGTAGGCTGTAAATGAAGTAGAACTAATAACAAGTATGGTATGATCTGGTTGAACCAAAGGTTCATGTCACTTTATTGCAAGAATGGTGATGGACATCTTCCTGGCGGTCCAGGGTATAAGTATGCTCATATGTCATGGTAAAACTTTCACAAATTCCCTTGGCCCGGGTTTTCCTGTTTACTAGGTCTTCCCAGTCTTTGGTGGCATCAATTGCGGGGGTTATTCCATTGGCTGGCTCAAACTGAGAATGCTCAAATTCCCTAGTCAGGTTGTGGGATCGGTTGTCTCTGGGTGGTCCACATTCTATGGGAAGGTTCTCTGTTTCCCCTTCCGCGTGGACCTGAGTTATTTTGGGATCTGTGGCTGGATCCGCCTGCTGATTGGTCAAGTTAACAGGAACCTTTAGCGTGGGAAGTATTGATGTAGGTGAATTTGATTTATCAAGCTTCAAAGGATTTTCTGAAGTCAAATCCTGCTCTGGTTTGAGCCCAAAAAACTTCAGGCAGCTGGGCCTGCAGGCTGGCAGCCCGCAGGGAGCCAGGGTTTGAATCCTGTAGTTGAGGCTTTTCAATAAGCATAGTCAATAAGAGTTTGTCACTCGTGACAAATTTAAAGGCATTGTGGAGATCCCTCTTGAAACTTTTCCAATTATCCAGTTGATTATCAGACCTCTTGTTCATCCAAGTGGAAAACCACTTGGCAGCAGCTTCAATGAGCCATTTGCTGGTTTCTTGTACTCATCTTTCCTGTGTTATTCTTCTGTGAAAATCTTGGTGGCTGTATGTTGTAGTCAATTGGTTAGATTTTATTATTCCAAATTTTTTGGTGTTGATGAGGCTTGTTTGACTGTTTTGGTTTTTCACCTGTGTGAGAATATTTTCTGATAGAGTGCTGGTGTGGCTTAGATAATTTGCTATGCTACAAGAATGATATAGTTGATATGAACAGTGTATCCTGTGAAGATGTTATGTTTATTATGAAGGTTATGGCAATTTGTTGCCAGTCTTCAGTGATTAATGCATGGTTTACACTGGCTAGAACTTTTATGATTACCCTTTACTTTTTAATGCTAGTTCAGACCCTGGATTTTTTTATTTTGGCTTTCACTATTTCTTCACTTTTTTATTAGCCTTGCTTCTGTCTCTTCTTTGCTAAGGGACTTTGCTAAGCCTTTTAACTCCATTCCTGATTTGCTATGATTTTCAACTTACCTGGGTGCTTTCACTTCTAGATTTTAATTTAAACACTTTGAATTCTCTTTTTGCACTTCTTGGTTTCATTTATAAGTCTTTAAATTAGTTAAAAAAGCTATTAACCTTACCTTCTGTTTAATTTCTTGTTTTTTCTTCCTTTCTGATTTTATAAAACAAGCTTTGGGCTTGATTTTATGGACCTTCTGAACTCCTTTTTTGCTGTCTTTTTTTTGCTTAGACTTCTTGACGCTTCTAATTACTTTAGGTTTGTGTCATCTTGTTTTTTAACCACTCTGACCCATTCCTATCTTTAAACAGGGTCTTCTTTAATAAGATTAGTTAAATTTCTTTATAACCTTTTCAGATGCCTTGCATCACATGATTAAAGTCATGGCTTCATTCTTGTCCATGAAGGAAAATATATCTCCCTTTATCCACATTTATCTTCCAACGTGGATAAGTACCTTTGAGCTATCACCCTTGGCATCAAGCTGTGATTGTTTGGCTTTCACCTCAAAAGGGTACTTGTTAGGGCTTGGAGCTTGGATTCTTTTACTCATCAGTTCAGTTAGTTCATATGTTAATTTAGTTTAAACTATCTTTCTTCTATGATCCTCTTCAATTTCTTCCTGTTGTATCTTGGAAATATTTACTGCAGCATCCAGGCCACAGTGCTCAATAGTTTCAACCCTGCATCTGATTTCAATAATCATCCTGACCTAAAAACATGTCTCATAGATGGATTCACTATCCTCAAGATGGGATTCAGTTTCACTTCCCCAAGTTTGATAAACAGTCCAAGCCCTCATTTCACCACATATAAGCTGTTAGGAGCAGTTGGGAATTTTGACCAAGCAATGATGCCAATTATGACAGAGCTCATGGATTGGAGTTTCTGCAATCAAACCCATAAATTAGCAGTATGAAAACCAATGATGCTAATTATGATAGAGCTTGCAGATATGAATTACTGCTGCCAAACAACATAAATTGGTAGTATAAATCATAAGCATATTAGATCAGCAGTAGTCTGCTGACCTGAGCCTTAAACTAACCAATTATAAGTGCCGCCGCGGCAATTAAATGTGACATGATTTGCCGCCACGCCACTTTGAAAAAGATACATGTTCTGCTGCTATGCCACTTTGGAAAAGATACAGGCGCCGCCTAGCAATTGGATTAGGCACCAAAGTGCTGAACTACTTTTATGTCAAGAGCTGTTGCGCCAACTGAAAATTATTGCAGGTGCCGCCTTACATTTACATTGAGCGCTGAGGTGCTGGGTTTGATTCCCCATAATCTTGAATTCCCTTATTAATCATATTATTAAGCATTAAGCTTGGAAGATGCCAGGAAGGTAGGAAGTGATCCTGAAGCAACTAAATTATTCCATGCCAGCAAGGAACACCTGTGCTGGGTGAATATGAAGATGTTCTATTGGTTGACGTGCAATAAGTGCCAAACCTAGATTTCTTTCCAGCCGGCTCCAGTTCTCCCTGGCGGAACTTTGCCTGTGCCTCTGCTTGGAGATCTCTATCTGCGCATTTCAACTTTACAATTCCCATTGCTTCTTGGTTCTTTGAGTATTTGGTACTTTTTTCCATGCTTTGTGGATGCTTAATAATTTTGCAGAGGCTCTGTCATGTCAAAAGATACCTGTTTATAACCATGTCCCAGGTAGCTTCAGGCCTTATGGAACAGCTTTGTGTTCTGTGGGGTGGAGTGATTGGTTATTGTTGGTTAACATGGTGTAGTAGATTGTTCTATAAGCTTCTACCAGTGACAAGGTTACACTATGAGTAAGTGGAAATCAGAGAAAAATGATAATCTTATTGTAAAGTCACTCCCCCTTTAGCCTTGGACAGGACAATCTTCCCGCTGTACCAAAAAATCTTCTCAGAAGCCAGTCAAGCCCCTTAATTCTCTTGAGGATCTAGCCCACACAGTGGATGGGAGATTTGTGTTGGCATACCCTTCCCAGGTAGAAAATATTGACATTCTGGACTTGGTTCCCACCTGGGAGGAATCCCTGATAAATTTGGACTATTTTTTGGCTTGGGCCTGTCTGCATTTAAAATCAATCAAGGTCAAACAAACAGGTTGCGCTGCTGCCAAATCATCAATTTCCAATCAACTGGTTTGAATGTTAATTTTAATCACCCAATTGATGCCAGCCAATCAGAGTGGAAACCAGAAATTACTGTAAAACCCTCCAACCCAATGGGTCAGTCCTTGCAAATTTTCTCTTCCAGCCAATTAGACTCATTGCCTGGGTCAGGTGACTCTCCAAACTTGAAGTCTGTCTCTTAAAGCAAGACAGGGGGGTTTTGGCCCCCTGCTTGCTCATTCTTTTCAAAATTAAAAAGTTTACTACTTTCCTAACTCAAAGTTTGTCATTTGAGGCTCTCTTGTAGCTCTCATCTATTCCTGGCTTAGTTAGTATTAGTTCTACTTTCATTTACCCCTCCTATCTTCCTTTAGACTTTGGCGCTGTTTACGGAGCCTCTGGCATTAATATTAGTATTGATATATATGCTTACCTTGTTGTCCTCAAAAATCTAATATGAACTTTAAGATTAGTATTTAAAACCCTTTATTTACCTAGTTTAAGTTCAAAACTGCTTCCTGTTTGCTTCAACTTTTGCTTTCACTTTGCTTACGCCTGGCCAACGTCTTTGATTACTCCCAAAAGCATAAAATATCTGGTCCTTGTCTCCAGGCTCCTTATCTTAATTAAAAATCCTATTTGTAGCCCAGCTGTTGGTTCCCTGTTGCCAAAGTTCAAGGTTTGATTGTTCCTTTGCCTCCCCAGGTTTAAACAATGCTGGTTCCCCTGGTGAAGTTTGTGGTCTTTACTCTTGCACCTGCTCTGGTGATGATATGGACTACCTCTCCAGATCTTTGGGGTCATATCTTCTATTCACTTCACCATGTAGGGAGTAACCCCACCCAACTTGTGTGTTTGTTTGAGGACATTCCTGGGTGCGCTCAGGAATTTCTTGCTACCAGCAAAAGTGTTGTTTGCAGTCTCGCCTGTGATGACCTTGAGTTTTCTGCCCCTGAACCAATCCCTACAACGCCCCCTGTCCCAGTCCCCCCTGTGCCTCTTCTATCTGAGGACCCAGTGGTCCTGGCCCAGGGAGAAGGTCTGGGTCCCCAAGAGCATGCTCCCAACTGCGCCACCTGGCTACTTGGTGGAATGATCTTGATGGGTTTGGATTCCTAATTACCTCGCCTGTCTGCTGTGTCCTCCTTGTGGATACCACTTTGAGTGGCCATACCAGTATTGCACTGGATGGCGCCCTGGTGGATTCTTTC
The DNA here is from genome assembly GCA_014839935.2 of Entomophthora muscae. Lineage (NCBI taxonomy): Eukaryota > Fungi > Entomophthoromycota > Entomophthoromycetes > Entomophthorales > Entomophthoraceae > Entomophthora > Entomophthora muscae. Next base: position 221,561 of record QTSX02005035.1, read on the forward strand.
CCCAGGATGGGAGCCAAACTTATTTAGTTTAGCCCCCCTCTCTCACACCTATTAAAGACTTGGGAATCTTCCTTACAGACAATTGTGAAGTGAAAGCGGGATTGATGCCTTTCCAGATGAATGTGAGGGTTTTCAGAAGGCATTCAGCAAGTAATGTGAGTTGGGAAGGGTGGCAGCTATGTGAACTGTATTTGGATTGTTGGATCTGCTGATCTTGACACAGATATAGTTTCCTTAATATACAGGGTTTAGCTTTACAATAACAATAGCATTTTTTTGAAACATTATCTTGATAAAGCTTCTTTTATAAATACTATTTTTAAAATTTTAATGTTTTTATCTATTTTTTTGATGAGGAAATGAAATTAGATTGTTATTTAAAGCCTCAATTTTAAATTTAAGCCTATTAAATAGAAAAATTATACATGTTACTAAATAAGAAGAGATTTTTTAATCATAGATCTAAAATACTTAAAGATATTTTGAGAATGATAGCTGGATCAAGGTTGACTGAAAATTGGTTGTTGGAACATTGATTGACGGGATAGCTTCCTGTCCTGCCTAGCCCAATGACAAGCAATATACTTCTGAAGCTTAGAAACTTTAGCAGAATCATATCAATTTATTCAGAGTTAGATACTTAAGTGTGTTCATAGAATATGGCTGAATCATATTATCTAGAAAAAGGCTTTTGTCAAGGTTAGGAATGCTTCAGCTCAGCTCTGGCCAGCTTTTGGCTCTGGATAGCTACAATCAAAACAGAAATATCTTATATTAGATATTTTTAAATAAATCTTTGATACAAGTGAGTCAGAGCTAGAAACTGGCTATGGCTGCCTGGGGCTTGGCCGAAGCAGCCCTAGTCAAGGTAATGTATTGCTAGGGCTGCGTCGGATTTGAGATGAGTGGCTCCTTTTCTAAAAAGGAGCACCATCTCAAATCCGGAGACGATTTAGGAAAATTGTCTAGGGTATGATTTTTCCAGAATTGTCTTCATACATGACTACAGAAGAATTTTTTTGGATTTTTTTTCAAAATAAAAATGTAAATTTTCTTTCTTTCTTTCTGTTTTTAAAAATTAAAAAGATGTGAATTCAAATTTGATTTTCTAATTAAAATAAAATTTTATTTTAAATTTATATATAGATCTGGCTTGTCCGGAATACAGAAAGCCCTTTTTGATTTTTTTTGAAATTTCGGATTCCCCCAGCGTAGGGGAATCCGAAAGACGGGTCTGGGGAAGGGAGGACGGCACGATTAAGGCAAAATGCCTTAATCGTCCCATTTTTCATCCAACACAGCACTATGTGTTGCTGATGAAAAGGGGTTTTTAAATTAATATAAAATGTTCTTTAAAATAGAATATGATTTCAACCTACTGTTTGGCTATCAAATCAGTCAAGTCGATCGGAGTTGGTTTAGATTTTTTAAAATCCACTAAAACAGTTTGGGGTTGGCTAGGAGGGTAAAGTTGAAATTTTGGCCATGTGATTCAAATTCAAATGAGAATGTTTACATAGGATTGGGTAGAGGGCAACAAAAAATTGAAGAAACCGAGCTTAACCAATGGTACATTACAATAATGCATCCGCAAAAGCTGCGACTGGATAAGTTGATAATAGGGCTGCTTCGGCCAAGCCCCAGGTAGCCACGGTCAGTTTCTGGCTCCTGGCCACTGATATCAGATGTTTATTTAACAATGTTTAAATATATATCAGTTCCGCTTTAGCTGTAGCGGTCTAGAGCCGAAAGCCAGCCGGGGCTGAGCCGAAGCATCCCGAGTTGATAAGCGTAAGGTTTCCATCAGCAGCAACTTTGATAAAATCAAAAAGTATGGGGACTGAGCTATTCACAATGGTTCACCAGCATCTGGAGGATGAAGGAAGGCTAACTGCTACCAAGTTCTTGAAGAATACAACGGGGGATGTAAGTTTTGGTTAAACTGAGCAATCGAGCTGTTGTTTTTCTTTGAAGCGTGTTTTAGAAATGGAGATTATATTCGGAGAAGATTTGTTTCCCGAAATTGAGCATATGAGTACTCAATCTCCTATTCTTCAACATAATAATAATGTGTCTGCTCCAAAAATATCAATACTTTTTTGGCTTTGTTCTGAAAGCGAAAATCAAAACTCCTAACAATTTGACTTTATTTATGTAGAGAATTCAGAAGACCTTTCTTGATCTGGAGGAACGCTATGAAGTCTCTGGGTATGTTGGAATCGTAAACCTGGGTTAAACTATTGGATTTAATTTAGGTTCGGTCACAAGAACGAAGACTCTTTGAGTACGTAGTATGCTATTTATTTTAGTTAAATTTTCAAGCGAGCTCTGCCCTTGAGTTACCCGAAGCAACAACTACTCATGATAGCGAATCTTGGTCAATAGATACATCAAATGCAAGCGGTAATTTATTTTTAAAAGCTCCCAAACAATCTTTGACTCGGCAAGATGTTCAAATCTATTTTTAACTAGCAAGCAACAACCAAGTTTATGAAACCTTAGTTCCTGAAGCAACAAGACTTACTGTAGCTCGACCTTTAGTAAGTCTTCGATTTGAGCCAGATTCGGATTCTACACCCTCAATTCAAAAAGTTGCAGAAAACTTCAAAGGTTCATCTGTAGACCAAGCTTCCGAATTAGTGGAAACGGACGAAACCAAATGGCAGCATAATATATTAGAGGGAAATGTGTGTGAGGAAGATATGGGTGATGCATCAAATCCCAACCCAACCCAATCTACTAACGAAAGATGGAACACCGGCATCCCATTTTCTTCAACTTGGAGGTAGGCTATATGGAGCGATGTATTTTAAATGCCAAATCGATAGATGATGATCTTCTTGCATCAGATGAAGAATCAAGCTTTGAGGAGACTTCCTCAGATGATTCCAGTGATGACTCTGAGTTTCCTGAAATGGAAGAGGGAGAAATTAATAGGCTTTCCCATGGAGATATTTCCTTCGAGGGTTGGCCGATTACCCCGATGTCAGGCCAAGCAGCGTTCAGAAATCAAAACAAATATGCACGTTCTAAGACTCTTTTCCCCTCAGACTCGGAAGATGATTCAGAAGAAGAACACGTTTCATATGTTGATTTGACTGATTCTGAAGAAGGTAGTTATCATTTTGCATTTCATCTCATCTCAATACTAGCTAATTCCCCGAATGATTCTGTTTCTACCTATTCTTATGACCATATGTCTACCGCCCAAGAAACTATTGCTGACGATGTTTCCCTTTGCCAAGGGTCAGACCCCGACGTTATGATTCAAAGCCTCAGTACTCTCTCCGAAGCTTTTCCCCACCATCACGTCGAACCTACGAGGGACCTTTCCAACCTGGATATAAACAAAAGAGTATCTGATCCCAAATCTCCAAAATCCGATACAGGATCCTCAAAGACATGTATCCTAATGTAGTACTTACAGTATTTGCTTCTGTAACTCACGCTTAAAAATCTAATATGACAATGCCTTTCAAAGGTTTCTGAAGTGAACCTGAACTTATTAGTTTAACAAGTCCAACAACCTTTGCATTTAAATGTTTTATCAAATCTATTTCTGATTCAAGGAACTTTTATGTTCAAGTCAGGTTATTATAACAAATCTAATATATATGTTGATTTTGTTGACTGAAATCAAGAATGTCAAGCTCTTATAAGTAACACTATGACTGTATAATATGGTTTGGAACATGTGACCTGGGCTTAATGCCGTATATAGTTTTAAGTTTAACATTTCCTAAACTCTGTGTCTTGATAACTATTTTTTAATTTAGAAAGTTCATGCAAGCCATGCGTTAACCCCCGTTGAAGATTGATACATGCCAAATTATTTAGAGTAAAAGACAATTGATGTTTTCCTTGATCGATTTTATGGAAACAGGGTTGATAAGCTGTTCCCAGCTCTTTGGTGTATAGTTTTGTATTCAATACATCGGGATTTATCCTAGCATAAAGGGAATACAATTGATTAACGTTATTAATTTCGACATTTATGATAAATATTGTATGTTCGATTTTAAAGTTTGTTTATACCCTTGAAAGATGTAGTTTTCACTTTAACCTGTTAAGAGTCCTGCGATTGCTGATCAGGGCTAGAATATTCGTGTGGATTTCTTAATCTCAGGAGTTACTGCTCCAGAGCGACGAATTGCTTGAACAAAAAAATGTGCATTATGATATAGCAGATGTTCTTATACCATGCTCAAAACTCACACCTACAAAAAACCACCCGATACCACATATCCTTTACCACTTTCACCAGGTTCAGATGACAAAATCATGCAATCCTTTCCATCAACCAATTTAACATGCGATCCCAGCTGGAGATATTAAATAAAAAACGAACATCTTAGATATTCAAAATAGATATCGCATCCCCCTTTCATCCATCCGATGTAAAACTGAAACTTTATAATGCTACTCTGCGGTCAAGTGAATAAAGCAAACGATTCTTTATTCAAGTCGGAGGAGCAAAAGTTTAGGGCTCCTACGGGAATTGAACCCGTGACCTCCTCCACCCAAAGGAGGAATCATACGACTAGACCAAGGAGCCCCTATCGCGATTTAAACCTTGTAATTTTTTTTCGAACTAAAAGAAATAAGTTCCAGGTAACCCAATGATAGTTTTCATGGAAGTCTTCCCACCAGGTGAAATAAGTTCCGATTGATTATATTGATCTGAAAACAGCATACTCCCACAAGAATTTTCATGACCTGAGGGGATTGAAAATTTATGCCAATGGTTCTATTTTAGCATTACATTGTTAACTATGAGTTTAGGCCTGAGTGTCAGGATGCCAAGTGCAGGGTGGGGCAGCAGCAGACACAGGCAGCAGGACCACTGGGCCAGTGGGTAATTCTCACCACAGTATTGGTACTAACTTAATGATATAGATGAGAGATCTTCCCAGCAAGGACAAGGGATAGGTAATGAGACCACAGAGTCCACCAAACCTGTCAGTGTAATATACAGTATACCAAAGAGTTGAGTGGATGTGGTCTCATTTGAAATCCCAGAATCCTGCAGCTGGTCAGGCCAGAGGATATAGAAGGGGTCATGTGGACTAAGTACACAAGTAGATAGTTCAGAGCAGTGGCTAGGGGGCGCCAACTCCCAGTATGGGGCACGACTTGGTTGGCCAGCCCCAATACTGTTATGTAGACAAACCCCAGTTTGCTGAAGTCTTGGGCGGGAGGCGCGTCAGGGAGAGGAAGAGCAGTTGGTATATCCTTCATTACTGGTGGTAGATCCAGGTGATGGGGATGGAAATACTCCAGGTCAAGGGCGCGGGGCGGTTTGGCAAGGGCAACAGGAGTATGGCCAGGAGGATATGGGTATGCAAGCTTGTATTGAGTAGTGGATTCACAAATATATGCAAAGAGAATAATTAAATTTGAGCAAAAATAGACAATTCCTGCAATAAGATAATAATTTCTAGGCATAAACTTGCTTTATTAAGATGTCAACAGTGAGGAGGGCTTCTCTCCCTCACTACTTATACTTACTGATGATTCTATGGCCTTTTGTGCCACCAGAGAACTGATGGCATCATTTGGAGTTGGATTTGCAATTTTAACCAGAATTTGCATGCTTGGCCAAGAGGGTGAGCTCTCATTGGCTGCTATAACATGAACCCTTTGAATTTTGCAGCATGGCAAGTTGCTACAGTTATTTTTAGCTCCTGCAATGAAGCAATCATCCGATCGCGCAATCAAACAATTGTGCTCCTGATGTGCCATTTCCCAATAGGTAAGTAGCCCAGATTTTTTAACAGGTTTGATGTCAGTGATTCAAGGATCATGTGCCTCTCAAATCCTGGGCCGTTTGTTAGCTGAAGGGGGGGTATTTTGTCCTGGAAAGTGCTTTGTGGGGGCTTCCAAGCTGCAGGTTTAATCACCTCTAAAGAGGCCAGCCGACTGTCCAGGGCACTCTGGGCCCTGACAAAGGGAACATAATAATTTGGTTGTGAAGTCAACAGAATCTGCGGGCATGGTGGCAGGAGAAGTGGGCCTGTGGATTTGATTTGAAGGTGATAGAAACCAAGTGTACTATATGTTAAGATCTTATTGAAACAAAGGTCCATCACTACTTTGTTATTCAATATTATAATAAGGTTTGGCTTTAACCTGGCAAGGCATAAATACCATCTACCAGGCTTCATCCTTAGATAAGGATTCTGGAAACTTGGGCAGGAGAAAATTAGGGTCTTGGGGGAGGCAGGGTGACATCAGGTACAGGTGGTTGGCTTTGGCAGGTGTTGGGGGATAGACAACTAGACTCTTCTGTTCACCAGCATGGTTGAAAGAGACGGGTGGGTAGGATGCAAGGCATGTACCATTTTCAGGACTTTAAGAAATCTTTTGGGGCCTCTTATTGGTGGGGCATCATGTTTTTCTGTTGAACCCATTGCTATTATTTGCTGCCACTCTGGAATAACTTTTGGTGCCATGCATTGGGTTTTGCTGAAAATTTCTTGTGGTATTCACAAGGGCTTTTGTATTGGCAGGTTTTCATCCAAATCACTTCTATTTAAGCCAAAATACCTCAGATGTCTAGCTTCTTGGCTCTCTGGGCTGGTGGGGTTCAGAGAGGAGAGTTCAGGGGTTGATTCCCAATATGAAACTTGCTTTATCATTAATTGCAAAATTTCACTTGTGGCACTGAATTCTATTTGATACTTATAACTAAATGGAAAAATTACTTTAATCCTTGAAATTTTGATTGATGGTTAAATAACTGAATTATTAAAAATAAAGCAACTGATAAAAATGATAACATCTCTGGATTTAGAGTTTGAACTTTATAAAAGATAGGGGTCAACAAGTAGAAAACACACCAGGGTTTGACTTCATTTATATTCTGGATCTTCTACAGATTAAAATATCATTTTTCTAAACCACTATGTTTCAGAAATCTGCAGACCAGGATATCTTATCATTCACCAAGATAATTGTCAGGATCACTTATGACATCCAAGCCAAAAACCATCCAAGTTGGGAACTATATCAAAGACCACAGACTAGTGCAAAGAGGGAAATTGTAAAAAGACAAACCAGGTCATGTTTACTTAACTAATCATTCTAAAGAGGTTGCATGAATAGTGTAATTCATGCAGCCATAAGTCAGCAAATAATTAATGAAAATTTATTTCCAAGAGTGTATTTCAAAACCCTTGTCAATGTTGATAACTTTTTTGTATGTTAAAGACCAGTTAAAACTGCCAATTGAGAGCCAAATTGTCAGAAGTATTTCTGACATAAACCAAATTATCACTAGAGGACAAGTTTGGAAAAGAAAAGGAGTTTTCTGGTCAAGGAGGCAAAATTTAATGAGGACTTTTCCCCTATAATTGGGGGAAATAAAAATCAAACCAAGGAAGAAACAGAATTTAACAGCTGCCGGAATAATTTAACATCCAAGCAGGCGCCTGCCGCGACCGCGCAGGCGCCCACCACACCTGCCAGCACCCTCTCCCAGCGCCCAGCCAGCCGCCAGCAGGCCTCCTGCTGACCCCCTGCTTGCCCACCAACCCCCCACTGTCCAGCCAGCCACCTGCTTGCCTAGCCAGCTGCCTGCAAGCCCCCGCCCACTTGCTTGCCCCCTGCCAGCCTCCCAGCCGCCAGCGGGCCCGCTGCCAGCCCACCCACTTGTTCCCTGGGTCCCAGTTGGCTGCCAGCCACTCACCTGGGTCCCAGGCACCAACCCACAGCCAATCAGCAGCCCCCATTACCTGCAGCCAATCAGAAAACTCCCTGTTTTCAAAGGGAAAAATATTGATTAATTCCTGCCCTTCAGAAGAAGGGCAAATCCAGGGTTCAGATTATATGAAATATTATGACTCCCCAGAAGATGGGAAAATTCAGGTTTCAAACCTTGAGAACAATTCAACTCCAAACCAATGGGATTCAGAGGACCAAATCACATGCTTGAGTCCAGACCCCAGCCAAACTAAGCCTTCCAAGACCAAAATATATTGTAAAAAATCCATGAACCTTCAATATCACCTGACTCCACTCCCAGGGGAAATCATTGGCTCTAGTCAAGAATGTCCAACCTCCCAACAGATTGTCAAGGAACAAGAATTTGGCCACTTTCTCAAACCCTAATTCCCAATCACATTTTCCAAACCTTTAGGCTCTCCAATCCCTTGTTTCCATTCCCAATTGCAAAACCTTGCACAGTGGGAAGCACTATAAATAATGAGACCTCTCCTCAGTAATAGCTTGTGCTATTATTGAGCCTAAAACCCTCAATAAAGATAAATCCACTTAAAACTTAAGTCAACTTTAAACTAGTTAGTCCCCGCCAAACTTCATCCAATCCAAGGAAGATGAACCATCTCATTTTCAAAGCTGTGCTTACAGCTTGCCTTGGGATTGGAGGCTATCAACAAGGACCAGAGTTCTTTGGCCCCTCACCAGAAGGGATAGGTCATGATCCTCACTATGACCCTGGACAACTCAACTCCTCCTACTCTGGTTCCTGGCCTCCCCTGGTGTCCCTGCATTCCACGCTGTCCATTTTGGTGTACACCTCCATGTACTATGTGTTAACATACTTTGCCGGGAGCTTTGGAAGATACAACCTCCATGCCAAGGTCTTCCATTGGTTGATGATCATCTACCCAATCATCACCGCCCTGACTGGCTTCTAATTTGCCAACCTCCTGTCATACCTGCTGCAAGTAGTACCTACTGTAACTGTTATTACACAAATTGAGTCAAAACAAACCTCTACATGACAACTATTTGTATGAAATGATGTCATTCATGCAACTATACCTCAGTAAATATTTGTTTTATTTGCATTTATAGGACCTCATTTGAAAGATCTTTGTATTCCCAACAACCTTTATTGAGTGATGAGAACCTGTTTAGAACCCCAATTGTCAGCAATTGGGATGAGTAAAAAACCTTGTGATTGATGAGCTGCAAGCTCATTAATATGCAGAATTAATTTGTATACCCCGATTAATCCTATTATTTTACACCATCTCTATAATTAACTATAAATAAATAAATCATGACTAGTTGATAGCTAAGCTATCATTAAATTTCAATCAAAACCTTTACTATCTATCCAGTCCATTATAGAAAGTGAACTCTGCTGTGTCTAACACAGATGGGATTTATAATAACACCCTAAGTATTCTAACATTAGGAAATTACAGGAAAGCCTGTGACTTTGGTGTAACCTGCAGCCCATATATTTTGTTGCAGTCATCAGAAGTAACAAGTCTGACAGGGCTCATGGCCCAGAGGCAATGTGAAATTTCTTACTAATCTGGATATAGGTTCATAGATACAACTCCATATGTTAATATAGGAATTTATACCGTATGATGACAGTATAGTCTTTTGCTCTTCTAATATAGTTCATTTGGGAGGAAGAGATTTGGAGATATGATAGACTACACTTGAATGTAAAGTCTAATAGGAATATATATGAAATACTAGTTTTTATTCATGGACTAATACTGAGGCTGGCCCAGTTTCCCACATTATTTCCAAGGTTTGTTTACAACGCTAAAATAAAGACTGGAGTAGCATTAGGACAACATGCAGTGAGATCAAAACAGGCCACTTCCCAAGGCTAGTTAGCTATTAGTTAGTTACTATTTAGTGGAGGTGATTTTTTCATATAATTGGAGCTACTCTAATATAATAGGCTTTTGGGCCTTTTATCTTAGAGCAATTATGTCATGGCCATAGTTTTCCCAAGTGTGGCTTGGCCAAAGCGCTGCCACACGGGGAAACCTGGACCAAAGCCCTGCCTGCTTTCAGCAATCATAGATTTAAATCTAACAATCAATTGCAAGTGGGTGGTGGCACGGGAAATTGGGTCCAAGTGGGGCGCAGATGCCCCACACCTAATTTTCCCTTCCTTGACCTGCTGGTCAACAAATTATGACCTTAAAGGAGGTCAGGTAACAGATTACAGAACCACCATTAGTGGTATCTGTAAGCTGTCCAAATATTGTATTCAAGGAGGCCACCTCATCAAGATGTACCCAAAGGCCTTGAGTAAGAATTGTCCCCACTAAACTACTTTAGTAGTTTGATATTTTACTCTCAATAAATATCTTGCCTCAATGATTCACTTATTTCAATATTTCCCAATCAGATTTATAATAACCAGACTTATAGATTCTGCTTTCTCACCTCTGCAATTTCCTGGTAATCTTCCTCCTCCTACTGAAATGATTCCTAAAACCCGCAAAATTGAATGTGAGCCTATCCATGCTGCTGATTCCTTGACGTTGAGCCAAATTAAGGTCTTCCTGATGTACCTGTGCATAATCTTCTGCTGCACCTTTCCTTATTCATTCTTCAAGGGTTACCATTTCTGAGTAAACACGCATCATCTTCTCCTCATTGGTAATATCATCCTCATTTGGGTATACATTCCTCATTTGATCAATTATGATGAGCTCTCACTCTACTTCACCCTGAAAAATAGGCCTTCAGCCCAATTCATGATGAACTCTTCTAGGTGTTATTCAGGCAATAGGCCATATGTCAGCCCTTTTTTCTAGGATATACCTAAATTTTAGAATAGTAATAACTATGGGATGTATATGTGGTGGCCTTTTGAAAGAAACTAATTAATTGTGCAATATCTACATGTTCCCTTCATTAATCAAAAACAGCAATTTTTTAATGCTAGGATGTGATTTGGTCGTTGATCTATTGATCTTGCAGCTCAGTTGCCAACATTTATTTTTGTTAAATCCACCCTTAGGCCAGATAGATGTGAGCTTGCAAAAATTGGTTGAATCCATTAATTAGTCAATATCCTAAAATCCTGACACCAATTATTTCTAAAAAATTAATGTAAATCCACTCTAGATCCGTTGTTGTCCTTTTTATGATGTACAATAGTTAAATTAATTTCAAATTCACTTCAACTATTATTTAAAATTTGGTTCTTGGATTTAAAAACCCTGCAATTTTATATTTAACAATTATTTTAGGCCGTCTTTGATTTAATTTAATTAAAAAATACCAAATCATATACTAGAATACTGCATTTATGGTTCATGTATTGCACATTTGTTTGATGAGTTTTGGCTTATGCTAGTCAAATAATTTGCGGTAGGAAATTAGAGTTTAGAAATTAAAAGAATCAAAAGATGGCAAATAACAGATTGGCTTTATTAAATGTTTTATTTTTCATCAGCTGAGTTCCCCACAAATGTGATATGAAATTTGGTCCTAGGATTTGACAATCCCACATTTCTACCATTAGGTTATGAATTTACAGCATTTGATTAAAATAAATTCAGTTGCTTAATATATTGATGGTTAACATACTGTAAATTCAGAACCTGAATATAAAAATGCGGGATTGTCAAATCCTTGGTCCAATTTTGAATCACTTTTGCGGGCAACTCAGCTGAGTGAAAAGTAAAATATTTAATAAAATCAACCATTTAATTTGACTTTTTTTTAGTTTATTTAAATTTAAAAATTTCAAATCTCTTGAGCAGATAACTCAACTAACAAAAGAAAAAACCCAACAAACAAATGCGGGATACATGAATCAGAAATATGGGATTCTTATGTACAATTTAAGATTTCCTGTATATCAAACAAATCATAGACATCATGTGAAAATTAACAAATATGAAATTGCGGGATTATCAAATCCAAGAACCAAGTTTCAAATCATAATTGCAAGGAATTTTAAATAAATATAATTTATGGGTATCTCAAAAAGGATGCCAAAGGATCTAGAGTGGATTTGTGCTAATTCTTTTAGGAATCATAGGCATTCTCAAAAATCATCCTATTCCATTTTAGGTCGGCTAAAATTTAGATTGTAATATTCACAAAATTGACATATATAACAATAAAATTGACTAAAATATACATTCCTCTTCTTGAGTTTAAAAAATTATAATAAATTTTTTATTATGTCTTCTTTCAACAACAACCAAGTCAATGAGCTGTTCCCTGGCCTTGATGAAATTATGCAGGGCTACACTGGGTCTCTTAACAGTGAAGCCTCTGTCTATGGCCACTCCCAAACTGCAGGCCCCTCTGCAAGCGCCACACAGGAGTCTGTTCTTTCCCCTGCAACTTCCAGCATGGCCCTGTTTGCCCACCATGCACAGGCAGCTGCCAACCCAAATCCTGTATCAACAATGGTATCTGGAACCAGCCATTTGAGCCATGAGGTCACCCAGAGAGCCCAGAACCCCAAAACAGCTAATTAGATGGCATTGACCAGTTCCCAAGATGGACATATCCCTCCCCCAGCCAATCAGCCTGCAAGACGCAGAAGAAAATTGATCACCCCAGAGATTGTTCTCAAAATGGTTGAGAAGCAAGGCAAGCTTATGTCCCTTGGGGAAATTGCGGCCGCAATGGGTTTTGCAAAGTCAACTGTGGCTGCAACCCTGCGAGCCCACGCCAACTGTGGCCCCCCACCAAGAAGACCCCAACTGGTGCCCGTACCTCAACCAAGGGTGACACAGCCCATCCCCTTATGATGGCCATTATGGAACGTGACCTGCAGATGCCCCTGGTCCAGGTACGTCTCCAGTTGGGACTCCACAGCATCTTCACCAACAAAAGAACAGTGAATTCATGGATGCATGGAGTTGTGATTGCTGCTAGAATCTTATCCAATCAAGTTCTCAGTGGCCCCATTTTGGTGGATACCAGCCCCTACAATTCAACAACTATTAATTTTATCAAAGGAAGGGCAATGAGGGCCCGTAATGACATAATATTCCTGTTGTATGCTAAGATCTCGGCCAGTATCCAAGACTTTGGAGAGAAGCGCATCCAATCTGACGTGTACAAGCGCAGCCCAATCTTGTATTGTTTTGTTGGGGTTTTATTGGCAGTTTCCCCATTGGGCATCAATTATTACTCAGCAATTTTGAACACCGCAGATGGATATGCCTACCAGACAGAGCTCAAGGCCATGCTGGAGGAGTGGGCCACACAAAACACTGTGCACACAGTTGTACTGAGTGCAGAGATGGAGCAGCAGGAATGGGCCACCCAAGAAATCAGGGCTGAGGGGCATACCTGCTGGTCCTACCCCATCAACTACGCCAACATGCATCTTGCAAATGTATGTCTCTACAATTTTGGTTCCGCCCTCAGGCGCTTGAAGCCTGCCACCTACAATAAACTATGCACCCAAATTTATAAGGGGTATGAGCTTTTCCCTTCTGCGTCTGTCCAGGTCTTATTTGATCTCATCATCTTCTATGCAAGTGATAGTGATAAGTCCAGAAAGGACCCCTGTCTCCCCCCACTCCAGTCCATCCGTTTTGTCAAGCCAGTATATGTGACGGAAGAAGAATTCAAGAAATTGAAGCAAACTACTCTTGCTGCCCCTTCCCAGTCAACAAACCCTGCCTCCCCAACCCCCCCATCAAGCCACCTGCCTTCCAATCCTGACTCCCAAGCCACCACCCATTCCCTCCTCACTATCTCTGATGCCGCCCCTTTCACAGGCGCAGATGAAGGCGACGTCCATTCTGCCCATTCCCTCCCCTTCCTGTCCTTTGATTAGTGAATAAATCATTTCTTTGTGACAACTTATTAAAATTGATATCTTTCTTTCAATTCATACTTAATAATATTTTCTTTTTACATTGTTAGCATTCCCCATATGTAAAGAATCTTGTAAATTGATGTGGTAACATATAATTATTTCCATGGATATTTTCATCATTGTTAATAAATTAAAGACAATAAAGATAAATATTACATAAAAATATTGCAATTAGACGTCAACTCTTGATATTTTGATATTATGTGCATAACTCAATGCATTTTGTTTAATAAAATCCATTGTAAACTTGGCCTTTTCCACTATAATTTAATGAAATGTACTGTGTTTATATTAGGGCCATTAACACTTAGTACAAATATTGATATATAGTGCATTTTACAGCCTGTATATTTACCTATTGGTAATAATTCTATAAACTTTTCAGTTGGATTTTACAAGGTAATAATAATGTAATGTTTTAAAAATTACAGTTTATTGTCATTAATTGGCTGATTTTCTTTGCTGTGGCAATTGTGCATTTTTTGATATTTCTGCACTAGTATCCAATTGGTTGGCTTCACATCCAATTGCACAGGTAATAGGAAAACAAGCCGCCACCCTGAGACTGGATGTGGTCAGGGTGGCGGCTTGTTTTCCTATTGCCTGTGCAATTGGATGTGAAGCCAAGCAATTGGATACTAGTGCAGAAATATCAAAAAATGCACAATTGCCACAGCAAAGAAAATCAGCCAATTAATGACAATAAACAGTAATCTATTAACACGTTACATTATCATTAACTTTTAAAATCTGACTGAAAAGTTTATAGAATTATTACCAATAGGTAAATATACAGGCTGTAGAATGCACTAATTTTCAATATCTGTACTAAGTGTTAATGACCCTAATATAAACACAGTACATTTCATTAAATTATAGTGGAGAAGGCCAAGTTTACAATGGATTTTATTAAACAAAATGCATTGAGTTATGCACATAATATCAAAATATCAAGAGTTGCCTTCTAATTGTAATATTTTAATGAAATTTATCTTTATTGTCTTTAATTTATTAACAATGATGAAAAATATATATGCACTGAATATAGTACTATAAAAACCAGTTTTTTGATGGATTTTGAACAATATGTCAACAATCTATAACTTAATCAACAAATTAGAAGCACACCTTCAAAAGGTTGTCAAGATAGAAAGAAATATCAGGGAAATAGTGACAGGGAAGCTGGGTAACAAGGGCCAGCCACTGATACAGTCAAAAGAAGATGCCCTGGATAAGTTGGGAAATATTATAGATGAAAAAATAGAGAAAAATTACTTAATCTACAGAGAACTATTTTATCAAGTCTTTAATTCAACAACATGGCCTACAATTTGTGGGAGTTCTGGCAGGGGGCCAAAGAAAACAATAAGAAGATAAAACTAATTGAAGGAACAGAAGTTCAGAAGAAAATTAACACCAACAAAGAGGAAACTGACCAAATGGAAACAGATGAAAATGAAACACAAGCAAGAAGCAGAAGCGCATCAAGAAATACTGAAGCTTTATCAAATGAAAATCAAGAGGAAGCACAAGTTGCAAGAAGAATAAGAAAAATTAAGCCTAAGAAATTAATGAAGAGCATCCAACGCTCATGAAGTTTGCCGATATGGCGCCTGTGGCTGAGGGGGCCACAGGGGAAACAATCAGTATTTTTTTATGTTTAACTTATATTTATTTTAGTCATCACCAGGGATGGGGATGAGGTTGCAGAAGTGGCGGCTTTTGCGCCAAGTTGGTTTTATGGGGGCTACCAGTCACTGGTGGCCCCTATAAAACAAATAAATAAAAATCAAATAAATAAAATAGTTCAGCAGAATATGAATATGTTTTTTAATAGTGAAGCTCAAGATAGGGAATATCAACCACCCGCAGGGTGCTCGCCATGGATAAGGGAAGCATACAAACTAGGATCAATCAAAATCAAAGAAATGAATGAAATTCGCGGGGATATAAAACTGAACTTCAATGAATACATTTATGAAAGCGTTCAAAGGTTCCCCTTCACAAATATCAATGAATACAAAAAAAATTTAATAAAAACTGACTTTCAAATTGGAAATGAATATTTAAAATCTGCAATATTTAATGAAATTTTTAAAGCTCTATCAAACAAAGTTGGGGATGCAGTCCTTGTGAATAATCTTAAGCCTTTATTGATATCATTTGCCAAGGCCTGGGGGTCTGATACAAGTTGGGCGCCCCCGGAACCCTCTTCAAATTTAACCCAACGTCCTATATTAATAGGTTAGTACAAACTTTCAAAAAATTGTGCATGTTCTCAGAAAAGTATACCTCGCAACAAATCCACGTTGTGGTGTACCTGGGAATCCTGCTCCACTGCATATTGAAAGCCAACATGAAAAATTTAGAAGATGTACCTATACAGATCAACATATGCTGCATAGCCCTTGACAGACAGAAGACACCACAGGGATACAGGACAGTCAAGCACGTCCTATATGACTCATTTGCAATAGCAACACTATACAGGTACTATGTGTCCCCCAAAAAAATCTACTAGTCAATTCTCTCACCTGATTGCCTTTTATAAGACGTTTGGCCACCACCAGGGTGCTGAGTGCCACCCCTCTAGCAATTGGCGCCAGAGTCATCCACCACATACAGAAGAGTATGTGGTCCCAATTGGACGCATTAGCAGAAATTTTGATTTCAGGGTATAATTCCCCAGAATAATCACATTCCTCTTGCAATTTGCATTCCCCTAATAAATCATTTTCCCTTACAACTTAAATTTTTTATTTTATTTTTTTACTTTTTTTTATTTTAAATATTAAAATTTCAATACCAATTACTTCACTATTAAAATTTTACTGGTAAAACTTTAATTGTGAAATATTTAATATTAAAATATTCACTGTTAAAATCTTTAATATTGACATATTTAATATCAAATATTTTGATATTGCATAAATCACAATTTAATAAAATTTTTATATTTCAATTATTTAAACTTAAATATTTAACTTTTAAGATTTATAATTAATATTTTAATTTTATTTTAAATTTTAGTATGTAAATTATAATCATTCATATAACTAAGTATATTAAAAGACTTTAGTTATAGTTGCCAATACATCAAATAAAAAAGAATTAATTTTTTTTATTTATTACTTGTTGAGTACGGGTCCATTTATCACAAAGATAAACATGGAGAATTGAATTTATCCACATCATGCGGCCCGCTCCACTATTGTTCCAAAAAAATGATTGTTTACAACTCAAATTACCTTTCCCTTGTGATATGATTTGATAAACATATTCAATATACTTGAACTGCGTCCTAAGTAAATATTAGTAAGGAATACATAAAAATCATTGGTTGCCGTGTCGTGTGGCTATAGTGGCACAGAAATAACAAGGATCATATGATGACATGCAAGGTCCAATTTGTGGTTTAGAAAAGCTAAAGTACTATCAACAATTAACAATTAATTAAATAAAAAATTCTATTTCTATCTTTTTAATTTATTTATTTGTTAGCGCAATAGTCAATACAATATTTAGTGCATTATAATAAAAATATATTTTTCATACCTAGTATAGTTAATTTTACTTACCTTTTCTATGTAATCTTATATGTCTATAATACAATCACATGTCAAATTATTATATATAAATAATAATTTTTGAGTCCTAATAAAAAAATAAATAAAAATAAAAACAAATAAAACCCAGAGCGTCCATTTATCTGATTGGCTCAGAGGCCAGGGCTTTGGTGATGAAGGATTCTGAGTGCTTGTAAAAAGCTGCCACCACATCGGGTGGCATCACAAGTTGGCTGACCTCAAGAATATTGAATAGGTCCTTGGTGTCCTGCGGAAGGCCTTGTTTCACCTTATTCTTGATCCAACCAAACATCTCCTTGATTGGATTCAGGAATGGGGAATATGGCGGGAGGAAGAGAAGTCTCATTGGATAATCAACAAGGCGGTGGCTGGAGGAGTGGCTATTCTTGTTGATAGGGGGGAACTTGGACACAACCAGATCCACTTTGTGGAGCCCAACATTATCAAGCACAATAACATTGGTTGTGCCGCTATAAATTATCCAAAGGTACTCCTTGACAACTCAGAGAAAATCAAGAAAAGTCCCGCTATTGTGGGAACCCTTGATTATTTGGTATTGGTCCAACCTGCAAGGACCAAGAAGTGCAACCATGGAATAGGTCTGGGAACGGACAGCTGCACAATGGGCTAAGCCGTCCTTGGACCCCTTCTTGACCCACCCATGCCTAGACCTGAGTGAGGAGGAAAACAACAATTTTTTGATATAGAAGAACTGTACATTGCCAGTCTCCTTTAGTGCCAGATATGTCTCAGCATAAATGCGTCAATCCTCAATGGTCTTTTCACTGTTTCTGTTGTACAGAGAAACTCCAAGCACCTTCCAAGAGAAGCCCAAATCAACCATTGTTTTGTAAACAAGGGTTTTAGAAACAGAAAGCCTGAACTCTGTGGTGAGCATTGATTGGACAGCAAGCGTGTCCAGGTGGCAATCCCTGGCTACCCACTGCTTGATTGCGTCAATGTGTACGGGCTGAAGGAGTTTTGGCTGTCTTTTTGCTTTGGTGGATTCAGCAATTTGCCCAGTATTGCCATACTTGGTGTTGATGTTGGCAATGTACCTGGCTGTGACATCAAATTGGGACGCAATATCCCAAACCGCCATTCCCCCGTTCAAGCAGTTGAGGAGAGCTTCACGCTCACTATCCATCAACTGACGCCGGTCCTTGGCAGGTACCACAGCATCCTGGCTACCAGGCTTGACACAGGGGACGGGGACCTTTGTGTAGAAGATGGGATCACGCTTGCTTGCAGTGGCTCCATCAATGGTGGCATATGACACAGGCTCAGGTGGCTCATCAGTTGTGGCCAATGGCTCATAGGTGGTGTCAAAGACGCAGGGGCAGGAAGTAGCAACTCTTGGGTCAAGAGTGCAGGGCTGGGTGACAACTGGGTACACGGTGGAAGTGTAAGTAACCTCAGTGTTCCCGGTGACCCTGGTGTAGAAGACTTTGGTAGCAGGCCTTGAAAGTGGCTTCTTCCTGGGATTCAGGCTGGTTGATTGGGCTTAGGATGTGGGAGGTGATTGGCTGGCAATGACACCTTGGGAGGCCTGTGTATTGGCATGACTCCCCTCAAGTTGGGTTCTGGGTCTGTTCTTGGACCCTCTGGGACGCCCTCATGGACAGGCTGCCCCGCAGGCTGGTGCAGGAGCGGGTTGGGAATGTGATTGACGGTCCAGAAAAATAAAATAAAAAAATATATATTAGATTAAATATGTATTTATTTGGATTTATTGGTTGAGTTGTGAGTAGTTATTTTCTCTTGAGTTAGCCTTGAATAGTAACAGAATTTCTATATCTGTGATTGGAAGTGAATAATATTGTATACTTTCTGGGTTTGAATGATTTTAAAGATCAATCACTTTTTATGTTTAAATATGGTTATTGATATTGAATTTTTAGTTTGATTTTAGTTGTGGTGGAGCTTCTTGATTTGGCTTGGTGTTTCCTACTGTGCTTAGTGTACATTAAATTTGGATTCCGGTTCCTGCAATTAATATCTGAGTTTACTAGTGGCATTCAAAAGTGATTTGAAATTTGGTTCTTGGATTTAACAATCCTGCAATTTCAAAAAACATAGTAAACATATGAAAATGGTTGATAGATTTGAACACTTTGAATACAATTCCAGTTAATTCATTTTGTCCATTGGAAATATGCAGTTTGACTTGAACTTTGCAAAGTGTCTATGAGTTCCTGCATTTTCAAATATTCAAATAAATACTCACAAAAATCAATTTAATTAAAAAAAGGCCATCCCACAAAAGTGATTCAAAATTTGGACCAAGGATTTGACAATTCCTCATTTTTACGTTCAGGTTCTGAATTTACAGTAGTGTTTGTGTATATCATGTCAATTAGTTCCTCTGAAGATAGTATGTTTTGTCCCAATGTAATATGATTTGATCTTATTATGATTTACTAATTATATTCCTGGGTTAGCATTTACTGAAAGTGACTCACTTTCAGGGGGCTATATGTAAATTATAGCAGATGTGGGCTAGTACTGTAAATTCAGAACCTGAACATAAAAATTCAGGATTGTCAAATCCTTGGTCCAAATTTTGAATCACTTTTGCAGGCAACTCAGCTGAGTGAAAAATAAAATATTTAATAAAATTAACCATTTAATTTGACTTTTTTTGGTTTATTTAAATTGGCAAACTTCAAATCCTTTGAGCAGATAACTCAACTAACAAAAGACAAAACTCAGCAAACAAATGCAGGTTACATGAATCAGAAATGCGGGATTCTTATGTACAATTTGAGATTTCCTGTATATCAAACAAATAATAGACATCATGTATAAATTAACAAATCTGAAATTGTGGGATTGTCAAATCCAAGAACCAAGTTTCAAATCATAATTGCAATGAATTTGTAATAAATATAATTTATGGGTGTCTCAAAAAGGATGTCAAAGGATCTAGAGTGGATTTGTGCTGATTCTTTTAGGAATCATAGGCATTCTCAAAAATCACCCTATTCCATTTTAGGACGGCTAAAATTTAGATGCTTGATTACAATAGATTTTAGAAAATACTAATAATAAAATAGAATTATATATTGTAATATATAATTCTATTTTATTATTGTATTTTCTGAAATCTATTGTAATCAAGCATCCTTAATAGCAATACATGAATACATAGTGTAGTAAACTGACGGTTTATCTTTCCAACCTCTCCTTTCTCTTAATAAAGTTTGTTTGGCCCCTGGCTACGCCGGGAGCCAAAAAACTTTTAAAAAATTTCTGCGCTATCAGGAGGGTAGCTCATATATCATTATATGGTTTTGTGGTTGCTATATTAGTGATTTAGACTGCAGAATATTACATCATTTACAGTTTAGACAATTTTAAATTTCACTTAATTTCTTGTCTAAACATGGTTATTGAGATTGAATTTTTAGTTTGATTTTAGTTGTGGTGGAGCTTCTTGATTTGGGTTGATTTGTCCTAGTTTCTTACTGTACATTCAATTTGGATTCCAGTTCCCACAATTAATATCTGAGTTTACTAGTGGCATTCAAAAGTGATTTGAAATTTGGTTCATGAATTTGACAATCCCGCAATTCCAAAAAACACATGTAAACTTAATGAAAATGGCTGATGGATTTGAACGCTTCAAAATTGATTCCAGTTAATTCATTTTGTCCATTGGAAATATGCAGTTCAACTTGAACTTTGCAAAGTGTCTATGAGTTCCCGCATTTTCAAATATTCAAATAAATACTCAAAAAAATCAATTTAATTAAAAAAGGCCATCCCACAAAAGTGATTCAAAATTTGGACCAAGGATTTGATAATCCCACATTTTTATGTTCAGGTTCTGAATTTACAGTACTATTCAAGGCTAACTCAAGAGAAAATAACTACTCACAACTCAACCAATAAATCCAAATAAATACATATTTAATCTAAAATATATTCTTTTATTTTATTTTTATGGACCGTCAATTGCATTCCCAACCTGCTCCTGCACCAGCCTGTGGGGCAGCCTGTCCACAAGGGCGTCCCAGAGGGTCCAAGAACAGACCCAGAACCCAACTCAAGGGGAGTCATGCCAATACACAGGTCTCCCAAGGTGTCATTGCCAGCCAATCACCTCCCACATCCTAAGCCCAATCAACCAGCCTGAATCCCAGGAAGAAGCCACTTTCAAGGCCTGCTACCAAAGTCTTCTACACCAGGGTCACCGGGAACACTGAGGTTACTTACACTTCCACCGTGTACCCAGTTGTCACCCAGCCCTGCACTCTTGACCCAAGAGTTGCTACTTCCTGCCCCTGCGTCTTTGACACCACCTATGAGCCATTGGCCACAACTGATGAGCCACCTGAGCCTGTGTCATATGCCACCATTGATGGAGCCACTGCAAGCAAGCGTGATCCCATCTTCTACACAAAGGTCCCTGTCCCCTGTGTCAAGCCTGGTAGCCAGGATGCTGTGGTACCTGCCAAGGGCCGGCGTCAGTTGACGGATAGTGAGCGTGAAGCTCTCCTCAACTGCTTGAACAGGGGAATGGCGGTTTGGGATATTGCGTCCTAATTTGGTGTCACAGCCAGGTACATTGCCAACATCAACACCAAGTATGGCAATACTGGGCAAATTGCTGAATCCACCAAAGCAAAAAGACAGCCAAAACTCCTTCAGCCCGTACACATTGACGCAATCAAGCAGTGGGTAGCCAGGGATTGCCACCTGGACACGCTTGCTGTCCAATCAATGCTCACCACAGAGTTCAGGCTTTCTGTTTCTAAAACCCTTGTTTACAAAACAATGGTTGATTTGGGATTCTCTTGGAAGGTGCTTGGAGTTTCTCTGTACAACAGAAACAGTGAAAAGACCATTGAGGATTGACGCATTTATGCTGAGACATATCTGGCACTAAAGAAGACTAGGAATGCCATGTTCTTCTATATCAACAAATCATTGTTTTCCTCCTCACTCAGGTCCAGGCATGGGTGGGTCAAGAAGGGGTCCAAGGACGGCGTAGCCTATTGTGCAGCTGTCTGTTCCCAGACCTATTCAATGGTTGCACTTCTTGGTCCTCACGGGTTAGATCAATACCAGATGATTAAAGACTCCCATAACAGCGGGACCTTTCTTGATTTTCTCTGAGCTGTCAAGGAGTACCTTTGGATAAATTATAGTGGCACAACCAACGTTGTTGTGCTTGATAATGTTGGGCTCCACAAAGTGGCTCTGTATGTTGTGTCTGAGTTCCCCCCATTGACAAGAATAGCCACTCCTCCAGCCACTGCCTTGTTGATTATCCAATGAGACTTCTCTTCCTCCCGCCATATTCCCCATTCCTGAATCCAATCAAGGAGATGTTTGGTTGGATCAAGAATAAGGTGAAACAAGGCCTTCCTCAGGACACTGAGGATCTATTCAATATTCTTGAGGTCAGCCAATTTGCAATGCCACCCAATGTGGTGGCAGCTTTCTACAAGCACTTGGAATCCTTCCTTCCAAAAGCCCTGGCCTCTGAGCCAATCAGATAAATGGACACTCTGGGTTTTATTTGTTTTTATTTTATTTATTTTCATTTTAATAGGGCTCAAAAATTATTATTTATTTATAACAATTTGACGTTTGATTGTATTATAGACATATAAGAATACATAGAAAAGGTAAGTAAAATTAACTAGACTAGGTATGAAGAATATTTTTTTATAATGCACTGAATACTTTATTGACTGTTGTGCTAAAAAATAAAATAAATTTAAAATGATAGAAATAAATTAATTTATTTATATAATTGTGAATTGTTGATGGTACTTTGGCTTTTATAAGCCACAAATTGGACCTTGTATATCATCATATGATCCTTGTTATTTCAGTGCCGCTATAGCCACACAACATGGCAACCAATGATTTTTATGTATTCCTTACTAATATGTACTTAGGACGTAGTTCAAGTATATTGAATATGTTTATCAAATCATATCACAAGGGAAAGAACATTCAAGTTCTAAACAATCATTTGTTTAGAACAATAGTGGAGCGGGCCACATGATGCGGATAAATTCAATTCTCCATGTTTATCTTTGTGATAAATGGACCCGTACTTGATGAGTAGTAAATAAAAACATTTTTAATTCTTTTTTATTTGATGTATTGGCAACTATAACTAATGTCTTTTAATATACTTAGATATATTAATATTATAATTTACATACTAAAATTTAAAATAAAAATTAAAATATTAAAAGTAAAATTATAATTATAAATCTTAAAAGTTAAATATTAAAGTTTAAATAATTGAAATATAACAATTTTATTAAATTGTGATTAATTCAATATCAAAATATTTGATATTAAATATGTCAATATTAAAATTTTAAAAGTGAATATTTTAATATTTAAAATAAAAAAAATAAAAAATAAAAAATTTAAGTTGTAAGGGAAAATGATTTATTAGGGGAATGCAAATTGCAAGAGGAATGTGATTATTCTGGGGAATTATACCCTGAAATCAAAATTTCTGCTAATGCGTCCAATTGGGACCACATACTCTTCTGTATGTGGTGGATGACTCTGGCGCCAATTGCTAGAGGGGTGGCGCTCAGCACCCTGGTGGTGGCCAAACGTCTTATAAAAGGCAATCAGGTGAGAGAATTGACTAGTAGATTTTTTTGGGGGGCACATAGTACCTGTATAGTGTTGCTATTGCAAATGAGTCATATAGGACGTGCTTGACTGTCCTGTATCCCTGTGGTGTCTTCTGTCTGTCAAGGGCTATGCAGCATATGTTGATCTGTATAGGTACATCTTCTAAATTTTTCATGTTGGCTTTCAATATGCAGTGGAGCAGGATTCCCAGGTACACCACAACATGGATTTGTTGCGAGGTATACTTTTCTGAGAACATGCACAATTTTTTGAAAGTTTGTACTAACCTATTAATATAGGACGTTGGGTTAAATTTGAAGAGGGTTCCGGGGGGCGCCCAACTTGTATCAGACCCCCAGGCCTTGGCAAATGATATCAATAAAGGCTTAAGATTATTCACAAGGACTGCATCCCTAACTTTGTTTGATAGAGCTTTAAAAATTTCATTAAAAATTGCAGATTTCAGATATTCATTTCCTATTTGAAAATCAGTTTTTATTAATTTTTTTTGTATTTGTTGATATTTGTGAAGGGGAACCTTTGAATGCTTTCATATATGTATTCATTGAAGTTCAGTTTTATATCCCCGCAAATTTCATTCATTTCTTTGATTTTGATTGTTGATCCTAGTTTGTATACTTCCCTTATCCATGGCGAGCACCCCGCAGGTGGTTGATATTCCCTATCTTGAGCTTCACTATTAAAAAACATATTCATATTCTGTTGAACTATTTTATTTATTTGTTTTATAGGGGCCACCAGTGACTGGTAACCCCCATAAAACCAACTCGGCGTAAAAGCTGCCACTTCTGCAACCTCATCCCCATCCCTGGTGATGACTAAAATAAATATAAGTTAAACATAAAAATACTTACTAATTGTTTCCCCTGTGGCCCCCTCAGCCACAGGCGCCATATTGGAGAGCTTCATGAGCGTTGGATGCTCTTCATTAATTTTCTTAGGCTTAATTTTTCTTATTTTTCTTGCAACTTGTGCTTCCTCTTGATTTTCATTTGATAAAGCTTCAGTATTTCTTGATGCGCTTCTGATTCTTGATTGTGTTTCATTTTCATCTGTTTCCATTTGATTTCTTTTCTCTTCATTGGTGTTGATTTCCTTTTGAATTTCTGTTCCTTCTATTAGTTTGATCTTCTTGTTGTTTTCTTTGGCCCCCTGCCAGAACTCCCACAAATTGTAGGCTGCGTTGTTGAACTTCAGACTTGATAAAATTGTTCCCTGTAGATTAAGTAATGATTCTTTATTCTTTTCATCTATAATATTTCCCAATTTTTTCAGAGCATCTTCTTTTGACTCGATCAGTGGCTGGCCCTTGTCCCCCAGCTTTCCTGTCACTATTTCCCTGATATTTTTCTCAATTTCAACAACCTTTTGCAGGTGAGCTTCTAATTTGTTGATTAAGTTATAGATTGATGACATTTTGTTTGAATTCCACCAAAAAACTGGTTTTTATAGTTCTATGTTCAGTGCATACATATTTTTCATCATAATTAATAAATTAAAGACAATAAACATAAATATTGGATTAAAATATTGCAATTAGACGTCAACTCTTGATATTTTGATATTATGTGCATAACTCAATGTATTTTGTTTAATAAAATTAATTGTAAAATTGGCCTTTTTCATTGTAAATTTTATTGAAATGGATTGTGTTTATATTAGAGAGCCATTAACGCTTAGTACAAATATTGATATATAGTGCATTTTACAGCCTGTATATTTACCTATTGGTAATAATTCTATAAACTTTTCAGTTGGATTTTACGAGGTAATAATAATGTAATGTGTTATAAATTACAGTTTACTGTCATTAATTGGCTGATTTTCTTTGCTGTGGCAATTATGCATTTTTTGATATTTCTGCACTAGTATCCAATTGCTTGGCTTCACATCCAATAACACAGGCAATAGGAAAACAAGCCGCCACCCTGACCACATCCAGTCTCAGGGTGGCGGCTTGTTTTCCTATTGCCTGTGCAATTGGATGTGAAGCCAACCAATTGGATACTAGTGCGGAAATATCAAAAAATGTACAATTGCCACAGCAAAGAAAATCAGCCAATTAATGACAATAAGCTGTAATTTATAAAAAATTACATTATTATATTACCTTGTAAAATCCAACTGAAAAGTTTATAGAATTATTACCAATAGGTAAATATACAGGCTTTAAAATGCACTATGTATCAATATTTGTACTAAGCGTTAATGGCCCTAATATAAACACAGTACATTTCATTAATTATAGTGGAAAAGGCCAAGTTTACAATGAATTTTATTAAAAAAAATACATTGAGTTATGCACATAATATCAAAATATCAAGAGTTGACGTCTAATTGCAATATTTTAATCCAATATTTACGGTTATTGTTTTTTATTTATTAATGATGATGAAAATATGTATGCTCATAATTTTAAGCTATTTGTAAAATGTACAACATTAATTTAATTATGGGAAATGCTAATAATGTAAAAAGAAAGTATTATTAATTGTAAATTGAAAGAGAGATATCAATTTTTATAAGTTATCAGAAAGAAAATATTTATTTACTAATCAAAGGGCAGGAAGGAAAGGGAATGGGCGGAATGAATGTTGCCTTCATCTGCGCCTGTGAAAGGGGCAGCATCAGAGATAGTGGGGAGGGAATGGGTGGTGGCTTGGGAGTCAGGGTTGGAAGGCAGGTGGCTTGATGGGGGGGGGTTGGGGAGGCAGGGTTTGTTGACTGGGAAGGGGCAGCAAGAGTGGTTTGCTTCAATTGCTTGAATTCTTCTTCCGTCACATATACTGGCTTGACAAAACAGATGGACTGGCGTGGGGGGAGACGGGGGTCCTTTCTGGACTTATCACTATCACTTGCATAGAAGATAATGAGATCAAATAAGTCCTGGACGGACGCGGAAGGGAAAAGCTCATACCCCTTATCAATTTGGGTGCATAGTTTGTTGTAGATGGCAGGCTTCAAGCGCCTGAGGGCGGAACCAAAATTGTAGAGATATACATTTGCAAGATGCATGTTGGCGTAGTTGATGGGGTAGGACCAGCAGGTATGCCCCACAGCCCTGATTTCTTGGGTAGCCCATTCCTGCTGCTCCATCTCTGCACTCAGTACAACTGTGTGCACAGTGTTTTGTGTGGCCCACTCCTCCAGCATGGCCTTGAGCTCCGTCTGGTAGGCATATCCATCTGCGGTGTTTGATATTGCCAAGTAATAATTGACACCCAGTGGGGAAACTGCCAATAAAACCCCAACAAAACAATACAAGATTGGGCCGCGCTTGGACACATCAGATTGGATGCTCTTCTCTCCAAAGTCTTAGATACTGGCCAAGATCTTAGCGTATGATAGGAAGATGACTTCATTACGGGCCCTCATTGCCCTCCCTTTAATAAAATTAATAATGGTTGCATTTTATGGGTTGGAATCCATCAAAATGGGGCCACCAAGAACCTGATTGGATAGGATTCTGGCGGCAACCACAACTCCATGCATCCATGAATTCACCGTTCTTTTGTTGGTGGAGATGCTGTGGAGTCCCAACTGGAGACGTGCCTGGACCAGGGGCATCTGCGGGTCACGTTCCATAATGGCCATCATAAGGGGATGGGCTGTATCACCTTTGGTTGAGGTACGAGCACCAGTTGGGGTCTTCTTGGTGGGGGGGGCCACAGTTGGTGTAGGCTTGAAGGTTTGCAGCCACAGTTGACTTTGCAAAACCCATTGCGGCCGCAATTTCCCCAAGGGACATAAGCTTGCCTCACTTTTCAATCATTTCAAGAACAATCTCCAGGGTGATCAATTTTCTTCTGCGTCTTGCAGGCTGATTGGCTGGGGGAGGGATATGTCCATCTTGGGAACTGGTCAATGCCATCTGATTGGCTGTTTTGGGGTTCTGGCTCTCTGGGTGACCCCATGGCTAAAATGGCTGGTTCCAAATGCCATTGCTGATAAGGGATTTGGTTTGGCAGCTGCCTGTGCATGGTGGGCAAACAGGGCCATGCTGGAAGTTGCAGGGGAAAGAACAGACTCCTGTGTGGTGCTTGCAGAGGGGCCTGTGGGTTGGGAGTGGCCATAGACAGAGGCTTCACTGTTAAGAGACCCAGTGTAGCCCTGCATAATTTTGTCAAGGCCAGGGAACAGCTCGTTGACTTGGTTGTTGTTGAAAGAAGACATAATAAAATTTTTATTAAAACTTTAAACTTGAGAAGAGGAATGTATATTTTAGTCAATTTTATTGTTATATATGTCAATTCTGTGAATATTACAATCTAAATTTTAGCCAACCTAAAATGGAATAAGGTGATTTTTGAGAATGCCTGTGATTCCTAAAAGAATTTTCACAAATACACTCTAGATCCTTTATCATCCTTTTTAAGACACCCATAAATTATATTTATTTCAAATTCATTGCAATTATGATTTGAAACTTGGTTCTTGTATTTGACAATCCCACAATTTCAGATTTGTTAATTTATACATGATGTCTATTATTTGTTTGATATACAGGAAATCTCAAATTGTACATAAGAATCCCGCATTTCTGATTCATGTATCCCGCATTTTTTTGTTGGGTTTTGTCTTTTGTTAGTTGAGTTATCTGCTCAAGAGATTCAAAATTTGCCAATTTAAATAAACCAAAAAAAGTCAAATTAAATGGTTAATTTTATTAAATATTTTATTTTTCACTCAGCTGAGTTGCCTGCAAAAGTGATTCAAAATTTGGACCAAGGATTTGACAATCCCGCATTTTTACATTCAGGTTTTGAATTTACAGTATATATTTATTATGTCCAGTTATACTTATTAAATTACAATTGTTGGCTAAAAATAATTCTCTTTGTGATCCTATTGGCATGCCAAACTGTGGTCAATCTAGCACCCAAGATAGAAGTGGTTGGGTGCTAGATTAAAAAAGACTGGTATGTCAAAGGGATAACAAAGAGAAGCATATTTTAGTCAGCAATATTAATTTACCAAGTTAAAGTAAGCATAATAAACAGATGGTGTCTTGTCCAAGCCAATTTTCAAAGACAAAGAAAACTTGATACTGATTCTGATTGGCTGTTCCTTTGTAATTGTATTTTCTTTAATTAATTTGATTGTGTCATTAAGCAAACCTAAATTTATAATATAAATAGATAATAAATTATTTTTATTAAATTGGGTCTTTATTAAAATCAATCAACATTAAAATTTTACCTATCTTTAATATATTATCTTATAAAAATAAAAAATTAAAGTGAGGCAATTTTTGTAAGTATATGAAATAAGTTTTTTGTCATGGGTCTTATTTGGAAAATAGAATGAGTGGGTAAACTAGTTGGCAGGGATGAGTGGCAGGGCAGTAATGGCTTGACCAGTGGGTGAATGAATTTTGCTAAGTTGGCTTTGATGAGAATTGAGTCAGTATAAGGTTTGAGAGACTAGAAAATAATTTGACTGGATTAAAGAAATTGTTAGTGCATGGTATTTTACTCTTTTTTGGAAATCATTGTGATTGGCTGATAAACTGGGAACACACAAGAGGGAAGCTGAATGTCATTAGAAAATTGGCTGCTATTGTGGGTGTGGAGGGACAGCTTGGTGAACATTTATGCTATTTTCATGCATGTAAATAGTTCATTGTGGTTGTGAGCATCAAGAAGAACACTTTTGGACATCTTGCAGCTGTGCTCTCTGAGTGTATCTGCAATTTTGTAGAAAATTACATACCTAATTGTATACCAGCATTTTCAACAGGAAGTATTGACACCCCATGCTTGCCTCCTTAAATCTTCTCTAATGCCTCTCCTCCAAACTCCATTTGATGGCTCAGGAATACACAGAATCTTAAATTAGCTAAGCTCTAGATATCAAGAAGGTCCAATAAAAAATTTCTGTACACATAATCGTTGATGTAATTGGTTGAGGTGTGCCAGAAATTTTGTTTCTGCTATTGGATCTGGCAGTCTGAGTATCATTTTCTTTATTAAGGATATGTGTAATCTTAGCCATTCTGTGGAATAGAATGCTTGTATGACAACAAGCGTTATCTGTTTGGTCCTTGGAAGGGCAATGACAAGTAATCTCTAAGGAAGGCAATATACAAGCGGCTCTCTAGCTGGCGGCTTGCTAAGGTCTTTGAGTACTGACAAGGGTCTTTGAACTCAGATTTATCTTCTACTGCAAAATTTTTCTACAGTAGGAATATATTATCTTTGTCTGCTTTCCATTAGTTCAATAGAAGGGCTTTTATAGAGCTTGAACCCTCTTTCCAGAATAAATCATCTGGCGCTTTTAACTCTTGCTCAGCCAGTCTTTCCATCCCCAGACTTCTGAATCAACCCCCAGAGTCAGGCATCCATACATTGTCATAGGATTTGATATCATAGTAACCTGAGCTGGGTACTATTTACTTCATAGCCATGCATAATTCATTGGCGCACTGGCAGTGGTGGCACCAATTAATTGCTCTATTTATAGCACATGAATAATCAGGTTGTCTGGCGACCTTTCATGGCAGGAATTTGCAGTGGCACTGGCAGGTTGTCAGTGTAAATTGACCCCAAGCCTTGTTATTCTCAGGGAATCTCATAATCTTTTTGGTGCCTTGTTATCAAACCTATTTTACTACTAAACTGGCAGGTTGCTAAGGTATTCAAGAATAGCTCTGGTCAATCAGGATTTGGTCTTAATTGATGGCCTAGAATGCTCCTGGTTGGCCTTGCATCTATTGGCATGAGTCTATTTCATTAAAAGCTTCTGAGATCAATTAGGCTTGACCGCAATCTATCAGAAGCTTCTATTATTGATGACTTGGCAGATAATCACTATTTTCTAAGGTAGGGCAAAGTAAATATAAATTCCTGAAAAGGTGCAATAGAAAATTATGTCCCCTTGGAAAAACAAGTAAAAAGACACCAATATAGTAGTTTTTAAAGCTATGACACCAAACAAAAAATCTCATCTTTAAACAAAATCAACTCAGATGAAAACAAAATTTTAAGAAATGAATTTATATTTATTAACAATAGATTTGGGCTCAGCTCAATTTTTTTGAGATTCATTGATTTTGCTTTCAGATGAGTTTTTTTGTTTAGCTCCATATCTTTTAAAACTACTGTGCCTTGTTTCTGTTTCTTTTTACTCTCAGCAGTGTTTTTCCTGCTATCATGTAATCCCAAAGAGATAGTACCAATTTATAATAGGCTACAAAAACAAAATTATCTAATATGTTGAGTAAGCATCAGGTAATTTTGGCACTGATTTCTGGGTTGTGGGAAAAATCATTGACATTGTTCCATTTTTTCATCTGCAAAATTGGTTAGAAACAATACACTAGCAAAAAGCCCACAAAATAATAGTTGTGGAGTGCAGCTGGCAACAAAGATGCTTTCAAGCCCAATTAGATACCTGAACTCAGTTACAGTAGTTTTAAAATCTATGGCAACAAACAAAATGAACTCAGATTTAAAAAAAATTAAAGATAAATGGATTTTTATTGATTTACAATAGATTTGGGTTCATTTAAATGTTTCTTAAATCTGAATTCATTTTGTTTAAATCTGGATTGTTTTTGCTTATTGCCATAGCCTTTAAAACTACTGTATTTGGATTTATGGGTTACATTAGAGGGGTAAAAACATGATATCATAGGTATTCTTAATATGGGAATCAAGTTGATTCTTCTACTTTCTTACAAATTTTGTATTGCCTCTCTTCATGAAAGCCCAAAATTGCTGTCTGACTACTGCCTTGGTGTTGCATATTACACTCTATTTTCTTAACTCAGGTGTTTTACAATGTATATGTTGTAAATTAGGATGCACATTATAATGGCCAAGATTATCATTAGAATTAATCCTGATGGTCAAGGCTTTTCTAGTTGCGCACTAAAATCTGTTGGATCCTGTAAAGTTATGCCTCCCCCTTAGGCCTCCACTTCAATTCCTGCCAAATGCTTGGGAATTTCTACCAAATTATGTTTGAATATTTATCTAAAAGGTTACTGAAAAAGCCCAAGAAAGGCCATCAATTTAATATTTTGGAATTATTCTGAAGATGTCCCCACCTAACCCACCCAAGAGACACCTCTGGTTAAATATCATGTGCAAGAGCGGCTGAGAGCAGTGGTAATTGCATCCAAAGCATATTCCTGATGTTAGTTGGTTCACTTTTCCTTTTGACTATGTCCATTCATAATTTGTCAAGATCTTCCTGCCTCAAGAAATGCATTTGTATCTGCTCATATAATTGGTCAATTGGTTTGTGACATTCAATCTACCACCCTAATCCTATCACATCCCTTAAATGAATGCAAGTGTTGTAAAAGACCTTGCTTCATCATTCTATAATCTAATAAAGTTTGAAATTTGTTATTAATTTTGGTCATTTGGTTTTATCTGTTGCTTTGCCGTGTTCAGTTGACTCCTGTCCCCCCTTTGACTACCCAGGAATTGTTGGTAGCAATCTTTTGGTTGTTGCTGAAACCGCAATTTTATTGTGGTTGAGAGCTTGGTTTTATTTTCTCTTAACCTGCTCCCCAATTCTTACAGATCCAACTGATTTGCATTCCCAATTGGAATTAAGATGTCAAGACTTTCTGGCCAACACATTATATTCTGATGGATTGGGTTCAGGAATTAATAGGGATTGTCATAATGGGTAACTGCAGCCCACTCCAGAGTAATGCACACTCACTCTTCCCTGCCAGATTGTCCAGATCATCCCTAAAAGGAAAAAGCACAACTGAAAGAGCCTGGTGGATCCCAGAAGATTGTGTAATATTCCAAAAAATGGTACAGGTGCTAATAACACATCTGTAGCCATCACAGTATATAACTTCCTTTCCCCCCCCAAATAAAATATAATTTTACACTTACTACTTGGTATACATTTCACTACTTTTAGTTGTTACCTCCACTGGATAAGTAAAGACTTAATGTCATCTTATCAGTGGTAAGTCATTGTGAATACAGCCTTTCCTGTTCTTTTCAAGAAAGCAACCAATCAAGAAGTAACCAGAAGGACCAGAAGGACTAGAAGGACTGATTTTCATGAAAGTATACTTATTAATACATACTAGCTTATAAATTAGTGTCAAACAACTAGTACATAAACTAAAATTATAAATGAAAAAGCTTAATCATTATTTATTATGAATGTGAGAAGTTTTAATACTATGAAGGATATGATTGATATATTGATTAGTAAGCAGTTATTGTGATCAAGTGTAACCATGTGCTAACAGGAAACAATCACATCACTAATTATCTGTTAGCCCAGATCACATAAAGTAGATTGTGATAAATATATAATTAGTTGTCAGGGAACCAACCCTGCTTGGACGGCTTGCTAGCGTTTGGGAACTGGCAGGTTGCGGACTGGGTGGGCAGGGCCCACCAAATTATTGGTGCTAACTTAATGAGGTAGGACATTGACTTGCCCACCCACGGCCACAGAACGGCAGTGGGAACAATAATATCTATTAATCCTGTGAGAGTAATATATACAATTCCAAAAAGCTTGTTGGTATGGTCCAGTGGGAGCTTGGTGGCGGAGGCAGGTATTGGTTTGGGGGTGTAATACCATAGAATGGTGGGCACCACTTGGAGTATGTATGGTAGCAAATTGGAGAACTGGAAACCCGTCAAGGCGGTGATTATGGGATACACTGTCATTAGCCAGCGTAGTACTTTGGTGTGTATGTTGAAACACCCAAAGCTCCCGGCAAAGTAGGTGAGGATGTAGTAAGCCAACGTATACATGGCTATGGAGAGTGTTGAATGGGGAGATACCAGAGGCGGGCAGGGTCCAGTGTTTGACAAGTTAAGTTGGTCAGGGTCGTGGTATAGGTCATAACCTAGTCCTTCTGTGGAGGGGCCAAAGAACTCTGAACTCTGTTGGTAGCCTCCAATCCCAAGGCAAGCTGTGAGCACAGCTGTGAAGATGAGATGATTCATCTTCACTGGTTTGGCAGGGGCTTGATCTGTAAGCTTAACTGTAGTTGTAGTTAGAAATTTCACTTTATTGAGGGTATTAGTCTCAATAATAGCACAAGCTACTACTGAGAGGAGATCCTTTATTTATAGTGGGCCCCCTGTCACGGTAAGTTCCATAATGCCAGGTATTGTCCGTTCAAGTAAGAAGGCACAGAAGGCCAGGAAACCTGTATTAAAATTGACTGAGTTAACGGATTTAAACCAAACAGTCAATTGAAAATGGGTCATGGCTGCTCCAATATGCCGGCTGAAACCAGCTCCCCTTGTAAACTGATGTTGATAAATCAACGTAGTATGAGGGTCACCCAATATAAGCTCATTAATCAGCAAGGTTGTCAGAAACTGGTCACACAAGGGTTCTTTACAACCTGGACTAGATACTTACTTGATGATGTGGAAGGAATAGGAGGTCAAGACTCAGGTGGTATTGCTTAGTCAATTTTTATGACATATATTGAATAATTTTCCCTGTTTCAACTCTAAGAGTTGAGTCCTTCTAAATTTACTCAATAAAAATCAATTATCCCAAGTTCTAATTTTAAATTTTAAAAATGCATCCTGTGCTTGGGTTGTTGCGGTATATCCCATACAATCTGATTCTGAACAGAATTATTTCAGGAAGATGGGGCCCAGCATCTGGAACTTTGTTGTTGGCGCCGCAAAATGTTAATTTCATGCCAGCCAATTTTATAGCTCCTCCCCCCATTCTGGAAAATGAAAATTGTGTCACTTCTCAATGCCCAGAATTCTACGCTGAAGATGCATTGATGCTTTCCCAGGTCATTTATCTTGGTTTACTCTGGTTAGGATTGATTGTTCTACTTAATCCTGGAGTTTCAATTGGAAATTTCACAAAAAGATATTTAAAGCCGCATTGGTGGTTAATCATCAATTCTATGTGGATTTGGGTGGTAATTCCCCATCATTTAGAAACAGCTTCATATTATCCAGTGATTTCTGTCACATTACTCAACTCTTCTACGTCTGAGTTTTTGGAGGCAGTTCATCATGAATTTGTGTTTCTTTTCTCCTGCTCCGTCAAGATATCTGTGTTTACCATGTTTATTTGCATCAGTTCATTTCTGAGTTTTCAGTTTGGACTTTTCTTTAATTTTTGGTTTCCATCTCCGGTTGCAGTTGTAGAAACTGGATTCTCTGTTTCCTATTTCTGTTGCGTCATGTCATTTTGGCGTCTGGATTATTTTCCTTCCCCACCCACTGATGAAATTTTGCGTGAAGTTTTGTCAGCATTATCATTTTATTCCAGCTCTAGCCTTAGTCACAAATCCCAAGTTTACCATGTGATGACAAAGGTTTCCAAAGATGCTCGAGGATGGTTGTTGTCCGCAGTGGAGCGCAATCCACGTGTTTTAACTGAGAGTGCATCTCTATACCCTTTGTTAAAAAAATTGTGTGTATCTATTGAGGAGCTCAAAGTATATCATAAGCTGTACACCTTCTGTCAGGGTACAACTCCGCTTTTGGTATTCCTTCCTCAGTTTCTTACCTATTGCCGTACAATCAATGTTCCCAAGGTGAACAAACTCTCAGCGTTGTGGTTAGCAGTTGACCAGGCTGTCCAGGACTTGGCGGTTTGGGATTCCCTGTTAACCACAAATGAGGCCCTGGTAAGCCAGATTCTTTCTCTGGTCTCAAATCTGTCTACTTCTAAACAAGGTACATTGGTAATTGAGGATAAACCTGCTGCGCGCTCTTGGTTTTCTGGTCCTTGCTCCTTGGTAGTTTCTTCTAACCAAAGCCAAGATTGTTCTCCCCCTAGCTTGTCTCAACTACAAAGGCAGTGGTGAACAGACCTGGTAATGTAAAGGAGGCCCCTGTAGTGTCCGTTCCTGATAGTTCCTTGGCAATGCTTCAGCATGTTGTACCTGCAAAATCTTCTGTTATTACATCCAAAGAGTTGCCCCTTGTTCCCATTGATTGGATAACCCCGTTCTTCCAGCTGCTGTCCAAGAAATGATTGAGCGTTACTTCCAGGAGCATCCTGCTTCCTTAGCTGCCGTCTGTACTAACAATGAAAAACAAGACCCTGCCAAGAATGCTACCTTTGCTGCAAATAAACCCACTTCTGGTTACTTATTGTTTCATGGTAGTATTGATAATGGTCAGACTATCTATCAGCCAGCCATCTTGTTAGATACAGGTGCTTCCAAAAAATTTATGAGCGTGGAGACTGCTGACTTGCTACAGCTCAAGTACCATGTAGGAATGCTAGTTAGGGGTGGAAATTGTCAAACGTTTCCCTCTTTCCAGCTGAAGAAGCCAGTTACTTTTTTAGTAGCAGGCCAGTCTTTTACCGCAAGGTTTTCTGTCTGCCCTACCCTTATGTATCCTATCATTTTGGGAGTGAGTTGGTGGAGAGATCATAATGTATCAACCTTATTGGAGAAAAATGAGCTACAGGTGGAACACTCCTTGGGTATAACTATTTGTATTCCGCTGTTGGATATGTCTGAATTGGAGCAATCATCACAGACCATACAATTGTTTCCTGTCCCTTTCCCTGTAAGTTTGGATTTACCGGCATGTTTACAACCCTGGTCTGCAGCATTTGAAGCCACCAGAGGCAAAGTCCTTCCCAAGCACACTCAGTTTGACTTTGACTTTAAGGTCACTGTTGATCTGATCAGAATTGCGTCTCCTATTTACCCTTTAACCTTGAAGGAAGATGCATGTTTGGAAGAGTGGACTTGTAACATGTTGGCAAAAGGCTACATTTTTAAGAAGGCTTTGTCAATCTGCTCTCTATTATTGTTTGTTCAGAAGTCTGATGGGTCCCTTTGTCCTTGTGTTGACTACAGGAATTTGAATAACATTACAATTCCAGATCCTTATCCTTTACCTCTCAAAGCACAGATCTCTAGATGTGTTGAGAAGGCCAAGGTATTATCAAAACTTGATCTGTTGAATGATTTCAATCAAATCAGGATTGCAGAAGGAATGGAATGGTTAACAGCATTCAGAACCAAGAAGGGTATCTTCCAGTTCTGTGTAATGCCTTTTGGATTGAAGAATGCCCTGGCTTGCTTTCAGCGGTTGATTAATTCAGTCCTGGGAGATCTCCTAGGTGTTTGTGCCATCACATATATGGATGACATCTTGGTGTTTTCTCCGGATGAGGAGTCCCATAATGCCCACTTGTCAGAAGCTGTAGAGCGCATTCTCCAAGCAAAATTGATCATCAAAAGGAGTAAGTGTGAATTCTTTTAACTTAAGGTTACCTTTCTGGGTAATATTATCTTTGAGGATGGCTACACCATTGCCCCTGACAAGGAAGCTGCGGTTTGAGAGTATGCTACGCCTGTGACAGTATCCCAACTTTGTAGTTTCCTGGGTACATGTACGTTCTTGAAGAAATTCACTCCCCACTTGTCTGAGGTGGCTGCCCCTTTATATTTGGCTAGTGGAAAGACAACTTTAGTCTGGATGCCTGAGTGTGAAAGTGCCTTCTCAGCAGTCAAGGCTCTTTTGTTGTCCTCCCCAGTGTTAAGACATGTGGATCCTGAGCTTCCTTTTGTTGTTTCCACCAATGCATCTAAATACGCTGTGGCTGGTGTGCTGTTGCAAACGGCTAGTGACGGGATTGAGAGACCTGTAGGGTATTTCTCCCAGAAGATGGAGGCTTGAGAACACAACTACATTATTTACAACAAGGAATTGTTGGCTGTAGTGGAATAGTTAAAGCATTGGCATCACTATTTCATGTCAGCACGTCATCCATTTGTAGTAAGAACTGACCACAAAGCTCTTCTATATTATTGACAACCCAGGGTTTTGTCGGGTCACCAATCCAGATGGCATGGTGATCTGACAAGATACAAGTTCTGCTACAAGTTTATTAAGGGATCTGACAATCACTTGGTTGATGCTCTAAGCAGGAATCCCTCACATCTTCCAGATGCTAGTATGGATGCCGAGTTTAACACACATACTATGATTCCAGACAAAGCTGTGGTGCCTTTTGTATTACCTCCACCAGCTACGTTGGCCACCATGTCCTTAGCTGAGGGCGCAGACCTGGACTTTTATTCCAAGGTTAAGTTTCTGCAACCTTTGTCCAAAGGTTATGATAGGTTATTGGAGCTAGCATGTGCATACCCAGTAGGTCAGCCTCAGAGTTATCATAAGATTAGTCCAGTCCTATATCATCAAGGTTGCTTGTGGGTCCCTAAAGGCACTATTTGGGATGAAATCATGGAGGCTAATCATACCTGTCCAACAGCTGGTCATCCAGGGAAAAACAAAACAGTGGAACTTATTTGCCGCCAGTTTTCCTGGAAAGGTTTGACTGTGCAGGTAGCCACTTTTGTTTGAGATTGCCTAATATGTGTTTGATCCAAGGCCAGTTGGAATAAGACTACTGGTTTACTGGTTCCACTTCAGCCTGCTGCAGGCCCTTGGACGTCTGTGTTGGTGGATTTCATTGGAGAGCTTCCCAATTCTAATGGGTTTAACACAATCATGATAGTATTTGATTGTTTCACAAAGATGGCACACTTTGTACCTTGCTCAACCACAATTACTTCAGTGGAAACTGCTAGGTTATTTGTGAACAGAATCCTCTCTCTACATGGCATCCCAATGGAGATTGTAAGTGACCATGGTCCTCAATTTATTGCTCAGTTCTGGGAAGCTTTTACTGGAATCCTTGGTATCAAATTGTGCCGCTCTACTGCTTTCCACCCCCAGTCTAATGGACAAACAAAAAGGGTAAACCAAAGTTTGGAGGTCTACCTACGTTGCTACACCAATGCACAACAAGATGACTGGTGTGATAATCTACCCATGGCAGAGTTCACATATAATAATGCCCTGCACACGTCAACTCAAGCATTGCCATTTTATGCCAATGTGGGTTACAATCCTTCTTCCAACATGGGTCCTTGTTTGGTTAGCAACATGGAAGCTGCAACTGATCAAGCTGCTGAATTGAAACAGGTCCATCAGGAGCTCCAAGTTACTCTTGCTGCCGCCATGACAACTTACAAGGAATACACAGATTGCAAGCGCCAGGAAGGTCCAACTTACAAGCCAGGTGATCTAGTCATGATCAATGCTTGCAATATGAAACTTAAAGTTCCATGTCGTAAATTGTGTCCCAAGCAAGTTGGTCCCTTCAAGGTAGAACATCAGATTGGTCCCTCCACCTATTGACTGGATTTACCCCCTGCTTTCAAGATTTTCCACACCTTCCATGAATGTCTCCTTACTCCCTTCAAAGGAACAGAGACACCCTCTTCCCAACCCATTTGTGTGGAAGGAGAACCTGAGTACAAGTTAAATTGTATTCTAGCTTCCCGCAAGAATTTTTGCTGTTTGGAATATTTGGTATCTTGGAAAGGTTATCCTGATTCTGAAAACTCCTGGGTTCCCCACTACAATTGTTCAAATTCCTCTGATCTGATCCACGAGTTCTACAAGAGCAATCCCACTGCTATTGGACACCCTGAACTTACCCTCACCACAATGAAACTCCCACCTGCCCATAAGAATTTCTCTTTATCCCATCTCCCAGATGGTGGTATTGTGCCCAGGGCTAAAGCAGAGGGTAATGTCACGGTAAGTTCCATAATGCCGGGTATTGTCTGTCCAAGTAAGAAGGCACAGAAGGCCACGAAACCTGTATCAAAATTGACCAAGTTAACGGATTTAAACCAAACAGTTGATCAAAAATGGGTCACGGCTGCTCCATTATGCCAGCTGAAACCAGCTCCCTCTTGTAAACTGACGTTGATAAATTGACGTAATATGAGGGTTACCCAATACAAGCTCATTAATCAGCATGGTTGTCAGAAACTGGTCACATAAGGGTTCTTTGCGACCTGGACTAGATACTTACTTGAAGATGCCAAAGGAATAGGAGATCAAGACTCAGGTGGTATTGCTTAGTCAATTTTTCTGATATATATTGAATAATTTTCCCTGTTTCAACTCTAAGAGTTGATTACTTCTAAATTTACTCAATAAAAATCAATTATCCCAAGTTCTAATTTTAAATTTTAAAAATGCATCCTGTGCTTGGGTTGTTGCGGTATATCCCATACAATCTGATTCTGAACAGAATTATTTCAGGAAGATGGGGCCCAGCATCTGGAACTTTGTTGTTGGCGCCGCAAAATGTTAATTTCATGCCAGCCAATTTTATAACTCCTCCCCCCATTCTGGAAAATGAAAATTGTGTCACTTCTCAATGCCCAGAATTCTACACTGAAGATGCATTGATGCTTTCCCAGGTCATTTATCTTGGTTTACTCTGGTTAGGATTGATTGTTCTACTTAATCCTGGAGTTTCAATTGGAAATTTCACAAAAAGATATTTAAAGCCGCATTGGTGGTTAATCATCAATTCTATGTGGATTTGGGTGGTAATTCCCCATCATTTAGAAACAGCTTCATGTTATCCAGTGATTTCTGTCACACCCCCCACTTGAAAAGTTTTGCAAGTGGGAGTAAAAAAATGGGACTGGAGTCCCCAAAAGTTTGGTCATGGGAATCGGGAATTGGTGTTTGAAGGGATGGCCAAACCCTTGTTCCTGGGCAATCTGTTGGGGTTTTAGACAGTTCTGCTTGGGAACAATAATTTCTTCTGGATGAGTGGTCAGGTGATGATGACAACTCTTGAGTTCAAACACTTCTATTTCTGGTTTGGGGATGCTAGTTTGGTTGGAGTCTAGACCTAGCTGATTGTTGCCAGCCACCTGGTTCCATTGGCTGTAGGTCTTGTTATTTTTATCTTCTGGAGTTATTTTTGGCTTTTCATTGATATTTTTAGAATTTGACCTGTCTTGTGAAACATGAATTTGCCCTTCTTCCTGGGCACAAGAATTATTTTTGAAATTGTCCCTTGTTTCAAGGGACTTTTCTGATTGGCTGGGTGTCATGGTGAGTTTTGGTTGGCTGGGGAGTGGGCCCTGGGACCCAGGTGGGCAACTGGCAGTTGGCAGGGGCCTGGGGAGTGGGCGGGTGGCCTGAGGGCAAGCGGCAGGTCCGCTGGGGGAGGGGTGGGCAAGCAGGTGGGAGGCTGGCGGAGGGTGGCGGGTGCCTGCCCAGATGTTAAATTATTCTGGCTTCCATAAAAATCCGTTTTTTTCCAAATTTTGATTTTTCTTTTCCCCTGATAGTGGGGGAAATTCCCTATCAAATTTTGCCCCTCCTGTTGAACATTTATCCACCTGATTCCAAAAATTTTCCCTAGTTGAAATCTTGTTTATGTCAGGAATATTCCTGACAGGGGGTGACAGGTGGCTCTATGTCCATTTGGTAGGCAGGAAGGAAGTTGTATTTATCTCTGAACAGGCGGGGTTTAGTAACATACCAAGGGCTTTCTCAGTTGTATCTGGTTAACTCTGTAGTTCTGGCCAAGAGATCCTGGGCTAATATGTTGTTGGCGGTGTAGTCCTTGTACTCAGGCTTTAAGGGGTACTCTGTGAAATATACAGGACCAAAGAGAGCACCTGGCAGGTGGTACATAGCTGGCCGGCTGGCAGGGGGGTCAGATAATTTTTGAGTTAACTGGCAGATGACAAGAATAAAATATGACAATAATTGGGAAAACTAATGTCTCATAACATTTATTTAAAAATGACAATGTGAGTTGATCTCGGCCTGGAAGGTATTTATACCACACTGCCTTGCTTCACTTCATGGTTGGGTTTTCTGGGCTTGGGCAGGTTGGCATTGGGGGTCTCAGATGGCAGTGTGGCGCTTGGCACTGGCAGTTTGCCACTGGCCGCTTTAAGATGAGAAGACTTCAAATCCTTCTGTTTGTCAATTTGGGTATTGGGTGCCTCTTCAGGTTCAGTGCCTCCCCTGGGACTTTGGGGGAGTTTGGAATAACTCTCATTGAGAAAATTGTGCATTTTACTGAGCAAACCACTGGTGTCAGGCGTTGGCACCTCAGGGAAATTCTTGGCATCTTGCACTGGCGGTTTGCTTGCAGAATCCTGCAGGACAGCTAAGGGTTTGGGTCCTGGCGGGTTGGCAAAAACTTTATCAATCAGTAGTGGGTTATTGGGTTCCCAGCCCATTAGTCTGGCAGTCCACAAAGGGTTTTGTACAGGGTTTGACTCTGGTTCAATATTTTGAGATTTAGGAGCATCCAAATTGTCATTCCTGACATTAGTGAATCATTAATCAGTTAGATGCAACTAGGAAGCATCTTATTAATCAAGTTAATCAATGTGTAATACATTATATTCTAACTGATCATGATTAATATTATAGCTATTTACAGCTATTTAAACAAGTCAACATTACAACACTCATTGAAATGTAGATGGTTAAAAATTCTCACAAAAACCATGCCATTTTGGTTGAGAGACATTATCTCTTCATAAATTTCTTTTGTTAGAAGTTGTCACTTGGGAGGCACATTGTCCATAATGAAACTCAGAATGTGTTCAGTTTGATTTAATTGACCTGAATTAACCCAGGCTTGTCAAATTGAGATATATGGGGCATAGTTGCTTGAGTTTTCTTGTGCAGTATAGGATGAGGTTGGTCCTGGTCTTGGGGTATTTGATATAGGTTGTAAAAAATCTAATGTTGAGCCTAAAAAAATACAGCTCATCCTCCTTGTGTTGCAACTGAACCAATTATAGTTTGTTATTGAGATTGGGGAAGACATAAGTCTAATAGAAAGAACAATAATAGGAAAAAGATGTAGCTTTATTTGGAAAAAAATAATTAATATACCAGAAAGGGATGTCACTAATCCATCCAGGGGTGACATTATGACAGGATT
Source organism: Entomophthora muscae (assembly GCA_014839935.2). Taxonomy (NCBI): domain Eukaryota; kingdom Fungi; phylum Entomophthoromycota; class Entomophthoromycetes; order Entomophthorales; family Entomophthoraceae; genus Entomophthora; species Entomophthora muscae. Next base: position 264,107 of record QTSX02005035.1, read on the forward strand.
CAAGTATGATGTGGGCAGCAGATATCTAATCAAGGGGTTAGTGCTTGTAATTGACTATGCACCTAATTAGGAGATATTGCCTGTATTTTGACACTGGTGGCAGAATACCCAATGTCATTATATATGTCAGGGGAGCTTCTATGAGCGCCCCCTGTGTTGTTTGAGATACATTGATAGATGGGGAGTCAATCTTGATCACAACACTTGTAACTTAGGTTGAACTACTGGGTGTAAACAGGCCCTATATTAGCCAAAATCCCTTTCTCAGTAACCTGAAATTATAGTTGCTCCTGGTAATTCTCTTCCACAATATCAAAAATCTTGCTGCTTGTGTAAACCATCTTAAAAATAAAATAAATTCTATTAAAAACAGCAACGTAAAAATATTGTCAGAATGTCAATTTTATTTAAATGTGTGATCTTATTTGAGACACTCTCTCAGACCTAAAAAGCCAAATTTAGAAGCACATAAATTGAAAATAATGCTGTAGTTTAATGAATAGATTTTGCTGGGTTCATTTTCAGAAGATTTTATTTCTATTTTGAGCCATGAAATCAACCCAAATGTCAAAAAAGTTGTTTTGTGCTCTAAAATATCAATTTTTATGACAGAATCTATTTTTTTCTCTGATTGTAGCATTTTTATTACATGATTGATAAAGCAGTTGATAAAGGGTTCTTCATAATGTGGCTTGCTCATTTTTTAAATATGTGTTTCTTTTGTTGGCTGTCTCAGTTTTGAGACTGGGTATTCAATTTTAATTTTGTTGCGCTCTTGGCTGTTTTTGTAATCTGGACCTATATGGATAGATTTTTTAATATAATTTATCTTTAAGTGGAACCAGTTGCCTTTTTTGGAATAACTTATTTTGTTTTGATTAGAAACATTTTTTATCTTAACAGGTTGTAAAACTACTGTATATGCAGTGTCATTAATATCAATAATACAATTGGTTAGCTCTTTTATATGGATATGCAGGATTAGAAGAAGAATCAAACCATACCGTCAGAAGATCAATATTGAGGGGACAGATAACTCAAAATCTTAGAGCATAATGAAAATGAACTTTCCTGTCACACAGTGTTTGCAAAGGCGGTAGTCAAATAGGGCAGCCAGTAATAAGATTATCAATTGGCGGTGTCAGAAAGAGTAATTCTATATATTATGGAAACAAGGGTAGAATTGAAACTTTTGAAAGTTCTATTGTCTGAGAAATTATATGGGGCAGAAAAAATGATGAGTGCCCATTGTCTCTAATATGGAAGTGATTGATATGTAGTTAAAAGATGGTGCCATTATCTGATAGCAGCAATAAGGGCAACCTTGTCACAAAAGATCATTTGCTTCTCTTTATAAAGCAAAATCATAATCAGGATTAAAACCCCAGATTGATCATCCCACATCCTGCTTGTCAAGAGGGCCAGACATCCACTCATCTGTATTTTTTGGGATCAGATATGAATGTTATTTGATCATGAGCCCACAAACTAAGCAAGGTTTTGAACTAGAAAAGATCAAATCCCAATAGTAAACTACCTGATTCCTGCTTCTATGCAGAAGTAGCTGCTTGCTAATAGGGGTTTGGCCAGATCAAAAATAGAGCCCACCAATTGTGACAGAAATTGCAGGATATTATAAAGCTGTTTCTAAGTGATGGGGAATTATCACCCAAATCCACATAGAATTAATGATTAACCACCAACGTGGCTTCAGATATCTTTTTGTAAAATTTCCAATTGTAATACTAGGATTAAGTAGAACAATTAATCCTAACCAAAGTAGCACAAGATAAATTGCCTGAGAAAGCATCAACGTATCTTCAGAATAAAATTCTGGACATTGGGAGGTAACATGATTTTCAGTTTTCAGAATGGGGGGAAGCTCCAAGATTGGCTTGCATGAAATTAACATTGGGTGGCACCGACAACAAAGTTCCAACTGCAGGGCTCCATCTTCCAGAGATAATTTGGTTGAGAATTAGATTGTACAGAATATATTGTAACAACCCAACCACAGGATGCATTTTGAAAAGTAAATTAGAACTAGGGATAGATGATTTTTATTGAGCAAAATTTTGGGATGACTCAACTCTTAGAGTTGAAACAGTGAAAATTATTCAATATATATCAAAAATCAACTAAGCAATACTGCCTGAATCTTGGCCTCCTATTCCTTCCACATTGTCAAGTAAGTATCTGGTCCAGGTTGCAAAGAACCCTTGTGTGATCAATTTCTGATAACCATGCTGATTAACAAGCTTGTATCAGGTGACCCTCAAATTACGCCAATTTATCAACGTCAATTTGCAAGGAGGAACTGGTTTCAGCTGACAGACTAGAGCAGCTGTAACCCATTTTTGATCAACTGTTTGATTTAAATCTGTTAAATCAGTCAATTTTGATAAAGTTTTCCTGGCTTTTTTTGCCTTCCTGCTTGGGCAAATAATCCCCGGCATGATGAAACCTACTGTGACACCAATAGCAGTTGCCAGATACTGATCCAAATGCCAGATACCATCCCACATTTTGCTGAATCACTTGATTTTTGGAGTAAGGTATGCTGACATGAAGCTCCTTACGTCTATTCTTCAGTCCCAGCCAATAATAGCCCACCCACTCTGGATGTCAGCTGATTACCCCCAGATTCCTGGCATCAGGTAGCCCAAAGCTCAGATTCCTGCCCAGATGATGAAGCCTGGAAAATTTGTATATGTCCCCTGCCAATCCAGGGCTGGACTTCATTGTTGCTCTGATAAGGAAGCTGTGGGGAACCTCTTGTCCACCAGATTTTATCTTACCTAGATCTTGCCTTTACCATCCAACACAGTGCCTATAGACCTTATAGCCAGCCCAACCCCAGAATCTGGGGACTTCTGGACTAAGTTATCCTGTTCACCTGGTGCTTCCTCTGGACCTGCACAGCTTACTGGGTATCCTTCCAACCCAGATAGCTCTGGCTTTGGACTAGGAAACATCCCCCTGGCTGACCCGTTATCTCAAAATAGGGTACCTGTGTCAGGAAGCCAGTCATAGGTAGAGGCATTGGGCAGCTCAGGGTGAGGCGCGGCCAAGCCGGTGGGTAGGGCCCACCATAGAATGGGTGCTAACTTGATAATATAAGATACAGATTGCCCAAGCAAGGACCAGGGTCCGGAGTTGGGGACCATAGAATCCACCAATCCTGTCAAAGTAATGTAGAGTACACCAAAAAGTTGGGTAGAGGTGGTCTTGGCTGCAGTGGTAGGTTCCAGTGGGCGGTTTGGTCTTGGGGTTAATGGTAGAGTCATGGGAACAAAGTACACTGGTAGGTAGTTATACTTGTCCTTGAACAATAAGGGCGGTATCTCAATCCTCTTTCCTTCATATACTATGTATTTGTTACTTCTAGTCCTTGCCAACAGATTGGCAATAAGGATGGTTTTCAAGTTGTACTCCAAATAGGCCGGGCTGGACGGGTATTCAGTAAAGTGCACAGGTCAAAAGGGGGCTCCCAGGGGACGGTATAACGCCTGGGGTGGTTTGGCAGGTTGTTCTCTGGAGGGGGCAGTGGCCTGGTTGTCTACTTGGCTGGAATTAAGGTGGAAGATCACCAAGACTAGATAGGGTAGAATTTGTTTGAACCAAAGGCTCATAAACTTTATTATCAAAAATGACAATATGGTCATCACCACACCGCCAGCGTTTTTATACCATGTGAATTTGCTTCTTTGCCTTTCACAGGCTTTGGGTCTATGGGCGGTTTGCCGGTAGGGCATAGATCTTGGCTTGGGGTCTGGAGGGCATCAGGCCCTGGTTGGGCACATTCTGGCAAACAGGAATGCTTAATTTTGCTGCTTTGGTTCACCATGTCACCTGAGCGGCCTAATTGCATTCCCCTTCCTGGACTAGGGACCAGCAGCAGTGGGTGCTTATTGGCAGGGCTAATAGTGGGTTTTGTCCAAGCAACGGCTTCTGCGTAGGTCTGGGCCCTCAGTCGCACCAGTTTGGCAGGTCTTGGCTGGACTGGCTCTGGGGAACAGAAGTGGTAATGTTTTGTTTCACCATTGTTGTTCACCACGTCACCTGAGCTGGCCGATTGCAATACTTTTTTTGGACCAGCAACTGGCAACAGCTGGTGTTTGTTGGCAGGACTAGTGATGGGTCTTTCCCCAGCCTCCTTTAGGCAGACCATATTGCCTGCGTAGGCATGGGTCTTCAGTGGCGCCAGTTTGGTGGCAATCTGGCAACCATTCAGGGAATCTTCAGTATTAGACCGGCAGCCGCAGAGTAATTCAACAATTTGAGTCTGTGACTTATTGGATTGGCGGGTCCTGGACCGTCCTGGGGGGTCTGATCCGCCGTCAGGGGACTGGGGTTTGACTCTTGGGTTTTCAATACAAGTATTGAAATGTCATTAATGACAACCTGAACAAGTTGATCACCAAGGCGTGTGGTATATAGTACAGCCTAGACTATTTAGGGGCAAGTACAGATACCTCTATCATACCCAGTACTGATGACATCACTTCTCTCCCCAACCTGGCCGCCTACAAGTCTCTGTCAGTTCCAATGGAACACTTCCACCCAGGTTTTCAGAAGGCTTTAAATTAATCTGACATAGTTGGTGGGCTCTATGGTTTCCTCCTCCAGTCCTGACTGGGATGCACATGCTCTCTTAAGTCACCAAGATGGTACCAGTCTTATGATAGGCATTTTTTTCTTGGCCAGCAGCCCAGCCTGTAAATGCTGAAACCCTGCATAGGAAACATATCCCAAGGCTATGCCAGAAGCTCTTTAGGACCAAGTTCCATCACAATCCAGGGCTGGATACAGCCTCTTGATCAACTTGTCAGGATAAGGGGTCCAGGTAGCTTGTACCCATGGCCGCTTGGACCTTGTCCCCTCCAGGATAGACACCTCAAATCTTTTCAGCACCCCTGCCAAAAAGCCAAGGCAAACAACATGCCCTGGCAGCTGCTGGCTCACTTTCTTATCTGACTAGTATGCGCTTCAGACCAGGGGTACCTGGGTAGACAAGCTGCACATGAAGATATGACAGAATGTCTGGAAGGCAGGTTCCAGCAAGCTCAGAAGCCTCCTTCAAAGGGGTGGGTACACACAGAGGATAAGGACCTGGCCCAGGTAAGGCCACAGCATCCCTGCTTTGGCTGCAGCACTGAATACACCGGTAGCTGTAGCCCTGTTGGGGGCAATACTTATACAGGCAGAGATAGCTTTTGAGGGTAGCTAGCACCAATTTTCATTAGCTTATGTTCTCTTTGCAGTGCAATCTGATAGGGCTGTGATCACAAGAAGTTTTGTGGTAAAGATGGAGGGTAGAAGGAGGGGTTACCAACAGTGAAGCATCCCAGCAGGGGGATCCAGGGGAGGCTGAGGAGGCCAGCCATCAGGGAGTATTAATACCACTATGTGATTTAATCTCCTCACCAGCCCCTTGGGATCTCCACCTCTAGCTTGGGCCCAGAAAGTACTCAGGAACCGTGGTTGGTCTATCCACAGCCATACCATCTGTGAGGGTTGGGCTGCCCATCAGCAGTTGAAACCATAGTGTGAGGTGTAGTGGGGGTAGTACCAGAACTTTTCACCTTGTTTCTTAGTCCTGAAGCTTCAGCCTAGTTGAAACATACTGTACAGGGAAGACCTGATGGGCTTCATAGCAGTATGAGGTGCTTTGGTATACAGCTAATCTTATTTAGGGGCATTGGACAGGCAGTGCAGGCTTCCCAGGGGTCAGCTGACAACCGGCAGGCGGCTGGTGGCCCTTGGTATACAGTCAATCCAGGGATTTAGCCCAGGGCTGTTTTGGGTTAAAGGTAGTATGCAAGAAAGCCTTCTTCTTAGCTGCATGGCTGAGGGTACCCCCAAACTCTTCAACTAAATTTGGTCCATACCTGACCATGTGGTGAGGGGGGAGCTCAGGGACACCAGCCCCTTGACAATTATAGTGCAAGCCAGGAAGGATACACTCCCTCTGAAGATCTTTAGTGCCCCCCTCATGGCTGACCTAGGTGGTAGGGAGAGCTGCAACAGTGGGTGCCTCAGAAACAAGTATCTGGTTAACATGGGCCTGTAGTTGGGATGGATCAAGGGCGCAGTGGGCTGGCAGCTTTTGCCTGTCTTGCACAGATTGAGTGCTGGAGTGATCATTGCCCTTCTGCTGGGTTTAGGTCTTGAGGTGGCATCCCGGCCAGCAGGGCAGGGGATCTTTGTAAAAAAGGATCTGCGGTCCAAGCTAACCAGCGGCTAGCCTTCAGGGACAGTTAAGGATTACTACCTAAAGGCCACAGGGTTGAAGGTGTAGGATTAATTTTTCTGCCAATAAAGAGAGATATACTGGAGTAAAATCCAACCAACAAAGAGAGGTTGTTGAACATAACATTTATCATTGTGAATCAGATATCAAATCACCTGCAGCGGTGTAGATTGATTGCTGGGTAGACTGGAAGAGAGCTGGTATGACTTGGTATCATGATCAGAACCCATCAAGAGTTGGAATATGGAGTGCATGGGAACTGATTCACCCTGTCTATAGAATTGGAGCAACCATTGAAATTGGATGTGGATCCTGCCAATCCTTTGCATGCATTGTTAAAGCTCAGAGGTGAAACTAAAACAGCATGGATCATGTATTTAATGGCAGTACTGGCAGGGATAAACTCACTGCTGGTGAAATTGGCTACTTTAAAGTCATAATAGATTTAAACAATATTGGGGGATTGATATCTGTTCATGGCTTCATTAAAGGGAGACAATTAGAAAACTTTACAGTGCAGATATATTGATTAGGTCTGGGAGCTGTGAAGCAGCTGTCTTTTAAATAACGTTTGCTGGGGTGGCAGAGGATGATCCTGGTCTCAGTTAGAACCTAATTTTGGCATAGTAAAGCGGGATGATCAGTGGTCTGTGCTCTTGAATATCTTTGGTGGCTGACCCATGTTTCCATATCTGGTTATCTTGTGGGGTTGATGAGAGTTTCTCTGGGGTTGGTTTACATCTGCAGCCAGCAGACTACCTTGAGTACCAGTGTGAAAGCTTGCCATTTTTTTCCTGGTTTTGCATTCAAGTATAGCAATGGTTGGTTTATTTGTTGATCTGGTCAGCAAGTTACATTGCAGATATCATTGGGTACTTAACCCTAATTGTCAGGATACGCCCTGGCACATCTTGTGTTACAGAAATGCCTTGGGAAAACTCTACTATTCTCCACAATCTCAATGCTAGTTTGATGACTCTCCTAGATGCTCTTGACAATGAGTTATGGCTTTTTAAAGTTTGGCCACCAACTAAACTTCCTAACCAGTGCAAAGTGACAAAAATATGCAACCAAGGCACAAGAATCAATGTGAATCTTAATTTGAGCATAATTCAGCAACCACTGGGCAGATTTGGACGTCTAAACACGCATTTTGAAGCCAAACACCAGGATAGTCAATCTGTGCTATTTTTAGACAAAATACGGATGCAAAGCTCAATGTGCAGGATTTTGCAAAGAAACATGAGTCATGCTGTTCAGAAGATGCCAAACCCCAGCCTGATACCACCAGCAGAGTCTCTAAGACTGTCTAGAAGATTTAGGAAGATTATAAAGAATATAATGAAATGGTATATAAAGGCGTTGCTCACAATGATCCCCTTGTGATCATTCTAAGTTTAGCCCAATAAAAATAAGTTGAATTTAGTTGATTTTGAAAAGTTCATATTAAATATGTGTAAGTTGTTTCCTATGGAGACCTATCAAGACCTACTGGGCCCTGACATAATGATCACCCTACCCCTCAGCAATGATGAAGCCCTTGCCTACCTACTCCTTGGAGCCCTTCTAGTGTTGTTATTCTTCCTTGCTGCTCAGTTGACTTGGTTGTACACTACCAGTACTACCAATCCTCAGACAACCACCAATTGCTTACACACTGTACTCAGAAACCTGTGCTATATCATATGCATTATTACCTATCAGTATTACCCAAACCATGCCCTTAAAGAATGGACAGACCTGTATAAAAAAATCAGCCTTCTTGATGTTAGCCAGAACTCAAGTAACCCTGGGCCCCTTTATTATCTTATAATGGGGACATCTTGTATGTTTATCTTAATGATATCAGCTTACTATGTTTATCAGTATAATATCCAGACAATACCAGATATATGCCAGACTAGACCAGAATGTGAAGCACAAGTCCATATTGAAACTGGACTGGAACCCTTAAGTATGTTTATGCTTAAGACATCCTCATCTGCCTGTTACTCCAGAAGCCTGCCAAAACCATTGTCCAGTTGTTCTTCTAATGTGACTAACAGACCTTCTTCCTTTGAGCCTTTCCTGTTAAGTGAACTCTAAGTTGCTTCCCAAGTTCCACATCTGAAGAATGAAGAAAAAGATGTGTCTAGTACTCTTGTCAAGAAATACTATTCCACATGTATTCCTAATCAACATATATACCTAGGTGCAATGTCAACAGTAAAAAACTCTGAGATGACTCCAACTAAGCAAAAGCACCCTCCAAGTCTGCTTAGCTATCTTGTTACAAAGTCTAAGTCCATATACAAATCAAAGAGTGATGCTATAAAGAAAGCTATGAAGGCAGCTGAACTCAGAATGAGCCAAGGGTTGCCACTAGATGATAGCTGCTCCATAAACTATTTGTTTTCAGAAATAGAATCCCAAGAAAGAGAAAAGCAGAATAGCAAACTTGATCCTGTCAAATCAGTTGATCCTAGTGCAAATATGAGACCTGATAGCACACCAGATAACAAGAAGAAAGATGACTCATACTCATTCATGACCATATCAGTTAGTACCATTCAGCATCATCCTAATACTCATGGAATTAGCCACCACAAAGGCTATACAATAATACAGACAGCATTTAAAGAGCACAAAAACAATATTAACTTTGATGATGAGCATACAAGTCTACACCAGCCTGACAAGATCTCAGTAGAAACCAAGACCAAGAACAGACCTAGTGATTCTTGTAGCAGATCCAGAACATCAGAAAAACACCAACCTCAAGAGCACAAGTTCAAGGAAGCAAGCCTTAAGAGACCAGTTGGGTGTAGAAAGAGTAAAGAAAAACATCAAGAGTTCTCTGGTGCAATTAAATCCAGACCTAGAGCTTCCGTTAGTAGATCTAGATCCTCTTGAATATACCAATCCCAAGAATACAAACCACAGAAAGCCAGCCTTGAAAGACCAGTAGAAAGTGGAAAAGAAACTGACGCATATCAAGAGTTTTCCAGTGCAGTTGAGCCTAAAGCCCATGACAGATACCAGAAGCCAGCCAAATCCAGACCTAGAACTGTTAACCTTCAGCCTGAGCCACTAGAGGATGTCTCCAAAGAAAGTCAATCTAAGGATTTCCAACTTAATGATTATAAGCCACTCCCAAATTTTTTTCTACATACTTGCTCTGTGTTGTTGAGTGGGAAGATCTTTGAAGGGGATGGAGATAGTGTGCATACTGCAAACTATCTCAAAAATTTACCAATTCTGCCAAATTTTGATTTCCAAGTCAACCAAGAATGTTTAAAAAGAGAATTTCTCTAAAATAGCGCACACAATTGTACAAAGCCCAGTGGAACCTACCAGAAGAGTCCCAAATTTCAGAATCCCAAGCCTGTCAAAAGTAAAAAATGCTATGTGCTAGAGCCAGAAGTACCCAAGTCCTCAAATATAACATCTGGGACGCCTTATACTGGAAGTAACTCTCAAAAACACCACAACTCTTGCCTTATAAGAGCTTCTGTCCTGACTATAAGCCAGCCCAAAATCTGATTTTCTATTCTTCTTGATGATGCCAAATGCAACCATGTTGAGCCTGCTGCTGTCTTTTATAAAGAAAAATCCAGCCTCAGTGCTATATATCAAGAAGAAGATTTAGTAGAGTCAACTTGGAGTAAGTTGACTATAGAAGGGAATAATGTCAGGATACACCCTGACACATCTTGTGTTACAAAAATGTCTTGGGAAAACTCTAATATTCTCCACAATCTCAATGCTAGTTTGATGACTCTCCTAGCTGCTCTTGACAATGAGTTATGGCTTTTTAAAGTTTGGCCACCAGCCAAACTTCCTAACCAGTGTGAAGTAACAAAAATATGCAACCAAGGCACAAGAATCAATGTGAATCTTAATTTGAGCATAATTCAGCAAACACTGGGCAGATTTTGACGTCCAAACACGCATTTTGAAGCCAAGCACCATGATAGTTGATCTGTGCTATTTTTAGACAAAATATGGATGCAAAGCCCGATGTGCGGGATTTTGCAAAGAAACATGAGTCATGCTGTTCAGAAGATGCCCCAAAACCCCAGACTGATGCCACCAGCAGAGTCTCTAAGACTGTCTAAAAGATTTAGAAAGATTATAAAGAATATAAAATAAAATGGTATATAAAGGTGTTGCTCACAATGATCCCCTTGTGATAATTCTAAGTTTAGCCCAATAAAAATAAGTTGAATTTAGTTGATTTTGAAAAGTTCATATTAAATCTGTGTAAGTTGTTTCCTATGGAGACCCGTCAAGACCTACTGGGCCCTGACATTAATGTTGCTAAAACTACTTTGGGCTAACTGTGCTCTGCTCTGAACTGACTTTGGTTTGTCCATCTCAGCAGATGTTAAAGAGATAGTACTGCCAATTGTCAAGGATCTGGATGTACAAGTATTCTGCCTACCGCCAAACCACTTAACAACAGTCATTGCCCAATTTGGTGCCCTCCCAATATACAGTTCAACATACCAGAAATGGCAACCAAGCAATATCACATGACTGTCCAAGTATCCAGTGGCTCAAACCCATCCCGCACATGACCAACCCCTAGGTTCAATCCAACTAAATCTCCGCCACAGCTAAAGCTATATAAGCCTAAAGTATTATTCAATAAAATATACTTCTCTTCTTTCTCATTTCCATATTTGAAGCTTCCCCAAAAGGCGCTCCTCATCACTGGTAGCAGCTACAGTTTTATACCACACCCATGAAAGAGAAAATAACTGACTAAAACCTGCCCACCTTTGCTCATGTACTCAACCAGGCCACATCCCAGGAGACCTGGAAAACGTACTTCCGCGCCCACAACATTGACAAAGACATACCTAGTGGATGCACCATATTCAAAGGTCTGGTCATGCCCAAAGCATGCACCAAGATAATCCAATGCAGTTGCTCTCTCCAACCACAAACAAACACACAACCACCTATCACAGGTGAAGTTACCAACACCAAGTACATTGGTATTGACAAGTTCTTTGGTAAAACAAGGAAATTGTCATCATTTGGATAGACCACTCAGCTGCTAAACTCCGCGCCAGCCGCATCCTCCACAAAAAATGGGTCCGGGAAGCCAGCAAGCGCCTGTAAAAGGCTGCAGCTAACTGGTTTGCCACTTGGATTGGCTCACAAACTGACAACCAGCTTGACAACAGGGAAGAGTTCAAAGCAGATATCACACACAATTTCCGCATCACCAAATCCCTCCAAGACATTGCAATACAGCTCAGCAATCTTCCTCAGAAGACCACTATCACAGCTTATGCTAATGAATTTGAGGAAATACACTGCAAAATCCAAAATCCAGCACAAACTGATAATGTACACACCAGAGCATCATTAATCAACATAATGAAACCCTCTGTTGCTGCCCTCATCTGTCCAGAGGCCAACACCTTCATGCCCGCGCTCATTGCAGAAGCCAAGCATGCGGAAAAACGCACAAACATGGAATATGCTGCACGCAACGGCAACCACACCGCAAACAACAATGGCAGAAAAAACTCCAATGGAAACAAACACCAAAACACCAATCATAGCAACATCAACTTCAATTGCAACAATGGCAATCACAGCAAAAGTGCAAACCACTCCCGTCCCAAGAAAGAGGACACCACCAAAGTAAACAACATGAAACAGCAACCTGCTATGAATCTGACCCCACATTCTCTGACCTCAAAGGTCTCAAAAAAGAGGAACAGGGAAAAGAAGAGGGGGAACAGGATTAAGTGCCCCTGTCTCCCCCCAACTTGACAAGAAACTGTACCAAGGCACAAACTTTGCTACTCGCATCCCACGTGTCCCACAATCTTCTATCTTTATGAACTTAAAAATTAAAGATTGCTCACAGATTCTTGTCTACCCATGCACTTAAAAATCACATACACATAAAAGTTATTTTACTCTGGTGCACAACACACCATGGTTACAAACCATTTGTAACCAAGTACAAAATACCAGAGTCAAATCCAACTTTGAATATGCCAGAATGGCAGATAAATCAAAAGTTCTACTTGAAGGCAAAAAACCCCCTTCAGAATTGACCTCAAAGGCATCCAAACGTCCATTAAAGTACTTGCCATGAACGACATAAACTACGACATTGTAGCAGGCATGGACTGGTTCACCTGAATGAACCCCAGCATATGATGGAAAACAAAAACCATGACTATCAAACACAACAGAGTTAATTTTAATATCATCAAAGAACCCAACAACCTCATTATAAGAGACATAATATTTGTCCAGGTCATAAACCAAGACAACTCAAAACATCTAACCAAAGATAGTACCCTCCACATAATGAAGTACACTGAATTCAATAATATGCAAACAACCAAAATCTAATGCCCAGAACTTGCGGCACTCCTAAACAAATTCACCCATGTATCCAAGGAAGAGCTCACAGAGTTACCACCAAACGGGAGGTCAAACATGACATTGACCTGTGTAAAGCCATTCCCAAACCTGCACCCCTCTACAGACTCTCTCCCATGGAGACCCAAACCCTCAAAATACACATTGAGGAAAATCTAACAAAAGGATTTATTTGCCCGTCTGAATCCCCATGGGGGGCAGCAGTGTTCTTTGTAAAGAAAAAGGAAGGAACTCTTTGCCCAGTAACTGACTACAGAGCACTAAATGCAAGCACAGTAAAGAATAAACATCCCCTTCTACTTATAAAGGAACTGTTTACAAGACTCTCTGGAGCCAAATTTTTCTCTAAAATCAACCTCACCTCAGGTTATAACCAAGTTGAAGTAAAAGAAAAAGACATACCAAAAACTGTGTTCCATACACAATTTAGATCCTTTGAATGTAGAGTAATGAACTTTGGGATGACCAACACTCTCACAATGTTTGTCACCATGATGAAAAAAGCGCTAAATGGCCTCTCAAAAACATTATGCTACCTTGACAATATCATCATATTCTCAAAAACAAAAGAGGAACACCTCACACATGTCCACAAGACACTCAATTGACTCGCAAAGCACAAAATTTATGCAAAACCAAGTAAGTGCCAATTTATGGAAAAGGAACTCCTGTTCTTGGGCCACATTGTCTCTGAAGGTGGCATCAAAGCAGACCCAGATAAAATAAGCCATAAATAACATGCAACGCCCCACCTCAGTGAAACAAGATAGATGCTTTCTCAGTATGGTAGCTTACCTAAGGAAATACATCAAAGACTGCGGAAAACTAACCACACCAATCAATGACTTAACCAAGGGTAATGACAAAAAGAAATTCATCTGGACTCCAGAATGTGACAAGAATTTCCAACTATTAAAACAAGCTTTTATCAAAGCACCAATCTTGCAATACCCTAATAACAACGGGTGCTACAAGCTAAAGTCAGATGCCAGTGACACCGCCATTGGTGCAGTCCTACACATCCGCCAGCCAGGGCAGCAATATTTCCTGCCAGTATGTTACAAAAGCAGAAACTAAAAAACACTGAGCAAAGGTACCCAATACACAATAAAGAGTTGCTAGCAATATATCACACATGCAAGAAATGGAGATGTTATCTTGAAGGACACTTAAACGTCTGAGTGCTAACTGACCACAAATCCTTAATCTATTTCAAAACTCAGAACACACTTGCACGGCAACAAGCCAAATGGATGTTCTTGCTTGAGCAGCTTAACCTGGACATCTAATACAAAAAGGGGGCAGAGCTGGTCACGGCTGATGCTCTCTCTAGGCTATGTCAGCTAAGAGAGGATCATCCTGACCACATGGACCCTGACTGGCCCAACCTATACAACACCAAGTACAAAAAAAGGAAAAGATCCCTACACACCAACTAACCCATGATACACTAGTAAGGAATGAAAAATATTTCCATGTATTAAATGGCACTTCATACCAAATCATTAAAGACAAACACGTTCCCTACATCCCACTCACACAAAGAGTTGATACCATCCTAAGACATCACCGTCTGCTAGGACACACAAAGGCTAACAATCTATATCTCATGTTAAAGGAGATAGTATGGTGGCCCAATCTTAAACAATATATAATTGATGTTCTGAAAAAGTGCACAGTGTGCAAGAAATACACCAGCACAAAGGCTCCCCAGCTAACAGTTAACTCAGTACCTGAACCTGAACCATTCAAGGTTTGGGGACTGGATGTAGTGGGCCCCTTCCCAGAAACTAAAGCAAATCAACATTTCTTAATTGTAGCCATTGACTTTGCCACACACTGGCCCATCTTCTGGGCAACAAAGGACCAAAAAGCAGAAACAATAAACCAATTCATTAACAAAGCAATCATAGCTGACTATGGCACTCCAGACTACATCATAACTGATGGAGCAACAGAGTTATCAGGTCACATAGTAAACAACAATATAAAATCTAAAAACATCAAACATTCTACAACCTCGCCCTACAGGCCACAGGCCAACGGCAGAGTTGAACACCTAAACAGCAGCCTTATCAGAACCCTCAAGAAAATAATGGATGGCAAAGCCAAAGACACAAGGCCACTATATGTGAAACATGCATTATTAGTATCCTGGGTCTGCACCAATCAAGGGATAGGCTACTCACTGTTTGAACTAACATACAGATACAACCCAGAAATAATTACCTGCAACAAGCAACCATACATAAAGATACCCTGGGAAACCCCCCACTGTAGAACAAGTACCAACTCTAAAACACATACGCCTCAAAGCTAAAATAGCAGAAATAAAAAGGCTCAAAACACAAAAGACAACCTCTACAGAGGAACCACTCCCCATCAACTCCCCCGTCTGGGTCCTGGCTGGAAACAGAAAGAATCTAGACTCGGTACACAGGGTACCAGGAAGAATCATCAAGTACAGACCAGACAGAAACACCTATCTAGTGAAATTCCTGGGTGCCAAAGACCCCATTGTCAAGAAATAGCACAGAACTTGCCTCTGCCTTAGCAAAGGAGAACACTCAACCCAATTGGTACTAAATAGCAAACAACTCCAGGAGCATCAGGCGGCAGCCGTTAAAACAAATCCCCCTCCTGATGCACCAGAGTAACCTCTTAAGGGGGTGTCAAGGATCTGGATGTACAAGTATTCTGGCTAACGCCAACCCACTTAACATCCAGTCATTGCCCAATTTGGTGCCCTCCCAATATACAGTTCAAAATACCAAAAATGGCAACCAAGCAATATCACATGACTTTCCAAGTATCCAGTGGCTCAAACCTGTCAAGGTACAGTAGAGAGAGAGCTCGTTGTAATCAATCAAATGGGGAATGTACACCCAAATTAGGATGACATTACCAATTAGGAGGAGACAATGTGTGCTTACTTGTAAATGATAACCCTTGAAGAGTGAATAAGGAAAGGTGCAGCAGAAGATTATGCACAGGTACATCAGGAAGACCTTTATTTGGCTCAACTTCAAGGAATCAGCAGCATAGATAGGCTCACATTCAATTTTGCAGGTTTCAGGAATCATTTCAGCAGGAGGTGGAAGATTACCAGGAAATCACAGAGGTGAGAAAGCAGAATCTAGCAGTATGGTTATTAAAAATATGATTGGAAAATATTGAAATAAGTGAATCATTGAGGCAAGATATTTATTGAGAGTAAAATATCAAACTACCAAGGTAGTTTGGTGGGGACAATTGTTACTTAAAGCCTTTGGGTACATCTTGATGAGGTGGCCTCCTTGAATACAATATTTAGACAGCTTACAGATACCATCAATGATGGTTCTGTAAGCTGTTACCTGACCTCCTTTGAGGTCAGGATTTGTTGGCCAGCAGGTCAAGGAAGGGAAAATTAGGCGTGGGGCATCTGCGCCCCACTTGGACCCAATTTCCTGTGCCACCACCCACTTACAATTGATTGTTAGATTTAAATCTACAATTGCCACAAGCGGGCAGGGCTTCAGGCCGGGTTTCCCCAGGTGGCGGTGCTTTGGCCAAGCCACACCTGGGAAAACTATGGCCATGACATTACTCTCCTTCTTTGGTAACAGGGACTTCCCGCCTCCTGGGAGTGCTGCCAATGCATAGTTCTTGTGGGCAGGAGGGAGTTTCATGGCAGCTAGGGTGGTCTTTACTGGACCTACTGCTTGGGGATTGTTCTCGTGGAATTCCTGGAGCATTTCTTGGGCATGAGTGAGGTTGCAATGGGGAATCCAACAGTTTTCTGAGGCTGGGTATCCCTTCTAGGCTACTAGGTAGTGCAGACGCTTGCAAGATAGTTTGGATGCAATTATTGATTCCAGTTCATATTCCAGTTGTCCATCCACCATTATAGGGTCAGGAGTAGATACAGGGGGACCTTCATACTTAGTTAATAGGCATTCATGGAATGTGCTGAAGATGTGAAAGGAGGGAGGGAGGTCCAGTTGGTAGGCTGAAGATCCTATCTTCTTTAAGATTCTGAATGGACCTACTCTTTTGGGGCCTAGCTTCTGGCAGGGTACTTTTGGTCACATGTTCTGGGAGTCAACCAGTACTTGGTCACCAATTTCATACGCTGGGCCCTCTCTTCTTTTCATGTCTGCATAAGCCTTGTAAGTTGTCACAGCATGAGTCAAGGACACTTTAGCTTCTTCATGGATTCTTTTTAAAGCTGCTGCCTGTGAGGATGCCAATTCCACTTTGCTACCTGAGAGTGAGCCAAAGTTACATTGGGGGTTGTAGCCATAATTTTCAAAGAATGGGGAGACATTAGAAAAGGAGTGTGGGGCATTGTTGTAAGCAAACTGGGCCATTGGTATGTTTTGGGACCAGTTATCTTGTTCAGCGTTAGAGTGGCATCTAAGAAACGTTTCCAAACATTGATTCACTCTCTCTGTCTGGCCATTGGATTGGGGGTGGTAGGCTGTTGATCTGCATAACTTAATGCCTAGGAGTCTGGAGAATTCCTCCCAGAATTGTGCTGTGAATTGGGGACCTCTGTCACTTATGATCTCTTTGGGGATTACATGGTGGGCAAAGACATTGTTGACAAACAGTTTGGCCATCTGGACTGATGTGATTGTGGTTTGGCAGGGGATGAAATGACTCATCTTTGTGAAACAATCTACTACTACCATGATTGCATCATAACCGTTTGATGGAGGAAGTTCTACAATGAAATCAACAGACAGAGATGTCCATGACCCATTTGGAATTTGTAGGGGTACCAGTAGACCTTTCTGTTTGAGATGGGAGGGCTTTGCTCTTAGACAAACCATGCAGCCCTTCAAGTACTTAGCTATGTCTGATGTGAGACCTCTCCAATCAAATTATCTATGGATTATCTCTATGGTCTTATTTTTCCCCTGGTGACCAACCAATATGTTGTCGTGGTGGGCCTTGATGACTTCCAGGCAAATATCACTATCAGGTACCCACAGGCAACCATTGTGAAGTATGGTACTGTCTTCAGAACTGTAGCAGGCATGGGGAGTAGATTGACTTGCCAACTTAAACAACTGGGGGGTACCGTTTGTCTAAAGGCTGCAGCAACCTGACTCTAGCTACCAGGTCTGGGTTGTCAGGTTCTTTGACACTTAGGGTACAGATTGTTCCTGTGGGAGGAGAGGATAGAATGGCACTGGGGGGAATCATGACCTTTGTATTAAATTCTTGTTCAGCCTTAATGTCAGGAAGGAATGCTGGGTTGCGACTGAGGGAGTCCGCCAGATGGTTATCAATACCCTTGATAAACTTGTATTGGAATTTAAACTTGACTAGGACTTCATACCATCTGGTCTGACGTTCAGTTAAGAGACAAGGTTCCTGGTAATACAGTAGGACTTTGTGGTCTGTCCTTACTGTAAATGGGTGTGTGGATGAGCAAAGGTGATGCTGCCAGTATTTCATAGACTCTACTACTGCTAATAACTCCTTGTCATAGATCATGTAGCTGAGCTCTTAAGATTTCATTTTTCTTGAGAAATAGCACACAGGGCATTCTAGTCCATCATCAGCAGTTTGTAGAAGGACTGAGGCAATGAAAAATTTGGAGGCATCTGTGGCTAAGATGAAGGGTTTGGAGGCATCAACATGGCAGAGCATGGTTGCAGAACACATGATGTTCTTAACAGCATTGAACGCAGCATTGCATTGTGTGGACCATTCCAGAGTTTTTTCCACTAGCAGCGTAAAGGGAGGCTGCTGTTTCTGACAAGTGGGGGGGTGAAGCGTTTCAAGAAGTTGCATGTTCCCAAGAAACTGCAGAGTTGGGTCATGTTTGTCGGGGTCTGTCAATTCCTTATTGCAGCTTCCTTGTCAGGGGAAATGGCATGGCCTTTCTCCAAAATCAGATTTACTAAAAACAAAACCTTACTCTTGAATAATTCACATTTGCTCAGTTTGATGACAAGATTGGCCTTTTGGATCCTTTCTACTACAGCACAAAGGTGAGTGACATGAGACTCCTCATCCAGAGAGTAGACTAAGATGTTGTCCATGTATGCTATAGAACAGTTCCCAATGAGGTCACCTAAGACTGCATTGATCATCTTCTGGAATACTGCTGGGGCATTTTTTAGACCAAATGGCATGACTTGGTAGTGAAAGATGCCTTTCTTAGTCCTGAAAGTGGTGAGCCATTCCTGACCTTCTTTGATGCAAATCTGGTTGAAAGCATTTAAGAGGTCCAGCTTTGAAAAGATCCTAGCTTTCTCCACCTCCCTGGAGATCTGAGACTCAATGGGCATGGGGTATGGGTCTGGTACAGTCACATTGTTCAGGTTGCCAAAAACAATGCAGGGGCGTAATGATCCATCAGACTTTTGAACAAACAGCAGTGGAGAGCATATAGGTGAAGATTTCCTAAAGATCTGTCCTTTGGCTTCCATGTCCTTTGTCCATTCTTCTAAGCATTGTTCCTCCTTTAAGTTCAAGGAATATATGGGAGAAGCAACTTTCACCAAATCAATAGTGAGTTTAAACTCAAAGTCAAATTGTGAGTGTGCGGGGAGACCATCAGTCAGCTTAGAATTAAAGGCTGCATGCAAGTGGGAGAGGCACAAAGGAAGGACATCAAATGATGTGGTGGGTTTTGTTGTTGCTGAGACTGACATTGAGATGTGAGGGGCTTCTTTCCCAAACGGGATCATTGGTACCTCCAAGGAAAGTCTGGCAGGATGAGCAATCCTCAGTAGGTTATCTTTGAGGATTGGGGTGATATTGTGCTCCTGCCACCATTCCACTCCTAGGATCACCGGGTATGTCAGGTGCTTTGCCACTGTGAAGTCAGCAACAAAGGCATGATCAGTGATGAAGAAGGATAACAGGCGATGTAGTCTGAATGAACAGAAGACATTGGATACCCCTTCTTTGCACAGAGCACCAGGATTATATTCCAAACCTAGATTGTCAACCAGATCTTTTGAAATGAAGTTGTCTGTGGCACCAGTATCTACTAAAGCTACAGCTTTTGTTAGATGTGATGTGGAGGCAAAGGAACAATGAAACAAAAAATATCCCATCTTTGTTTTATTTGATAGAGGGGGGTGATTAGAATCAACTTGTACCTGGAATTGAGGAGCTGTATGAATGGACAACAGGTCCTCATTCAGGCTACAAAGGGTTGGTCAATCACAGGTTAAATGACAATAGGCTTGAGACAAGGAGCAGGCACAACCTTATTCATAGTGGCAACATGGAGATCCACTATAGCCTGAGCCTTGGCAGATAGCAACGTAAAGTTCTGGTTGAAATGTATAAGTTTACAGTCATTGGTAGTGTTACCTGAAGTGGGCGCTTGGGACTCAATAGAGTTCAAGTTTGCCAGGGTAGCACTGGTGTCATCAATATCATAAAAGGAGAGCGCAGCCAGGGTAGGAATACTCTGAGGAGGAGAACTGATGACAGGAGCTATAGCCATAATGGAGGCTGGAGTCACAAGAGATTGAGAAACCTCAGGGGATATGGGCTCTTGTGGAGTGGCTGGCTCCTGTTGACTTTTCAAGAAATTTAACATGGGAGGAGCCTCCAATAACAGAGGCTGAGTTGGCTGCTGGGACGTCACTAGCTTACCCCCGACTGCTTGCAGGAGGCGCTGTATCATATTGGAGACAGAAGCGGAAGGGTGCAACCAGGGTGAAAGACTTTGACCGGTGTGGTCAAGGCTGAGATAGAGGGCCACAAGCTTAGCGCTTTTGGGGAGTGATGACTTCTCGGCATTGGCTTGAAACTGCTTGGGGTGCAAGGGTAGAGGTTGAGGGCCTTGAGAACTTGAGAATAGGGTTTTTTAGTCAATCAAAGAGGAAGTTGCCGGAGCTTGGCACGTCACCAAAGGGATTAGGGTTGACGCATCATCAAAGGAGTTTGGTGCTTGGTCAATAATAGACAAACACCACTCACGGGATTCAGGTTCTGCTTGTTTGAGTAAGAAGCTGAGAAGCTTCTGAGGGGAACCATGCTGGGTCCATTCCTCAGTTAGTGCTAAGATTTCTCTGGCAGTATTTAACAAAGAGGACGGAAGGCTAGGAGCAGGCTGCCAGAATTTGAGGCGTGAGAGTAAAGTACAACGAGGTTGTGTGATCTCTATCTTTGCAAAGGATGAGTATAACAAGGGAAAGAAAACCACTGCAAAAATACTCCAAAATGAAGTAATGAGCATTGTGGAAGTCACCACTGAAATATCCATGATGCAAGAGAATGATCTAACAACAAAGATGTGCAGGCCATACAATATATCAAAATTAGAGTAGTTTGATAATGTCAGGGTACAGTAGAGAGAGAGAGCTTGTTGTAATCAATCAAATGGGGAATGTACACCCAAATTAGGATGACATTACCAATTAGGAGGAGACAATGTGTGCTTACTTGTAAATGATAACCCTTGAAGAGTGAATAAGGAAAGGTGCAGCAGAAGATTATGCACAGGTACATCAGGAAGACCTTTATTTGGCTCAACGTCAAGGAATCAGCAGCATAGATAGGCTCACATTCAATTTCGCAGGTTTCAGGAATCATTTCAGCAGGAGGTGGAAGATTACCAGGAAATCACAGAGGTGAGAAAGAAGAATCTAGCAGTCTGGTTATTACAAATATGATTGGAAAATATTGAAATAAGTGAATTATTGAGGCAAGATATTTATTGAGAGTAAAATATCAAACTACTAAGGTAGTTTGGTGGGGAAAATTGTTACTTAAAGCCTTTGGGTACATCTTGATGAGGTGGCCTCCTTGAATACAATATTTAGACAGCTTACAGATACCACCAATGGTGGTTCTGTAAGCTGTTACCTGACCTCCTTTGAGGTCAGGATTTGTTGGCCAGCAGGTCAAGGAAGGGAAAATTGGGCGTGGGGCATCCACGCCCCACTCAGACCCAATTTCCTGTGCCACCACCCACTTACAATTGATCATTAGATTTAAATCTACGATTGCCGCAAGCAGGCGGGGCTTCGGGCCGGGTTTCCCCGGGTGGCAGCGCTTTGGCCAAGCCACACCCAGGAAAACTATGGCCATGACAGAACCCATCCCGCACATGACCAACCCCTAGGTTTGATCCAACTAAATCTCTGCTACAGCCCAATTTATATAAGCCTAAAGTATTATCCAATAAAATATACTTCTCTTCTTTCTCATTTCCATATTTGAAGCTTCCCCAAAAGGTGCTCCTCATCACAATCTATGGAGGTTTGTCATCTTTTTTCAGCTTACTTTGGGATTGGAGGAAGATTCACTTCTACCTATGCTTGAAGTATACCATCTTAGCATTTCAACCTGGGAAATTCTTCTTATAGCCAATGGGTTAACTGTTTTGTCTCTACTCATCACATTTTAAGAAGGTCTGAACTTTGATAAAGCCCTAACTTTACAGCTGTGAGGCAAAGCAACAGAAGATCCTGGTGTAAAAGGTTAGTGGTTTAGATTGGGTCAACCTTTTGTCAGGGATCTGGATGCATAAGTGTTCTGATAATTGCTGGCACAATTAACATCCAGTCATCACCTGGTTTGGCGCTAATCCAATATATAGTTCAAAATTCCCAAATTGGCAATGAACCAATTTCCTGTGACTCGTCCAGATATCCATCTGATCTGACTCACGCCCCTGATCTCCAACCAGTGATCTGACTAAAGTTCCTACCACATCAAGCATCATATATAATCCTAAACAACTATTTCAATAAACATGCTCTTCTCTAAACCTATCTTCTAAGCTTCCCCAGAAGTTGCTCCTTATCACTGTTTTTACTGACTGTCAAAGTATATCTTTGTGATGAGGCGGTGGCTTTGGAGAAGCTTTGAAGAGTAGTTTGGAGAAGATCATGTCTATTGAAATAGTTGTTTAGGCTTTATAGCCAAATGAAGGGTGACAAATACTCAAGTAGGATCGTTGGAGGGGCGATATGGAATGGGTGGATAGATGGACGAGACGCTGGAAATAGGGTTCGTGATGAATTGGGCAAGCGTTTGGGAAACCGGATTGGCACCAGATTAGGCGATGTGTGGATGTCAACTGGGTTGGCAGTGTCTGAACTAGTTTAACATCCAGACCCTTGGTATAAGCTTTATTTTTTATTTTAAAGGGAAAATCGGGGATAATTGGTGGGAAGGAGGCTACGTTTAGTATGAACTAAGGTTTAATTTGAGCTTTGGGACAGCGCTATTATGCTAAAGGATATGGTTAATAATTTATCTTTAAAGGGGTTATTAGCCTGGATTGTCAGCATCAGTTGTTTGGATAATTAAGGCTCATCATTTATGGGATGTTTTAAAAAAACTATATGCAGCGATTTGAAAATCCCTTCATCCAAATTGGATGTCAATTATCCAGTCTACGGAGTTTGCCCATTGGTTGAAGGCTTATGTAGGGGTTTTGGTGAAAAGTCATAAAGGCTCAATTTCCAACAATGGAATGTGAGAAAAATGAGTTTCAGGTTTCCCATGCGAAGTATTTGAGACCAAAGCTTAAATCTTGATTTGTCAATTCGATGTTTGCCTCTGGTGGTGTTAAAAGAGAAACTCAGTAAGGCTGGTGACAATCGGAATGGAGTGGGATGATTACGCTTGGAAATAAATTGCTAAATTAAAATGGTGTGATGAAGGGGCGATAGAGTTTCGATGGCCAAAGAGGGAAGATCGAACGTCGGAGCAGATTGATTTATATTTATAGTGACGCCAAGTCGCTATGGCGCTATGCTTACATTTTTCATTTTCCTAGGCATTCGCGCAGTAACCGGCAGCCTTAATACCAGCTTCACCCAGCCCCCTCCTACCCGCGCCTTCGCCGTCCCGACGTTTGCCCGGAATGAGACCCCCCAGCCCAGCCTCAACTCCACACCGAGCACCACCTCGCAATCCTCAACCCTTGGGTACGGTGTGTCTACTGGGAGCCTTATGCTTGAGGCTAGACCCGAGCCGACCTCATCCGGACCCGAATTCAATCGGCTGCGGGTGATTGAACCGGCCACCGCCCACAACTTCCGCGCCGGCTTCATTATAGGCAAGGAGATGCGGGTAGTGTGGAACTACACCAAACCAACCCCACCGAAGCTCCTTCGCATCTATGCCCAACGCCCTTCAAGCGACGGCATGATCGTCTACCCAATCTCCAATGCCTGGCCTGGCGATCAGCTGGAACTCAAATGGAACACTGCCGAGTACCAACTGCACCCCGCCGTGCCACAGTTGGTTGCGGCATACGACTACATGCTAGTGTTTGAAGATGCCTCGGACCAAAAAACAATCCCAACCCAGACAATGCCGTTCTTCCTCTACTTCAACTCGATCCTTCACGGTAACCTTTAACCCAAACCAATTTTAACCTTTAGGCAACTCCTGCGGCGAGGCATGTAAAATGGTGTACCAGGCCCACGCCTCCCATCTCACCCCCAACCCTTCTCTATTGGCACTATTCCTGCTAACCATCCCCTACCTTTAAAACACTACTAACTACCCAAGATATCTATACAAGATATTTATATCCCCTGCCTATTCAACACCAAAATAATTAATTAAATTACGAAACAATCTTTATCACCGAATGTATTCAAGATATAAACAACCATACATTTCATATCAAGGTTTAAAGATATACAAGATATTTATATCCTCTGCCTATTCAACACCAAAATAATTAATTAAATTACGAAACAATTTTTTTAACTATATATATATTCAATATATAAACAATCATATATTTCAGATCAAGGTTTAAAGATATACAAGATATTTATATCCCCTGCCTATTCAACACCAAATTAATAAATTAAATTGCAAAACAATCTTTATCACTGAATACATTAAGATATAAACAACCATACATTTCAGATCAAGGTTTAAAGATGGGAACCCATCAATTACCAGAATAGCTTAATAGTTTTTTAAACAACTTTGCTTGGCTCTGGAATAAAAGCCTATTCTGGCAGATGGATAGATTCCCACTCCCAAAGTTGGAACCAAAAGTAAACATTGGCCATAAAATATACCAAAGTGGCAAACTACAATTTCAAGCCTCACCAACTTCTACAAAGAGGGTTCTGGATAAAGATCCGCTCACGTGCAGTTAAGATGGAAGATTCCAAACCGGCAAGGTTTGGGTAAACCTTAACGCCATGTCAGGACTTGTAAACCGCACCGGTTGGTTCCAATGGAGTGCGATAAAAAGTTTCTAGAAAAGGTGAGATGGGCTGATACAATCTCAAGTCCTATTTAACCTCTGGCACAATTTTACAACCATAGCATTCCAAGTCATTGGTACAGATTATCCAACTCTAGACCATCTGGATCCAAATGAACAAGGGATATTGTTTAAATAGGCAAGTGACTAAAGTCAAAGTGCAGAGATTGAAATCTCAAAAGTGATAAGGAGCACCTTTTGGGGAAGCTTCAGATATGGAATTAGGAAAGAAGAGAAGTATATTTTATTGGATAAATTTTAGACTTATATAAATTGGGCTGTGGCGGAGATTTAGTCGGATCAAACCTAGGGGTTGGTCATGTGCGGGATGGGTTCAAGCCACTGGATACTTGGATTGTCATTCTCAGTATGTCAAACAGTATATTGGAAGGGCATCAAATTGGGCAATGACTTGATGTTAAGTAGGTTGGCGGTAGCCAGAATGCTTGTACATCCAGACCCTTGACACCCTCCCTTAAGGAGTTACTCTGGTGCATCAAGAGGGGGCTTTGTTTTAACGGCTGCCGTCTGATGCTCCTGGAGCTGTCTACTAGTTGGAACCAGTCTGGCCAAGTGTTCTCCTTTACTAAGGCAGAGACAGGTTCTGTGGTATTTCTTGACAATTGGGGTTTTGGCACCTTGGAATTTTACTAGATAGGTGTTGTGATCTGGTCTGTACTTGATGATTATTCCTGGTCCCCTGTGTACTGAGTCTAGTTTCTTTCTGTTGCCAGCTAGAACCCAGACGGGGGAGTTGATGGGAAGTGGTTCCTCTGTGGAGGTTACTTTTTGTGTTTTGAGCCTTTTTATTTCTGCTATTTTAGCTTTGAGGCATATGTGTTGTAGAGTTGGTACTTGTTCTACTGTGGGGGGGTTTCCCTGGGGGGATCTTTATGTATGGTTGCTTGTTGCAGGTAATTATTTCTGGTTTGTATCCATAGGTTAGCTCAAACGGTGAATAGCCTGTTCCTTGATTGGTGCAAACTCAGGATACTAGTAATGCATGTTTCACATATAGTGGCCATGTGTCTTTGGCTTTGCCATTCATTATTTTCTCTAGGGTCCTGATAAGGCTGCTGTTTAGGCGTTCAACTCTGCCGTTGGCCTGTGGCCTGTAGGGTGAGGTTGTAGAATGTTTGATGTTTTTAGATTTTAGATTGTTGTTTACTACGTGACCTGAAAACTCTGTTGCTCCATCAGTTATGATGTAGTCTGGAGTGCCATAGTCAGCTATGATTGCTTTGTTAATGAATTGGTTGATGATCTCTGCTTTATGGTCCTTTGTTGCCCAGCAGATGGGCCAGTGTATGGCAAAATTGATAGCTACAATTAGGAAACATTGGTTTGTTTTTATTTCTGGGAAGGGGCCCACTACATACAGTCCCCAAACCTTGAATGGTTCAGGGTCAGGTACTGGGTTAACTGTTAGCTGGGGTGCCTTTGTGCTGGCGTATTTCTTGCATACTGCGCACTTTTTCAGAACATCAACTATATCCTGTTTGAGGTTGGGCCACCATACTATCTCTTTTAATGTGAGATATAGATTGTTGGCCTTTATGTGTCCTAGTAGACAGTAATGTCTTAGGATGGTATCAACTCTTTGTGCAAGTGGGATGTACGGGACATGTTTGTTGTTAATGATTTGGTATACTGTGCCATTTGATACATGAAAATAATTTTTGTTCCTTACTAATGTATTGTGGGTCAGTTGGTGTGTTGAGGGGTCTTTCCTTTTGGTTTTATACTCAGTGTTGTACAGGTTTAGCCAGTCAGGGTCCAGGTGGTCAGGATGATTCTCTCTAGGCTGACATAGTCTAGAGAGAGCATCAGCCGTGACCAGCTCTGCCCCTTTTTGTATTGGATGTCCAAATTAAGCTACTTTAGCAAGAACATACATTTGGCTTGTTGTCGTGCAAGTGTGTTCTGAGTTTTGAAATAGATTAAGGATTTATGGTCAGTTGTACTTTGACATTTACATGTCCTTCCAGATAACATCTCTATTTCTTGCATGTGTGATATATTGCTAGAAATTCCTTATTGTGTATTGGGTACCTCTCCTCAGTGTTGGTTAGTTTTCTACTTTTGTAACATACTGGAGGAAGTCTTGCTGCCCTGGCTGGAAGATGCGCAGGACTGCGCCAATGGCAGTGTCACTGGCATCTGACTCAAGCTTGTAGCACCCGTTGTTATTAGGGTATTGCAAGATTAGTGCTTTGATCAAAGCTTGTTTTAATAGTTGGAAATTCTTGTCATATTCTGGTGTCCAGATGAATTTCTTTTTGGCATTACCCTTGGTTAAGTCATTGATTGGTGTGGTTAGTTTTCTGCAGTCTTTGATGTATTTCCTTAGGTAAGCTACCATACCAAGAAAGCATCTAACTTGTTTAACAGAGGTGGGGTGTTGCATGTTATTTATGGCTTTTATTTTGTCTGGATCTTCATTGATGTCACCGCCAGGGACAATGTGGCCCAAGAACAGGAGTTTCTTTTCCATAAATTGGCACTTACTTGGTTTTGCATAAAGTTTGTGCTTTGCAAGTTTATTGAGTGTCTTACGGACATGTGTGAGGTGTTCCTCTTTTGTTTTTGAGAATATGATGGTATTGTCAAGGTAGCATAATTTATTTGAGAGACCGTTTAGTGCTTGGTTCATCATGGTGACAAACGTCACAGAAGCGTTGGTCATCCTAAAGTTCATTACTCTACATTCAAAGGATCTAAATTGTGTATGGAACGCAGTCTTTGGTATGTCCTTTTCCTTTACTTTGACTTGGTTGTAACCTGAGGTGAGGTTGATTTTAGAGAAAAATTTGGCTCCAGAGAGTCTTGCAAACAGTTCCTTTATAAGTAGAAGGGGATATTTATTCTTTACTGTGCTTGCATTTAGTGCTCTGTAGTCAGTTACTAGACACAGAGTGCCTTTCTTTTTCTTTACAGAGAACACTGCTGCCCCCATGGGGATTCAGATGGGCAAATAAATCCTTTTGTTAGATTTTCCTCAATGTGTGTTTTGAGGGTTTGGGTCTCCATGGGAGAGAGTCTGTAGAGGGGTGCAGGTTTGGGAATGACTTTACATAGGTTGATGCCATGTTTGACCTCTTGTTTGGGGGTAACTCTTTGAATTCTTCCTTGAATACATGAGTGTACTTGTTTAGGAGTGCTGCAAGTTCTGGGCATTGGATTTTTGTTGTTTGTATATTATTGAATTATTTGTATCTTATTATGTGGAGGGTACTGTCTTTGGTTAGATGTTCTGAGTTGTCTTGGTTTATGACCTGGACAAATACTGTGTCTCTTAGAATGAGGTTTTTGGGTTCTTTGAGGATATTAAAATTGACTTTGTTGTGTTTGATGGTCATGGTTTTTGTTTTCCATCATATGCTGGGGTTCATTCAGGTGAACCAGTCCATGCCTGCTACAATGTCGTAGTTTATGTTGTTTATGTTGTTTATGACAAGTCCTTTGATGGACGTTTGGATGCCTTTGAGGTCAATTCTGAAGGGGGTTTTTTGCCTTCAAGTAGAACTTTTGATTTGTCTGCCATTCTGGTGTATTTGAAGTTGGATTTGAAAACTGGCATTTTGTACTTGGTACAAATGGTTTTTAACCATGGTTGTTGTGCACCAGAGTCAAATAACTTTTATGTGTATGTGATTTTTAAGTGCATGGGTAGACAAGAATCTGTGAGCAATCTTTAATTTTTAAGTTCATAAAGATAGAAGATTGCGGGACACATGGGATGCAAGCAGCAAAGTTTGTGCCTTGGTAAAGTTTCTTGTCAAGTTGGGGGGAGACAGGGGCATTTAAGCCTGTTCTCCCTCATCTTTTCCCTGTTCCTCTGTTTTGAGACCTTCAAGGTCAGAGAATGTGGGGTCAGATTCATAGCGGGTTACTATTTCAGCATTGTTTACTTTGGCGGTGTCCTCCTTCTTGGGACGGGAGCAGTTGCGCTCTGGCTGTGATTACCATTGTTTTATTGGAGTTGCCTTTGCTATGATTGGTGTTTTGGCGCTTGTTACTATTAGATGTGTCTCTGCTGTTGCAACATCTTCAATTATTCTCTCTTGGGGAATTAACGCCCTGAGTAAATCACCAAGCGACTCACCAAATGGTTCACCATCCAGTTAATAAACTGGTGGCACCATTATCAGTTAACCATCTATGATGGGGATCACTCAATCCAGGTCCTAAATGGAACACAACTTGATTAAGCCTTGTGACTCAAGAGGAACATTACTCAGATAAGCCCCATGACCTCTATGACATACATGGACAACATGTGGCTTATCATGATACTATATAATATTCTATATTAATATCCAATAAAGTATCATTCTCTTCTTAATCTTCCCTTTGTTTTGTTTATTATACTTCCCAGAAGTATAAACACGACAGTGGTAGCACAGGTAGGTTATCCATACCTACCCAACTCAAAGGAAAAATTCCTCCCAAGAAAAGAACCCAAGCAATGTCACTCCCTAACGGCTGGAGAGATTACAAAGTAGGACAGGACATTCCACCAGGACTTGTCATCTACAATAACATCCTTGTGCCCATTGACCAGTACAACGCTCTCAAAGCCCACAGACTGTTCCCTGCCATGCCAACCACAACAGCGCCTACACAACCTGAGATACCCAATATGGTGTTTCAACGTTTATGTACCGCTGAAATTGGCGCCTTTGCAGGACTACGCTGTGAAAACGCCTCTCTTTGTATCAACAGCACCAAGAGCAAGTTTGAACAAGTGGAGTACCCCCAAATACTCTGGGTCAGCAAGATTTCCCTCTGCGTCACAGGGACTGCTTCACGTTTTGTAACCAAATGGCTAGCCCAACACCCTGACCAAAAGGAAAACTGGGAAGTGTTCAAGGCTGCATTCCTCAAAAAGTTCACCATGAAGGTCTCAGACGTGGTGATCATGACCAAGCTTTGAACCTTCAAAATGACAGGAACCATCAAGGAATACATTGCCATGTATGAAGGACTACGTGACCGTGCGCCAAGCACCATCAATTTTGATGAACCTGGGCCACGTCTGGACTTCTACAATGGCCTTCTCAAACACATTAGATGTCAGTTTGACATGACCTGCTGCAAGAATCTCAAGGATGTATTCCTAGAAGGAAAAGGCGCAGCTCAGAAGACTGACAACCTACACGTCACCAACAAGCGTAAGGAAAACCCTGCAGCTAGAAGAGATCCTTGCCCCAATGAGCAAAAAAACCGAGCCCACAGTACCCAGCCTTGAAACGGGAGTCACACTGCACAAGCCAACCAGGCCAGCACCAAAGATACCAACAAGGAGGTAAAAGCTCAGGGGAGTGCTTAGGCAAGCCGCCCTCCCTCACTTCACAAGACTCATACAGAGAACAGGACATGGACTTAATCACCATGATCCAAGTTCCCTCCAGCAATCCTCTACTGTTTGCCACCCACACTGGAAATAAAATCCTTACCTATCCTTTCTGTTTTTGCAGATACCAGGGCACTGCACTATTTGACACTGGAGCCAATCAATTGCTCATCAACAAGAGTTTTGCAGACCTCATGAAGTTACCTACCACTCAAAGTAGCATCAAGAAAGTCATCATGGCAGACAACCTTAGCACACCAGTTACCCACGAGAAAAAAACTTCCTGCGCCCAAATTGGAGATGTACAAACAACAATTAGCAACCTCATCATACCAATCCCCTAATACAATGTCATACTGGGATTGGATTGGATGAGAAAGGCAAATCCTCACATCAACTGGGACAGTGCCACCCTCACCATTCAGTGAGGAGAAGTCCACCATCATGTGTACCAAACACATCTTGACACCCTCATGAGGGACCACATATTTTTAAAGATCATGGAAATGGAGAAATAAACTGATATCAGCAAAATAAATTGAAAGACATGTACGTATGAGGCCATCCACTTCAAAAACATAGAAACTCAGCACAAACAGAACCCAATTAGAGACCAGCTAGTCAATGAATTTACCTCCATATTCCAAGAAACACTACCCAGGTTGCCCCCTGATTGGAGTATACAACACAAGATTGACCTAAAAGGTGGCGTGCCTAAATCACAACCCATCTACTGCCTCACACCACAAGAAGACAACGCCCTAAAAGCTTACCTTGACAAAGCACTTGAGAAAGGCTTATCAGACCCTCAAAATCACCTGTTGGTGCCGCTGTCTTCTTTGTGGCAAAGAAAGATGGAGGCCTTTGCCTGGTCACCAACTACAGGGCCCTCAACAAGGTCACAATAAAGAACAGGTATCCCCTGCCCCTAATTGATGACCTTTTTGATGCCCTGGGTGGGTCCCAAATCTTCACAAAAATAGATTTGACAGCAGGATATTACCAAATTTGCGTGAAACCTGAAGACATTCCAAAGACCACATTTTGAACTAAATACAGATCTTTTGAATGTATTGTCCTCAATTTTGGCATGAAAAATGCTCCCAGTACCTTTGTAACCTTCATGAATGAAGTATTCAAGGAACACATTGGTAAAAGAGCAATCATCTACCTGGACAACATCATCATTTATAGTCCCAACCTGCAACAACACTGGGAAGACGTCCGCCCAGTCCTCCGTACCCTGGAAGAAAATCAATTGATTGCCAAACCGTCCAAATGTGAGTTCTTCTCAACTGAACTTCCATTCCTTGGCCATATCATCAGCAAGGACGGTATCAAACCGGATCCAGACAAAATACACACTATTACAGAGATGCCAGCCCCAAGGAATAAGAGTGGACTCTGCACTTTCCTTGGAATGGTAGCCTATGTACACAGGTTCATCCCTGACTGGGGCGCCCTAACAGCTCCCTTGTCAGCCATCACCAGGAAAACAACCAAATTTGTCTGGACACTCTTACAAGATCAACATTTCTGCCAACTAAAGGAACATATGGGTCATTATTTTAGAGATTAGGCCATTTTCTAATGCACATGCTGCTCAAGTCGCAGCATAACACAGTTCGATTTTGAAAAAGTAACTAATTACACAATTTATATTTAAAACATTAATAACTCAATGAAAAATTAATATTTTTTCACACTGTAAACTATCAAAATGAAGCTAAGAATCTTATCTTTCTATTGGTGTAAAAATTTTAATATGTATACTATGCTCAATATTAAAGCAAAAGTAATTTAAAAGAGCATAATCCAGATTTTATTATATGATTATATCTAATGATATAAAGTAGATTACTTCAAAGCTAATAAATACTTTTTTTTGAATACACAACAGATGTTTTTTATTTGACGAAATTAAAGATAAGATTGAGAGCTTTATTTTCGCATTTTATTTTATTTAAAAAGCTCAATTCTCTAGGATTTTATGATAGTTTGAAGTTAGGATGTTTTTATCACTGTTTAGATTGATTTTAAGGTTCAAGTGAGCTTCGAACCTCAAATTGAGCATTCATTAAATGGAATTCTTTAATATTTTATCATTTTAAAAATATGCGGAAGAGTTACAATTAACTGAATACATCATTTTAATTGATTTGCATTGATTACAAAGAGGATATGATGTAATAATAATGCTTAGCTGCTTCACATATATCACTTGTGCATGAAAACTGGGTATTTAATTAATTTCTGCAAACATAAATTCAAGTTCAAACTATAATAAAAGCTATCACACCATTTCTTTCAGAATGGTGTCATTTAGCTTGGTATATAAGAGCTAAAGTACCACAAAGCTTCTAATCCAAATAACCCAATTCAAAGACCACATTCTGATCATAACTACTCCATCATTAAGGCACACATCAAAGATCTGACCTAATTACAGATTCAAAATACTACCATGTCCTCAGTTAAATTTACTTCTTCCATGCTACCCTTTTTTTCCTTGGGAGCTTCAACAAAAAGAGAGAGAATTGCAATGTTAAAAAAGGCATTCCTCTTTATTGCTGGTGATGATCTTGATAATTTCATCAAGCACTTCCTTACTCAAACTGAATTTGGGAAAGCTCAGTTCCTGCCAACTATTCAAAATCAAAAAGGCAATGAGTTCATTGAAAACTTAAAGGATCTCATGAAATCTTCTCCCCAAAAACATCTCCCAGCCTTGCGATCTCTGGTTACTTCCAGTTACTCTTTAAAAGAGCTTAATGATATGGGGTTTAATATAACCAAAAGTGAGTTTGAATACTCAAGAAAAATAAATAAAAATAAAAATGTAAGCTTAAACAAAAAAAGCCAAAAAAATAATAACTATTCATTAAAAAAAGAAATAACTAAAAAAATAATTAAAAAATTGCTGGAAAATTCTTTTGAAACAAGCCAGTTTACAAAAAAAGTGCCTGAAAAAATTTATAAAGATATAGAAAAAGAGATGAGTAATTACTCAACTGAAATTAAATACTCTCTACTTAAAACAAAAAAAGAAATATATGAAAATATGAAAATAAAAAATGAAATTTCAGTTTCAATTTCTACTTACTATAAATTAATCCCTAAAAATATAATAAAAAGTAAAAAACAAACTGATATGTGCAATATTTGTAATTTAAAAAATTCACTAGAAAAAAAGAAGGAAGAATGTGAAAGTAAAAACTTACCATTACCAGAATCTATAGACAATGACTTAAAGACTATTAATCAGCACCAAGACTTTTATGTTCATCAAAATTGTGAATATAAAAAAGATATTAATGAACTAGATGATGAGTCTTGTGTTGTAGTTATAGATTATAAAGAAAACTTAAAGGTTGGAGGTGGTCCAATTGAGACCAATAATTGTTTTTATTCAAAAAAACCAATCTCATTATTAGGGTTTGCATTAGTTTTTAAAGAAAACAATAAAATTAAATATGAATATCATGATTTTTTGTCTCAAATATTATCACATGATTCTTTATTTTCAGGTGAATGTCTAATAAGTCTTCTTAAATTAGATAGATTTAAAAAAATAAAAAATATAAAAGTATGGACAGATAATGGAAATCATTTTAGATCATATGAATTTTTATATTACTTATTTAAAGAGGCACCTAAATATATTAAGGGTTCCATAAAATATAACCGTTTTGTTGAATGCCATGGAAAAAGCATTGTTGATGGTCACTTTGGTGTAATATCAAAAATTTTAAAGGAAAAAGAAAATGTACTTTATATTAACAACATTAATGATCTAAAAAATATTTGTGAGAAAGAAGAAAGAAGAAAAGAATTATACAATTCATCTTTAACTGGTTCAATTGTTTCCCAAAAAGCATTTTTTTATATTTATGAAAGGAAATTTAGGCCTATAAAAAGAGAGCTTGAAGTTAAAAATCTGCGCATTAATCTTTCATATTTGATGAAAGATGGGAAGTTATATACTTCACCTTTAACATTTGAAAGCTTCTCAGAATATTCTGAGATATTTTATCATTTGAAATCACGTGATGATACCAGAGAAACAAAAATATCAGAAGATGCTAGTAGTGTATTGGGGCAAGTTCATGAAGTAGGGCAGCTTACTAGAGGGTGTATTTTAAATAGAGTTATCAGTCTTTCAAAAACAACAACCTTTTTTTCTGAAACAAACTAAGAATATTTATGATGAGCCAAAGATAGGGTAATAGCATTTATAGCTTTGGGGCTGCTATTACTCTCCCATGCAACTCATCATAAATATTTTTGGTTTGTAGTAGCACTTAAGATATTTTCAGTAGTACTATAAGTTGCAATTTTCAATTATAAAATCAATGAATTATTTTTTAAAAAATCACCCAAGCCCAAGATCAATTAAATATTTGGGATTGATTGTATTTTACTCTTTCTGAATAATTTGAATATGAATAATGTGATTAA
Source organism: Entomophthora muscae (assembly GCA_014839935.2). NCBI lineage: Eukaryota > Fungi > Entomophthoromycota > Entomophthoromycetes > Entomophthorales > Entomophthoraceae > Entomophthora > Entomophthora muscae. The sequence goes on from QTSX02005035.1 coordinate 298,778, forward strand.
GTTATAAAATAACCAATCTGGCGCCTAGGCATAACAAGAAAAATAATGTCCCATATGGTTACTGCCTCCATCCTACAATACCCAAACCGTGAGGGTATCTACGAGCTATAAACTGATGCCTCTGATTATGCCATAGGAGGAGTCCTCTGTATCCAAATGGCCCAAAATGACTTCCTTCCTGTGGCATATGAATCAAGGAAGCTATCAGATGGCAAACAAAGATACCCCATACACAATAAGGCATTGGTTGCCATCATACATTGCCTCATAAAATGATGGTGCTATCTGGAAGGAGCCCAGACGTTCAAAGTACTCACTGACCACAAGTTGTTGATATTTTTCAAGACACAACAACACCTTTCAATAAGAAAAGCCAAATGAATGAGTCTCATACAGAGATACCCCATGCAAATTGAATACAAGCCAGGCAAGGAGATGCTTACTGCAGACTCCCTATCAAGGCTATACAATAAACACATCCTTTGCACTGATAGCAACCCCAACTGGCCCATGTTAATTGTGGGGAATCTCCAGGAAGGGTTCCCACCTGGTACACCAACAAACATACAAGAGAAAGTCCTCAAGAACAAACATCTGTTCAAAAATGTATATGGTACCCTTCACCAAATACTTCCAAATGGTGACACTGTACCATACGTTCCGTCAACACAAAAGATTGACACAATTCTCCAATATCACAGAGACTTGAGACACACCCGTAGCAGAAACTTGCATGAATACCTCAAGACACGCTACTGGTGGCCCAACATGCTAGATGATATCAGAGAGGTACTGGAACAATGTGAGGTCTGTGAGAAGTACGCCCAAACCAAAGCTCCACCCAAGTCAGTAGTACCCATATCCATCATGCAACCCTTCAAGGTATGGTTGTTGGATATCGTGGGACCTATTCCTGGTGAAAGCAAAGGCAAGAAGTACATCATCACAGCCATCAACTATGCAACCAGATGGCCTGTAGCACAAGCCACAAAAGAGCACAAAGGCAACAATTTGTGACAATTCATTGGCAAGGAGATCATAGCAAAGTTCGGAAAGCCTGACCTCTTAATCACAGATGGAGGCACTGAACTCAAAGCTATTGACACCAACATTTATCTTGCCAAAAATGGAATAAAAAATGTCACAGCCAGCCCATACCATCCACAAGCAAATGAACACGTAGAACAACTAAACAGCTCTCTAGTGGAAGCCCTCAGTAAGTTATCTGCCAACAATCCAAAAGCCTGGGTTGACATGCTACCAACCGCCCTTATGGTCTACAGAACATGAGTCAACCGCAATACGGGCAAAAGCCCTTATGAGCTTGTCTATGGTCAGAAATCCTCACTTGTCAGTACAAATACAGGACCACAACTGCCACTTCCAAAGAAGATACCAGACAGTAATGATTCAAAAATACTACAAGCCAGAAAGGACCAAGAAGTGATGGAACACCAAAGAGTCCAGCGGGAAGCAATCCCATTGCAACAAGAAAGCTTCCAAGTTGGAGACAAAATCTGGGTTGTCAATCACAACCAAAACAAACTAGACCCAGGGTTACACAGACCAGGCATTGTCATAGAAGTTAAGCCCAATGACACCTATCTCATCAAGGGAATTGGAGCTCAAACTGAACTGAAACGTATGCATCACAACTGGCTCCGTTTATGTAAGGCAAGAGCAGCCCAACAAAATTCAAGGCTCCCCGTACCCAACGCCAAACTGGATCAATACCAAGCCCGCATACCAGATATTCTCAAGAAGATTCCCAAGGCTCCGCCTTCCAGCATCTCAGGGGGAGATGTCACAACATCTTTGATTACTCCCTCTTGGGGAATTAACACCCTGAGTAAATCACCAAGCAACTCAACAAATGGTTCACTGTCCAGTCAATGAACTTGTGGCACCATTATCAGTTAACCATCTATGACGGGGATCACTCAATCCAGGTCCTAAATGGAACACAACTTGATTAAGCCTTGTGACTCAAGAGGAACATTACTCATATAAGCCCCATGACCTCCATGACGTACATGGACAACATGTGGCTTGTCATGATACTATATAATATTCTGTATTCATATCCAATAAAGTATCATTCTCTTCTTAATCTTCCCCTTTATTTTGTTTATTATACTTCCCAGAAGTATAAATGCAACACTGTCATTTTTGTTTGAGGAGCAATTGCCGTTGCGTGCAGCATATTCAATGTTTGCGCGTTTTTTTGTGCACTTGGCTTCTACAATAAGTGCAAGCATGGAGGCGTTGGCCTCTGGGCAGATGAGGGCAGCAACAGAGGGTTTCATTCTGTTGATTAATGAGGCTCTGGTATGTACATTGTCAGCTTGCGCTGGGTTTTGGACTTGTGGTGTATTTTCTCAAACTTGTTGGCGTAGGCTGTGATAGTGGTTTTCTGAGGTAGGTTGCTGGGCTGTATTGCAATGTCTTGGAGGGATTCAGTGACGCGGAAATTGTGTGTGATGTCTGCTTTGAACTCTTCCCAGTTGTCAAGCTGGTCGTCAGTTTGTGAGCCAACCCAGGTGGCAAACCAGTTAGCTGCGTCCTCATACAGGCCCTTGCTGGCTTCCTGGACCCATTTCTCATGGAGGATGCGGCTAGCGTGAAGTTTGGCGGCTGTGTGGTCTAGCCAGTTGGTGACGTTTTCTTTGTTTTTACCAAAGAAATTGTCAATACCAATGTATTTGGTGTTGGTCACTTCACCTGTGATAGGTGGTTGTGTGTTTGTTTGTGGTTGAAGAGAGTGACTGTATTGAATTATCTTGGCGCATGCTTTGGGCATGACCAGACCTTCAAATACGGTGCATCCACTAGGAAATCTTCATCAATGTCGTGGGCGCAGAAGTACGTTTTTCAGGTGTGGGGTTCCTGGTCACCAGTCTCCATAGTGTGTCCTGGGTTGTAGCCAGGGACCGGCTTGGAGGATTTGTCATTCTCCAACAGGGGTGAAGGGTTGGTGAGAAGCTTATACTTGGCTTGCATAAGGGTGAACTCCTCCAGTAACTTCCCAATCACCAAGTGAGCGTCTCCACTGTACACTTGGACTTCAGCAGGTGCCATCCCTTCTGTAGGCCAATACCAATCCTGTAATAGTCTTGCAAACTCTTCCCCAATAAACTCTCTTCCTCTATTTGTCATCTCCAAATGCCTTGTCACCTTCTCCCACTCCTCCTGGGCAGATTTACTAGAGGCAAACTTCCTGTACCCTAGGCAATAGTATTCCTCATCCCCTGGGCTAGGATAGAAAATATGGGGCAATTGACTCATGAGACTTATATTCTCTTTTTTACACGGGAAATTCAGATAGGGGTCGTAATAGGCGCTTTATTCACTGTCAGAAGAAAGATCCCCTTAGAAACCTTCTGAGATATAGCCTTGGGGTAGGGAATAAAAAAGGGTTTGTGCCAATACTTAGAGTCCTTCAACAATATCTTGGACTTCTTGCACTTGGTCTTTGACTCCTGCTCCTTGGTCTTGGGCTCCTGCACTTTAGTTGTGGGCTCTGGTGTCTTAATCTTAAGCTCCTGCGGTCTGACCCAGCTCTGGCTTCCTATCTTTGGTCTTCTGTTCCTTCTGTAGCTTTGGTGGCCTTTGTAATTCACTTGATCCAGTCCCCAAAGAGTCTCAGATAGCTCTCCCTTTTATAGCCCCTTGTTTCAGACCAAAAACCTCTCTTAGAAATCTGGTTCTTCAAAGCTTAAACTATCCTGTTTTCCTTCTTCTATAATATATTAAACCTTTAAACTTACTTCAGCCAATGAAAGCCCTGAATTTTCTGCTTCTGCTCCTCATTTTTTAGGCTTTAACTCTTAAGTTAAAGCCCTTAAAAAACTGATTAAGTAGACTCTGGTTTGCAGCCAATCATATGTCTTGCTTCAATGGTTTTGCCAAAACAGTTTCCCCGGATGGCCTGTTTCTGACCCTGGTTTGAACTCAAAGCTATCTTGCTCCGGTTAAACAACTGCTCCGCATTTCAAATGGTTTTGCCGTAATTCCCGTCACGTTTCCCTGGCAAATCTCGAGCGCTTCCACATATGTTTTACTTAGACAATTTTTGATCCTTTGATTTTTCAACGTTTCTCCATGTTTCTCTGTGTTTCTTTCAACGTTTTACAACTTTGAACCTGCTTGCTGCTTGTCCTTTTGCCTCTCCTAGTTGTTCTCGGCAAAATTTGCTCTTTTGCCCTTACAGTTTCTCCATTCTTTTTCCAGCTTCTTTCTGGCTCATTTTCTCTTTAATTCCTTTTCTAAAAATAACATATAGTTCTAACAAACTATAGGGTATTTTCCCTCCTCTTTCTTTTTTTTTATGATTTTCAATCCTTTTTTAATCATAATCAGGTAGTATTTAATTATTCTTTAACTGCTTCTTTATATCCAAATTTCTTCTCAAAAGTCACTAAACCAGCTCTTCCTGCCTCTGCATCCAGTCCAGCTAGGTCATCCTCTCAGCTCTTCAGCACCAACTTCTGGTCCTTTGGACATCCTGCATTATGATCTGCTAGTCCTTCATCATGTTTTCTTGTCCTCCTGCTTATCCTTAACCAGTTCCTCACCAAATCCTCACCAAATCCTCACTAGGAACCACCTTAGTTCCCTCTGCACACTAAACCATATTAGACCATTCCATTCAATATGAATTAACAGTTCATCAACTAGCCTTCACTGTGACCAAACAGTCCCTCTTGCTAGTTTTCTCTGCTAATTCCGTGAACCACCTTGGTTCTTTATCTCAGCCCCCATTACCAGAACTTGTAGACCCAGGCATGAGTCTACATTGAACTGGTGTTTGACTGGGCCCTTGCAAGTGGCAGTCTACTTAGGCCATTCAACAATAGATCAATGTCTATGTGTTGTCTTTACTTACCCAGGTGATTAAGTCTGGGCTTTCAGTTGCAGAGTAATCAGCTCTACTTCCCAGAGGCCTGATCACATCAAGTTCTGCAGCTTGCTTCCCCGAGCAAGCCACCTTGGTGACACCTCTGAGCAAGTCTATACCCTCCAATGCTCACCTTGGGTTTCCCCAAAGCTCACATAGGGGCATAAACGAGGACACTCTACTAGTCCGTTAGGTAGGGTGCTTGCTCACAGACCTCCCGTAAGCGTATTAGGGTACATTGAGCCCTCAGAGCTCTTCTCCTCCCTGGCAGCCTGTGTTACCCACCAGGGGTCCAAAACCTACTCTCACCCAGACAGACAACATTCCCTGCTTGCTATTTCAGTCTTCACCCTTCCGCAGCCATGGTTCCCTGCTAGGTGAAGCACTATAGCCCAAAGCAGCCAACATCTTCTGCTGGGTGGAGGCAACATCTGCCTCTGGTAGTCCTTTGTTACCTACCAGCTAGGCCTTACTTACCCTAGTAGACCATGTTACCTACTAGGCTCCCCCTACTTACCCCTAGCAGCCCAATGTTACCTACTAGTTACAGCGTCGCCAGCTAACCACACATTGTCACTCTTCAGCATATTGTCTTTATTTGAAGCCAAATCAACCCTCGCCTGCAAAACAGCACACATGTGGATTACCACACCAGGTCTCCTGGGATGTGGCCTGGTTGAGTACGTGAGCAAAGGTGGGCGGGTTTTGGTCAGTCATTTTCTCTCTCATGGACGTGGTCAAAAAACCGTAGCTGCTACCAGTGATAAGGAGCGCCTTTTTTGGGGAAGCTTCAAATATGGAATTAAGAAAGAAGAGAAGTATATTTTATTGGATAATACTTTAGACTTATATAGACTTGACTGTGGCAGGATTTAGTTGGATCGAACCTAGGGGTTGGTCATGTGCGGGATGGATTCGAGCCACTGGATACTTGGACAGTCATATGATATTGCTTGGTTACCATTCTTGGTATGTCAAATGGTATATTGGAAGAGGACCAAATCGGGCGATGGCTGGATGTTAAGTAGGTTGGTGGTAGCCAGAATGCTTGTACATCCAGACCCTCAACAGTTGGATAAAATAAATATATATTGTTATTTCCCTTTGCAAGATGCATGAATTCAACACTGATTTGTCTAAGGTTGTATATATTTGGGTCTTGTTCGATATGATTTTTGTCTTACCTCAATGCTTGATATGTATTTTATAACTTGAGGGTATTCAGAAAACAATGCCATGGATGGTTTTTATAAAGCTGCATTTGAATTATATTTGAAGTACATTAGTCTGCTATAGACGGTCCACTCAGAGCCCATTTTACTAAATAGCTTAGATTGTGAAAAAGTATCTTTGAAGCGACTGATACAGCTGTATGCCTTGTGTGTTCCATCATGAAAAATAGTGTGATCCTTTGGGATCAAAATCGCTACAGAATTTTCAGTGAAGCTTGCTTTGGGTGGTAAATCATGTGCTTAATTTGGAGAAAGTGATCCTTCTTTAGGAAATTCGATGACGAGTGATTTCTCTCAAGCCTAAAGGTTTGATGGGACTATTTATAATCCCGATCTAGTGCAAATCCAGCTTCCAGTTTATACTATTTATTCTTTCGGTTGCAAGCAGCTACACATTCTAACAGCTTTATCCCTAAAGTATAAAGGTTGCTTTGGCGCACTATTGTTTAAGGGTATACTTCACCATAATGAACGGGGACTCTTCTGAAAAAAAGTACTTTCCAGTCAAAACTTCCTTTCTGAACTCCTTAATTTTACCAGTTAAATTAAATATTCTCAAGTGTTAGAAACCCTTTTTGGTTCATTTATTTCTCAACCCAGGCTAACCGTTTAATACAATACTTTCGCTTCCTTGATTAAATACCCTTCGTTTGTAGAGAGAATCCAGATGCAGAAAAGATTGCTTTCATCATACAGAGGTTTGTTTATCTACAAAGTAGCCTTTAATCAACTGATGAAAATTAGTACCCCGGAATATGTTTCACTTTACGATTCTGAAGAGGTCAAAGAATCTTGGAAAAAGGATTTTGCTTCTTGCATTTCCGCCATCACCGATGTTACGCTTAGTGAATACAAAGTACATGCCAGTCTCTACCCTATCTCGTGAGACTAGTTCGATTCTAATGAATACTTCTAGAAAAAGGTTTTAACCTTTCTTCGAAAATCCATAAGCGAGGCGACGTTCACAGCGGAGTCCCTGAATCTCTTTAATTCGCTTCGGCTGTTTATATCGGATCTCTTCACCAGGCTAATCAAGGCCGCTGAAACTCCCGAGGTAAAAAGCTCACACGGCCAATGGACTAATAGTTTTAGCCTTCCGGTAACTCTTTCCTGAAGACCCTTTTTTAAAAATTCAAAGAAGCCGATGAATTCCCTGCAACGGCACTTCTTTACAACGTCGATGGGAATATATTGTTTTCGGGCATCAAAAAGCTTCCCGGGAAGCTGGAATTACGTAAATGTTTACACTTGAGCATCGCTCTAAATATTCTAGCTTCAGATCTTCAAGAAGTTAGGATCATCGATACCCATCGTCACATAGTACCGCCTAAGCTATGTCAATCATGCCCAACTGCAGGTCCAACCCAAGTCACGTTTCAGAGTTCTATGAGATTAGCTTATCCAGGTACCACCCATACAAGCTTTGATTTAATCTTGTCAAGCCAAACCCCTATACTATGGTGTTTACTCCAGCTTCGCCCCCTCCTATGACTCTTCAAACTCCAATATTAGTTTGGGAGATGGCTACGACTATTCAAGTCTTCCCCGGGGTAACTTGTTTTGTTTGGCATGTGTTGAAGCGTTATGAATAGATAAGATCGACTATGAACTCCTTACGCATGAAGGGATTGACTATGAATTTCTACTTAGTGAGGCTGAGCATCACGAGCTTACTAAAGCCTTGTTCCCAAGGACGGAAAAGCCCATGTCGCCTACTCAAGAGCCTGAGCCTTGCTTACCAGCATCTGAAAAAGCTTCAAGTAATTTGAGCTTTTAAATTCGCCTGTATTTATCTACGTTTAGCTCCAAGCCCACCATATGGTGCTTCTGAAATCCTTCTCGAAAACTCTAAACGACTCCAAAGGCTTAAGCTCAGTCAGAAAGTGCGGATGAAATATAGAGACTTTAAGCCTAACGTTAACGAAATCAAGACAGGTAATGTGATGCCATTATTGGTCTTACAGATATTAGCCTTTGAGTTCCTACATTCTACCGCAAAGCTTGCTGATCGTGTTCCTCCTTCTAAGCTTATGAGTGAGGAGGCAGCTCTTCGTTCTATCCGTCGCTTCCCCTATAAGGAAAGTGCTTTCAAAGGCACACTGGTGACCTATCAGCCTTATCCAACCTCTGGAAACATTTGGCCCAATAGCCCAAAATAGTAATAAATAGCCAACCCGTTTTATTAAGGCTTAGCATGTAACTTTCCATATTATACATCTACCTAATCAGACCTTCTTTGTCTCTACAGGTTACAAGTAAATTTTAGTAAAAAACTCGTCTACTTAAATTATTGAGGTTATCAATGTTCACACCAAGAATCAAGGCTACTTGCGTCATTGCCATCTGCTAAACTTGTCTTTTCCAGATTTTATTCTACTGGAATCTTGCACTATTACAGATGTTCTCCCGATACATCTTCCAACCTCACATATACTTTCAAATGTTATTTTCACCCCATCATATTTGCTTGCCCAACTGCACACTCTTGTCTAAATCGTTATACCAGTCTGTAGATGTCGATAATTTGCCATACCCTATGGCCGACACCAATCAACCCAAATACTTCTTTATCCTCATCCAGGGTTTCTCCTGCTTACAGTTGCCACTGCTCCCCTTGATGGCTATTTGATCCAACTGTCCCCGGTGTTTGAGATGGTTCATCAGCCACATGAAGAGCTAGATAGCTTTACGATGTTTTAAAATAATGAACCAAGCCCCCTTAAATTCGGGGCAGGAAGATATTCCGTCGACTGATTTGCAGTCAAACTTGCTCAACTGTAATTTTCTTCACATGTAAAATATTTAACTTTGCAACAATAAAAAATAAATTAAATGTCTTCTATAAAGACTATTTGACCCCTTCAGTGTTTTTATTTTATAATCTGGCAGTGAAATTCAATTCGATCGGTTCTTTAAAAAGCAGTAGTTTAAAACCAAGGAGTATAAACGATGGGATCAAAAATAACGGCATGGGCCCAGCATGGCCGTAACCAGAACCGGGTTGAATTCCTGATTCACTGCAGCGGGAAACATTCTGCACATGGAGAAGCTTATAGCTGGATCAAGTCCGGGTGAGAATCAGCCGACGGAAAAGTAGGTGATGGAGCACCTCCCTGCCTTAAATCCACCCTTCCGTTTCGGAGAGGCTAAGTGGGGTTCTCTACTGCATCCTGCTTTCAAAAGGAAGCTCAAGGTGCTTGCACCCTGTCTGCTAATTTCCAACATCCATAGCCGATACCTTCCAGCAACATCCCTGCCATGCTGTAGTTTGTCCTGCCTCCTCCACCAAAGGCTAAGCCAACACAACAGCAGGTTTAGAATGAGGTAGGCGGCTACTATTCGAACCCCTGCTTATCTTCTTACCATACTTAAGCTAGGCCAAGCTCCAAACAATCTCCCTCACACATGTTCTGGATCATGCAGTGCAAGGACTGGATTATAGCCCCAAACTACTAGCAGATGGTAGTCAAGACCAAACTATAGATGGTGATCTATCAGGCAGATCTTCAGATCCAGCAGGTTTATAACCTGTTGAGGTAAACAAAGATGTGCAAGCCTGAAACCAAACAAGTTCGGTCCAGGACAGACTTTGACCTGTTTACCAAGCGCAAGCTTGTTTCTTGGATAAAAGAGTGCTATAGGCAAAGATATCCAGATACACAGCAAAATATACACATCAATGTTGTACCTGTGCTGTGTGAGCAAGTTACCAGGGAATTTTTTTTTGAAAACTAGATAATTATCTTTATTGAGAGATATGCTTTGTAAAGTTTGAGGGATCATTTAAGAGAGACATGACTGGGACAACCAACCAATTAGATTGGAAAGGGGGAGTGTCATGAATGACATTTCAATACTTGTATTGAAAACCTGGAAATTGAAACCCGGGTCTTAAGGAAAGCCTTATGTTGACCAGAGTGGACAGGGAACCGCCCAACTGCTAGTTGGGTCAAGCCCTGGACCACCAGAGATAGATGACCCCAAACAGGGAGAACAGAAATCTGCCAACCTGCCAAGCGTCAATACTATAGGTTCAAAATCAACATTGGAGACCCTGGAATCAAACCCCAACCCTCCAAAGACTACTTGAGTCACACAAAGTGGACAGGAACCCGCCCACTTGTTAAATTGCAAACCCGAGTTGACAAGTTACTCCGAGACCCGCCAGTCTCCTGAGGACAATTCCCCAAATGGTCACCAGATTGATGCCAACCTTGCGCCACCAAAGATCCAGACCTATGCAGAGGTTGTAGCTTGCCTTAAGGAGGTTAAAACAAACCCTACCGTTAACTCTGCCAATAATCACCAGCAACTGCCAGTCTTCCATCCAGAATGGATAGTACAATTGAACTACTCAGGTGACATAGTGAACAGTGGCGGCGGAACAAAGTATTGCCACTTCTATTTACCAGAGCAGGCACAACCTGGATCTGTTGCCCTCAAGACTCTAAGCCAAGATCCATGTCCCGCAAGTGCCTTTTCTGCAAACCTGAACCCTGCAAAAATTGAAGAAGCAAAAACCCATGGTATAAAAGCCCTGGCGGTATGATGATGACCATATTGTCATTTTTGATAATAAAGTTTTATAAACCTTTGGTTCAAACAAATCTTACCTTATCTAGTCTTAGTGATCTTCCATCTTAACTCCAGCCAAGTAGACCATCAGGCAATCACCCCCTCTCGAGATCAACCTGCCGACCCTCCCCAGGCACTATACCGTCCCCCAGGAGCCCATTTTGGACCTATGCATTTTACCAAATACCCGCCCAACCCTGCCTACGCGGAGTACGGCTTGGAGACCATCCTCATTGCTGATCCCTTGGCAAGGACTAGAGAAACTGAATACATAAGACGTGAAGGAAAGTGGTACAAGAGGCCACCCAGATTGTTCAAAGACAAGTACAATTATCTGTCTGCCTACTTTGTTCCCATGACTTTGCCCTTAGCCCCACGACCTGACCGCCCAACAGAGACCTCCATTGTGGCTAAGACTATGTCCACCCAACTGTTTGGAGTACTTTACATTACTTTGACGGGAATGGTAGACACTATGGTGCCCAATTCAGGGCCCTGGTCTTTGCTTGGGCAATCTGTTCCCTATATTATCAAGTTAGCACCCATCCTTTGGTGGGCATTACCCTCTGGCCTGGCTGTATTCTGACCCAAGCCAACCAATGCCTCTACTTATGCCTGGATTCCTGAAAAAAAGGCTTGATCCCCATAAAAAGTCAAGGATCAAATTGAGCTGTTCACCCAGCAGAGAGTGAGTCTGGTTCTTGCTGCTTGGTCTGGAAACTTGAGCCAACTTCCACATCTGGCTTTGAGCTATGAGAAGTCAGTCTGAGTGGCCAGGATCTCTTGTGCAAAACTTTGCCGGGGGTGACCCAGCTGTCTTGACCCCAAAATTATTTGGAAGTAACAGCAGCACAACTGAACCCCCACAAGAAATTCAGGTATACTACAAAGCTTCTATGTGTATTAAGTCATCTGGGAAGGGAAAGAACCCAGGCACTGGAGTGAGAATCTTGGTCAATACCCCAGATCATATCTCAACTGAAACCAACAAAACCCATCCAGTGGGAAGACAGGTTGCTCAAGCTCTCACACTTTTATCAGTGCATCCCAATTAAGATATGCAGTCTAGAGCAAAAGATGGAATATAATATTCAAGTGGCTGTTTTGGGGGAGAAAATTGTCTAATAGATCAGAATCATTAATACATGCAGTAAAAATGCACGTTTACAGTATGAAACAAAATGTATAGAGATTTCATAACCTAACATAAAACCAGTGGTAGGGATATCAAGACTCAGGGGCACTATATATAGGCAAATAAAAGCTACATCTGACAAACTATACTGTTATAGCTGTTCAACCCAATTTAATCTGGGTTTGTTTGGTAGCAGTAAAGAAGCATCCCAACAACAGAGTCAAGAAGCCAAAGAAGTACTTGTGGATGTGGATGCCCTTGTGGATCAAAGGGCATAGTGGCTATAGTTTAGGAAGTGAAAGGTGGGAGTATTGCACATCCAGACCGTGAAACCAAAGCTGCCGCAGTAGCTTCCATAATGCCGGGTATTATCTGTTCTAACCAGAAAGCCAAGAAATTTGGGGAACAGCTGGCCAGGTTAACCCAGCTGACAGATTTGGATCAAACTGTTGGCAGGAAATGGGTTACTGCCGCTCAAGTTTGTCAGCAAAATACAATTAACCAAAGACAATTCATACTGATAAGTAGACATAATCTAAGGGCCCTGATACAACCTTGTTTATCAGAATGGTCATCAAAAATCAATCACAAAGGGGGTTTCACATGCTAGGCAAGGTACCCTTGGAATTGTGAGAGAGGGGGGCTAAACTAACTAAGTTTGGCTCCCATTCCGGTGAAACAAACCACCAGGATGCTATCCAGTGAAAAACTGGAATGGCTGCTTGGAGAGGGGACCACAGGGAAAACACCGGGGACAACTGAGAGAAGTAGGCGTTCAAGCCCATCAATATCAGGCTGGTGAGTAACCAAGGGGAGCGGGAGAGGACACCTTGGAGGGACCAAGGGGTACTGAGGGACTCAGAACCATGCTGGGGAGGGGGTGCATTGGAGGCACAGCTTCTTCTGAGACAGGTGAGGCATGATCCACTGTGCTCAAATCCAAGTCATCACATGTCAGGCTCTTGACCACAGCCTTTCCTGAAAAGAGAAGGCCGCTGGGGAGATCCCAAAGACTAGAGGGATCTCTACCTACAAGTCTGGCAGATGAAGAGATTTTTCTCCACAAATTGGGGGAGGTGGACCACAGAAGAAGTAAAAATGGAGCCAGGGAGAAAACCACAAACTTGAGTGCTGGGAGTATCATAGGAATATTCCTTGCAAAATTTGGGGCAGGTTGGTATAAATTCCTGGCAAAAATCAGGTGAAAAAGGTGGTGGCAGGGTAGGCTTAACAGAATTTCAACAAACTGTAGCAGGACTGGTCTAGAAGGCTTTACGGTAATTGTGGTGGCCTTGGGGAGAACAGGAAGCAAGAGCGGGTTTGAAAACAAGGATTTTAAAGAAAATTTCAAAATAATAGTAGTAATTATAAAGAAAATCAATTTAAAAATTAGAGTTAAAACTCTACTTTTGAAAGTGAAAGCAAAAAAGACAACGACTAGGATAAACAACCCTAGTATAGGCAGCCAGAAGGGAAACTGGGTTTGAAACCGGCTATTGAAAGGTAAGTTTAAAACCAAAATTAACACTGCAATCACTAGGCTGCTAGAACACCAACTGGGTTTCCTGACAGCAGTAAAAACTTGAAATTTAAGTTTTGCAAGAGCATCAAACTTTATTATATTTAGAAAATAGACAAGCAGGGGACTGAAAGTCCCCTTGCTTGATTAAAAGAAATGGCTTGCAAACAAAACTGATCACATGACAGTGGGCTCTGAATCCAATTGACTGGAAACAAAACTTTGCTGGGCAGGAGCAGGAAGACTGGAGAGTTTCATTCTAATTTCTGCGGCCAGATCTGATTGGCTGGAGGAAGTGCTGGTCATTTGGAATTCACTCATGCAGTTTAGTGTCAATGTGGCGGCCTCTGATTGGCTAGCTCTAATGGTTTTCAGAAGTGGACAACACCACACTAATAGGTAGTCTAAATTAACCAGTGTTTCTTCCCAGGAGGGGAGCCACCAAAGGCAAAGGGTCTGCAGGGTAGGCTAACACAAACCTCTCATCAACTGTGTGAGCTAAATCATTTAAAAAATAGAGGGGTTTGGCAGGTGTTTTTGGACCTTTCTTGGTACAACAAGGGAAGATTGCACGATCCAAAGCCAGAGGTGGCAGTGAATTTACAGGAATGCGACGGAATAGAAGCCATGGATTCAGATGGTATTGCTTGGTGGATAATTTTGGTACATATTGAAAATTTTCACTGGTCAACTCTCAAGAGTTGAGCCCTCCCAAAAAACCATGCGCAATAAACTTTAAACTATATCCTAGATAAATTTATTTTAATGATGCATCTTTTTGTTTGTCTACTCCGCTACATTCTGTATAACTTAATCTTGAGATCAAATTATTACTGAAAGATGGGGACCCGCTGTTGGTACTTTGTCATCAATGCCCCTAATTGTCATGAATGACATTTCAATACTTGTATTGAAAACCTGGGAATCAAACCCCAGGTCTCAGAAAAAGCCTTGTTATGACCAGGATAGACAGAAGCCAGCCAGACTGCCAGTTGGGCCAAACCCTGGACTGCCAGAGATATCTTGCCCCAACCAGGAGGGGAAAAAACCTGCCAAGTGTCAAGACTGAAGGTTCAAAATCAACATTGGAAACCCCAGAATCAAACCCAACCCTCCAAAGGCTACTCAAGTCACACAAAATGGATGGGAACCCGCCAACTTGTTAAGTTGCAGACCCAAGCTGTTGAATTACTCTGAGACCCGCCAGACTCTTGATAGCAATTTCCCAAATAGACATCAGATTGCTATTAACCGTGTGCCATCAAAGACCCAGACCTATGCTAAAGTTTTGACTTGCCTAAAGAAGGTTACAACAAGGCACTCTGCCAGTCCCACCAATGATCACCAGCAAATGACAGCCTTCAGTCCAGAATGGGTAATACAATTTGACTGCTCAGGTGATGTGATAAACAGTAGCGGCAGAATGAAGTATCACCACTTCTGTTCATCAGAGCAAGCACAACTAGGATCTGCTGCCTGCGAAACCAGAAGCCAAGGACCGAGCCCTGCCAGTGAACTGTCCCCAGACCTGAAGTCTGCAAAGAGCAAAGAAGCAAAACCACCTGGTATAAAAGCCCTGGCGGTATGATGATGACCATATTGTCATTTTTGATAATAAAGTTTTATGAAACTTTGGTTTGAAAAAATCTTACCTTATCTAGTCTTAGTGATATTTCATCTTAACTCCGTCCAAGTAGACCATCAGGCAACCATCCTCTCCAGAGACCAACCTGCTGATCCTTCTCAAGCACTATACCGTCCCCCTGGAGCCTCCTTTAGACCTGCGCATTTTATCAAATACCTGCCAAACCCTGTCTACTCAGGGTACAGCTTGGAGACCATCCTCATTGCTGATCTCTCGGCAAAGACTAGAGAAACAGAATACATAGAACACAAAGAAAAGTAGTACAAGAGGCCACCAAGGTTGTTCAAAGACAAATACAATTATTTGCCTGCCTACTTCATCCCCATGACTCTGCCCTTGACCCCGCGACCTGAACGCCCAATGGAGACCCCCACCGCGGCCGAGACTATGTCCACCCAACTGTTTGGAGTACTCTGCATTACTTTGACAGGAATGATAGACACTATGGTGCCCAACTCAGGGCCCTGGTCCTTGCTTGGGCAATCTGTATCCTATATTATCAAGTTAGCACCCATCCTATGATAGGCATTACCCACTGGCCTGGCTGTACTCTGTCCCAAGTCAACCAATGCCTCTATCTATGCCTGGCTTCTTGACACTAATGCTACACCAATGCTGGCCAATCTTGGAGTTTTTAGCTCAGAGGGTGAAACCGAGATGATGGTTAACTCCCAATGTCCAAGTTTTATTCCAAGGGCACCAGACCTTGTCACTGGGGATTCATCTGGGACTTCTCTGGTTGGGGTTGGTCATCCTGTTGAGCCCCAGTGTATCTTTTGAAAATCCCACTAAGCTGTATATCAAGCTCTGGGGGGGTTGGTTATCAGCTGCTTATGGCTCTGGGTTGTCATGCCACACCGCTTGGCAACGTCTCTGTACCGCCAGCACTTCTGGAACTTCTTCTGATCCTTGGCCGTCCCAATCAGGCTCCCCTTGCTCATGGCGCTGTTGACTTCCTGCATAATGGTGGACGGGTGGATTGTAGTTGGGGCAATCTGATCCCAGCTCAGGCCACGCAGGTTGGGTGCCACAATTTCATGGGGAATTTTGCAGTAATTGTTCTGCGTTTGGGGCGCTGGGCCACAGGCATTGTAGCCTGATTGGCATAGGGGGAGTGATCTGGCTGCTGGCGGGCAGTTGTTTTAAACCAGGGTGATCATTCTGAATGGCTTGAAAGTTGGCACCTTGAACAGGGTCAGGAAAGGGGCGGAGCAGAGCTGGACGCTAGGTGACTCTCAAACAAGTCAAAGCCATAGTGGTTGGGGTCAGGTACAGATCAGCTTCCTTGTTACCCGCCTCAAAGGCTTGGGTGTAAACAGGTGCCTCCACGTTCTGAGCCTCGCCTCCATTGAAGCTGGCTTGGCTGCTGGCGCTGTCAAAAATGTTGCTAGTAAAACCCATTGTAAAATAAACCCTAGGAAGAATCACTAAAGGTAGAAGGTTAAAATTATATTACTTTATTTTTATTGTAATCTTGAGTCCATATTTGGAAGGTTCTCAAACCCATTTTACACAAATCAGGAGCCATGAAAATGAATAAAATGCACCTGTTCCCAAATTGGATAGCTGTTGATTGGTTGCTAAACTGTTGATTTTCTATTTTAGGCTTCACATACTACACATCCTGTGTGACTTCATTTTGTTCTGTCTGTGAAATCTTGCTTCTGGGTTGCTCTATCTTTGTTTCATTTTAGCCCTTCTGTTGGTGCCTCAAATGAATCCTGATAGGATTATAACATATTCCGGAACATCATCAACCCATTTCACTTGATGTGCCAGGTCATTTCGGCTGTAGTTTGAACCATGCTGTTGGATGTTTGATATGATTCTGGGTCTATTGTTAGTGATATTTTGTTTATTGTTTGGCATTTTGCCAGAAATACTTAGATTATTTGATTTTTATTTCTTGCCTGACTTGGGATTTGTTTAAATATGAGTTCATTTCGTTTAAATCTGAAGTATTTTTTGCATGTTGCCATAGCCTTTAAAACTGCTGTACAGAGCCAAGTTCCTTAAATCGGCATTACCTTGATTTACAAACCACCAAAGTTTTGAAGGGATGGGCAAAACTTTAACTCGGATGGAACCGCTTGTGCTTATGGGTGTTCATGACAAATGGATCAGGATGCTTGGCGTCGTTGGTTCGTTCAAGCATCTTCCTGAACCTGGCGCGTGCGGAGAAGGGGCCGGGTGGGAGAGATATGGTGCTGGAGATATCCCACAGGGCATCCATCACCCACCTGCGGGCAGGGCCCTCTGCATCGGTGGATAGGATGCGGTTAAACCATTTGGCAACGAGCGGAGTAGGATCCTCTTCGGTGGCCCGAGAAGGGATGAGGATCATTTCAACCATGAAGACGTACAGCTGCAGCTCTGCCTCTTTGGTCTGGATGGGGTGTAGTTCTCTGATGAATTCAACTGCTTGGTCCATGGACCAGGGCCCTTCAACCCTGTGAAAGTACTGTGCTACCGTTTTAATCATAGCTGGAGTGATGTAGAGCTCGCCATCCTTCTTCCCGCCAGTCAACTGGCCTTGGAGGCGATGGAGTAGATGCCAGAATAAGCTGATAGGCGCTTCAAGCTCCACAAGTCGCTGAAGTAAGTTAAAGTAGGTGTGGCGGTTTGGCGCGAAACCAAGCTTGGCGAGCATATCAAAGATAGCTTCGACCTTTTGCTTGTCAAGATAACAGTATCTGGCATAAGTGCTGAAAACTGAAAGGATATCATGCCGATCCATACTGGTCACCTTTTTACATGAGAGTATGAAATCTGTATAAGCACCTTCCAGGCGGCCCAAATCACCGCCAATGCCAAACAGTTTGATTTTGGCTCCAAAAGTATGGTAGACATGATAAACCTGCAGTTCTAGCATGTCTTTGCTCATCTCGTTGGCCGTTTGGAGGATCGACTTGCGTAAGGAGGGCTCGCATACTACGATCTCAGCCAAGGCGTTAAACACGCGCGTATAAACTGAAGGACACGCGGAACGCCCTTTGTCCAGAATCCAAGCCGAGTACGCGTCAAGAAGGGTGGTAAGGTTTAGTAGAGGGGTTTTGGGGTCCAAGGCAAGGATGTCGGCATATGACTTGATGATAGCGTCATAGATCTCTCCCCTTGGCCCGATGCTAGGGTTGGAGTCCAGGCACCTTATTATTTGCTGTATGATGGCGAATGATTCAGAAATCACGCTTGTATCGGAATCAGATGTAATAATCCTTATCCAGAAGGATCGCACTATCTGCGTATAGCAGAAGGAGGCGACGTTATTCTTTTCGCAAGTAGTCAGATAACTTTCCCACAGCGCCTTCATCGTCGAGAACTTCTTCATGTAACATGCTGCTGCAATAGCCAGGGAGAAGCTTTTTGCATCGGGCATGATTTTCGGCACATGTCCAAGGTCTCCAGTGCGCGCCTCTTTAGTTAGCAGGTTAAACAAGGACAAGGCCCATTCTGGCTTTCTAGACACTATATATTGGTCCATGACGCAATTCAAAGTTTTGCAATCGGGCATCGCTTCCTGATTCGCCATATCGACCAAGGCCTTGCGCATAGAAGTAAGACTTAACATTCCTATAGGCCCCAATGCAGCATCGAAGAGTGATTTCAAATCAGAGTCTTGTGAATCGTTTGCCGTCTTAATGAGGCTGTATATAAGCTCAACCTTGGAAGAAGGGTCACCAGTTGCAAGCCGTACAAAGCAAGAGATGAGAATAGCAAACAAAGCATATGCTGATATCCCAGCGATATATCTACGACTCTCCAAGATGGCATGGATGCGACTAGCAAGCTCCTTTGCGTTGAAGTTGAGGCGTTGGATCTCCCATGAAAAGCCTGGGGCATCATAATAAGCAAGGAGACTTTCACATGCAGAAATCGCTTTACAAGAGGCAGCAATGGAAAAGGAACAGTTGTTCTCCATCATGTCATGCATTATGAGCAGGCGTTCTGTGAGTGCAGCGGGGTTGCCTTTGCCACAAATAGATAGCATGGCTAATAGTTTAGGATAGCATGTTTTCCCTAGATACGGTACAAAAGGCTTGACTCTTGAAAATATATACATTGTTGTTTGTGAAGCTTTTGTGCTGCGGGAGTGATCCAATAAGGCAAATGTGACATAACAAGAGATTATGCATTCGCAGGCCTCGGCGGTGGGCACCACTTTTAGCTCCAACATTTTATCAAATAGCTCCAGCCCAATCTTTAAACAGGGGGGTGTCATCCTTTTGGATCGAAAGCATTCTAGGGTTGCATTGTACATGGACGCATGCTGTGATGCAGGAGCTTGAGTGAGCATCTCAACCAGGATCATGTTGGAGAAAGATGTTGGGGTCTCAGTCAGTATTAGAATGATGAGATCTCTAAAGTGTCTACCAAAATCCTTCCAAATGCGAAAGACGCCTACTTCGCAACTCTGATTGATGGCTCGCATCAGAATGCTGTGCCGTATTCTTGGACAGAAGCAGACATCAGGGAAGAAGACCCTTCTTTGAAGCAGTAGTTCCAGGCCTTTGACTGCACTACATTTTTCCTCGGAAGATATGAAGATCGAAACCAAATCCAGGAGTTGGGTTTCATACTGGCTGCTCTCCTCACGTGCCAAAATGTTTACCAACCCATCACAAGCTGCTTCAAAGTCTCCAACCTGAGTTAGCCTCTTAACTTCTGATAAGTAACAGCTAAACGAAGGAACAACCCCTTCAGGAAGGCTGGTGTCCCTGACTAAGTTGTTACCAGCCTGGAGTAAGCTGCACTTGAGGATTAGTTAGTTTCTATAAAAGATGTATACTTGAGAAGTGCCAGGGTTATAGCTTTTAAGCAAATGTGAAGAGTTGGCTCCCCTAGGCACAAAGTGCGATTCTGAGGCATCTGCTTTAAAAAACTTGACCCCGCCGCTAAACTCCCGGAAAGCGGCAAGAAGTTTCCCCCTCGGAGGGGATCTAACGTGGAGGTTGCCGAGCCTAGCCTTAGCTAGCGCCATACACCCTAGTACTTTCTGAGCGTGCATTTATAGGGGCTAAAAGCTAAGTTGGGTAATTTTGGAAAGGGAATAGCTTTCCTAAATAAGTGCTAGCGAATGTTAATAAAAATGCCCACAAGGATAAAGAGGTTGAAAAAACTTCTCGGAAGAAAGTCCCTTTCTATAGCGGCAATAAACCAATATTTTCGGGCGATAAATAAATTTATGAAAAAATACTATGAAACCACTTCATCGGGGGATAAATTCTATATATAAAGAACATATTTGTCGTATATTGACATATGCACTGACAGAGTTGAAACGTACTCCGTACTTTCTCTCTGATTCGAGCAATAAAAGAAGGCATGTTTTTGGGAGTTTGAAGCGGTATATTAAATTTAGCTTTTGATGTTCTAAAATCCAATTTAACTAACGATACTTTTAGAACAAGAAATTTCTTAGCATCCAGGGGAAAAGGACTGGATTTACAAGAGCTTAAAACACGACCAACTTAGGAGCCGAATTCGCGAAGTAAAAAATGTGAGTTTCAGCTCTTTAGACTCAAACAAGTCAACCCCCAAATAAATTCCCCCAAAACTTTGAGCTCGGTTGTAAACTATCGCTTGTAGATCCCAAATCGAACTCACGTCACAGCAGCGGATACCCGAGATTAAAGTTAACTCTGCTGACAAGCAAACCACCACAGTTATTTTTAAAAGTGCACCTCGTATGCTTATCTTAAATCTACCTTCTCGATACCCAGCTTACTTGACTACTTCAAGGTCATCAACAGCTCAGGTTGACCTACAGTAGTCACACCACCAACTTCTACCATCTAGGGCTGCCTCGGCCAAGTCTCGGGCAGCCGCGGTCAGTTTCTGGCTCCTGGCCACTGGTATCAGATGTTTATTTAACAATGTTTAAATATATATCAGTTCCGCTTTAGCTGTAGCGGCCTAGAGCCGAAAGCCTGCCGGGGGCTGAGCCGAAGCATCCCTACTACCATCCATCTAGGCTATCCACCACCCTTCTAACCCCTTCCATCGTGATCATAACTCGAGCTCGATCCATGAATAACCTTATCCCGAAATTTTTGTAAAGGGAACTCTACAGTGTGATAGCGTTATCGTTATCTCAACGAATCTGAGATTTTAGATAACGCTATCTGCTAGCTTTAAATGCTAGCAATCGATTATCAAATAAAATGCTTTTGTTACCCTATCTTCGTTCTCAATTTTGTAGTTCACCGCTACAACAGAAGTTCAAGAATTCTACCATTGCAAACAAAAATCAAACCCCCTTACCAAACCTGCTCTGGCAAACCTAACCTTGCCCAAAGGTTCTTACCTGACCAGAAGCTACCCCAAACCTTATCAACCCCACCAGATTTTTTTACAGAATAACCTAGGTTTTTTTAAAGTTTATAAGAGCGGCAGTAAAAGGGCTGTAGCCTTAGGAAAAGTGGGGATATGGGATCAATTAAATGCTTTTTCATTGTTGCTGGAGTGTCTGGCCAGCCCATATAAAAAAAACTCCAGCTACAGGTAAGGTCTAGCAAGCGCATCAGCATAGAGGCAGGGCTAAACAAAAGTCCCAGGAATCAAACCTGGGATCCCTGGGCCAAGTTGGGATGCCTCAACCAACTTTTTTTAAAACCAAAAAAATTCTTTATTGGGAGGATGGGGGTATCCATCAGGGAGCGCCTGTGTAAAAACAGCTCATCTTTGGTAAGGGCTAGGAGCCAATGACCAGGCAAACACTAGTCTGCCTGTTGAGAAATTGTGGAACAGTCTGCTCTTAGACTTGGAGAGGCTTGCAATCTGGTTCTTGCCTCCAGGAATGAGTTTTTCAAACTTGAATATCCATTCCAGAGTTCTGTCTACCTGAGCAATGAAGCTCAGGCAAGACAGTTGTGGTGTGCTATTTCTGCTTTAAACACTTTGTCTTTCCTCATCAGGTAAATTTTCCAAAGGGCTGAGTGAAAGAGGATTGCCCTGAGTTGTACAGGGTAGTCCAGGAGTTATGTATGGAAGAAGGTGTCTTCACACAGGTGGTTCCATATTGGGTGGGTGATGCCAATGCTGGTGTATAACTCCCTCCAGATTGCTTTTTATTGTGGGCAGGTGAAGTATATGTGGGTTGCTTCTGCTGTGGCATTGTTGCATAGAGCACACCCTTTATACGGGTAGGCCGGGCTGCAGTGTTCATCTGTTCTATAAGCCCAATTCATTATTCTCCATGGCGTCACTTGTTGGGTTGCGCTAACAAGTTTAGAGCTCATCAGGGTCAGTAGACCGCGGAAAGAAATGAATGTGTCCCTGCCTTCTTTTGTCCAGTCCCTGATCAGTTTGGGTCTCTCCATGGGGAGGTTCTTTTTCCTGATTGTGTTAAAGGTTGTTTTATTATCAGGGATATTATGCTAGAACGTGGGTAACACAAGGGCACACATCTTGATCATGATTTTTTGTTTATATATGGGGTCTGTTGTGGATCCCAGTTTTTCTTTCAGGGTGGAAATCTGGGAGGTGTACTCAGGGCTTATCTCAGCTCTACTTACTCTCCATTGAGATCATTTTGCTGCCCTCCAAGATTTTTTTCAGGAATTTTCTGAATCCTTGTTTGCTTTAAGGCTTGGGTGTGTTAGCATCCATAGTTTTAGTGAGCTGGATGTGGCTGGAAATGTTGAATCCATTGATGCAATCCAGTTAGTGGCTCTCCCTAGGGCTGGGGATTTCTTGGTTGCTTAAATTGCGGTAAGGAATTCCTTGGACCATATTTGGTGTGCTTTATCAGCTACCAGAATCAGGCCCATGCCTCCAGCCCTTTTGGGACCTGGTGGGTTTCAAGCTTGTGTTGCAACATCTTTGATTACTCCCTCTTGGGGAATTAACGCCCTGAGCAGATCACTGAATGGTGCACCAAATGGTTCACTGACCAGCCAGTAAACTGGTGGCACCATTATCAGGCAATCATCTATGACAGGGATTGCCCAATCCAGATTCTAAATGGAACACAACTTGAATAAGCCTTGTGACACAAGAGGAACATTACTCAGATAAGCCTCATGACACACATGGACAGTATGTGGTTTGCCATGATACTATATTATCTTATATTCATATTCAATAAAGTATTATTCTCTTCTTAATTTCCCCTTTATCTTGTTTATTATACTTCCCAGAAGTATAAGCTTGACAGTGATAGCACAGGTAGGTTATCCATACCTATCCAACTCAAATGAAAAATTTCTCCTAAGAAAAAGACCCAAGCAATGGTACTCCCTAATGGCTGGAGAGACTACAAAGAAGGACAAGACATTCCTGCAGGTTTTTTCATCTACAACAAAGACCTTGTGCCATCAAACAATACAACACTCTCAAAGCCTGCAGTCTGTTATCCTCAGTACCAACAAAAATAAAGGAAAAACAGCCTGAAATACCTAGCATTGTATTCCAGCACCTACATTCAGCAGAAATTAGGACCTTTTCAGGGTTACGCCAGGAAAACGCCAGCCTCTGTATCAACAGAACCCAAAGCAATTTTACACAAGTAGGCTACCCCCGCAGACTCTGGGCCAGCAAAATTGCCCTTCACGTTGCAGGAACTGCATCATGTTTTGTAAGTGGATGGCTATCCAAACACCCTGACCAGAAAAAAAACTGGGAGGTGTTCAAAGCTGCATTCCTTGAAAATTTCTCCATGAAGGATTGCAACAGAGTGAATTTTACAGAGCTTCAAGCCTTCAAGATGACAGGAACCATCAAGGAGTACATTGCTGCATACAAAGACCTACGTGACTGCGCACCCAACACCATCAACTTTGATGAACCTGGGCCATATTCAGACTTCTACAATGGCCTTCTCACGCACATGAGACGTCAGGTTGACATGACCCGCTGCAAGAACCTTGAAGATGTGTTCTTGGAAGAAAAATGCATAGCTCAAAAATCTGACAATCTACATGCAACCAACAAGCGGAAGGAGAGCCCTACAGCCAAGAAGGATCCTCGGCCTAATAAGCAGAACAACTGAGCCAAAAACACCCATCCTCAAACTGGAAATCACACTGCACAAGCCAACCAGGCAAGCACCAAAGATACCAATGAGGAGGGAAAAGCTCAGGGGGTGCTTAGGCAAGCCGCCTTCCCCCAATTCACAAGACTTGTACAGGGACCAAGATGTGGATTCAATCACCATGATCCAAGTACCCTCCAGCAACCCTCTACTGTTTGCCACCCAAACTGGAAATAAACTCCTCACTTATCCTTTCTGCTTTTGCAGATATCAGGGCACCACACTATTTGACACTGGAGCAGACCAATCCCTAGTTGACAAGAGTTTTGCAGACCTCAATAAGTTACCTACAGGCGGAAGCAATATCAAGAGGGTCATCATGGCAGACAACAGAAGCACACCAATCACACAAAAGGCAAAATCTTTCCACACTCAAATTGGAAACGTACAAACTATACTCAGTGGCTCCATCATATCAATCCCCAAGTATGATGTTTTACTTGGCCTGGATTAGATGAGAAAGACTGTGATGACCCACATGTTTGGTGGTTTGCAGGCGGGGCTTATGTTGGCCAAGTGAAAGTTTAGTGACTGTTGTTGAAGAAAGCTGTCTGGAGGACCAGAAGATGATAATGAAGAACTAGTGGTCCGGAGAAATGAGCCAAGATTTTGCCAAATTGATGTGCCAAAGTGAGAAGATGTGGAATATTTTGCCTTGGTTTAGTATGAAAATCAAGAAGGAATGTGGATAGAAGTTTGGGTAAGATATTTATTTATTAAGTTCTTAGGATAGACGAAGGTATGTTGCTATGAGAGCGGGATACAAGGTTGTTTTGGTGGGATGTTTTCCTTGGATTTTACTATATTTGTAAATATATGAGAAAAACGTTGAAGAGGTCCATAAAGAACAATTTAAATAGTATTCTACTATTTAAATGGGGTTGGGTTGAATGCAGGAAGAAATGGTGCCGGAATAATGGACTGGTTAATGCTTTGGTGCGCAAAGAGTTGTTGATTTGAACAAAATGGTCTATTTCTGCGCTCTGCATTCATTGGTTGAGTTCTGGCAGGTTTTCTGATGAAAATGATTGGTTGGAAGCCAAAAGCTTAAAGTATAAGCGAGGAAATAGTATATTAATACTTTAAGCTTTTGAGAAAGTAAGTATGTAAGCTTAAGTTATTATAGGAAAAAGTGAGCGGCAATGGTTTAAGCTTCTGAAGAAAGCCATTTTGAAGGCGGAACCGTTGGGAGAGGACACTATAAGAAGGTGGCTGGCTGGAAAGTTACGGGGTCTTTTGACGATCTTTTTGGAGGTTGTTCCAGGTCTTTGAGAGGACACTTCTGGGTCTCTTGAGTTTCTTTCAAGAGGTTTTGGAAGCCTTTTGATCACCAGCAGGAGCTTAGTTAGAGCTGAATCCCAAGATAACGGAGCAGGAGCCCAAGAATAAGGAGCGGGCTCCTAAGCGCGGTGCGGAAGTTTGATTCCAAGGAGCCGGAGTCCACATTTGAGGAGCAGGAGTTCAAGTCTAAGGGGCAGACGTCCAAGACTTAGGTGCAGGAGTCCAAGACCAAGTACACAGAGTCCAAGATGTTGTTGGAGAACTCCAAGTATTGGCAAATTCATTTTGTTTACCTGACCCCCTGGGCAATATACCAGAAGGTTTCTAAGGGGATCTTCCTTCTGAGAGTGAATAAAAGCCCATTTTGACCCCTATACATATTTCTGAGATACATTTTCTCCTTATTAGAGAATGACAATCCCTTCCAGCCAGTCCCTGGCTACAATCCAGGACACACTTGAGGACTGGCGGACGGGAACCCCACAAAGACCAAACCTCATATTGACTGGGATAGTGCTACCGTCATCATGCAGCAAGGTGAGGTGCATCACCATGTTTACCCAGATCATCTTGACACGCTTATGAGAGATCATGTGTTTGTGAAAATTATGAAAACAGAAGAGGAAACTGACCCTAGCAAAATCAATTGAAACACCTGTACTTCCAAGGTTATCCATTTCAAAAATACAGAAACCAGACATAAAACAACTACATCTGAGACCAACAAGTTAGCAAGTTCCCCACTGTCTTCCAAGAAACACTGCCAGGATTACCTCCTGACCGCGGCATACAACATAAAATTGACCTAAAAGGAAGTGTACCTAAAGCACAGCCTATCTACTGCCTCACACCACAAGAAGATGACGCCCTAAAAGCTTACCTTGACAAAGCTATTGAGAAGGGACTCATACAACCATCAAAGTCACCTTTTGGTGCTGCTGTCTTCTTTATGGCAAAGAAAGATGGAGGACTCCGCCTAGTCACCGACTACAGAGCGCTCAACAAGGTCACAATTAAGAACTGGTATTCCCTGCCCCTAATTGACAAACTTTTTGACGCAATGGGGGTCCCAAATCTTCACAAAAATTGGTTTGACAGCAGGTTACCACCAAATTTGTGTGAAACCTGAAGAAATTCCAAAGAACATATTTAGAACAAGATACAGATCCTTTGAATGTGTTGTTCTCAATTTTGGAATGACAAACGCTCCCAGTACCTTTGTGAGCTTCATGAACAAAGTTTTCAAGAAAAACATTGGAAAACAAACAATTATCTACCTGGACAACATCATCATTTACAGTCCCAACCTGAAACAACACTGGGACAATGTCTGCCTGGTCCTCTGCACCCTCAAAGAGAACCAGTTGGTTGCAAAACTGTCAAAGTGTGAATTCTTCTTGGCAGAACTTCCATTCCTCGGTCACATCATCAGTAAGGACAGAATCAAACCAGACCTAGACAAGATAAACACCATAACCAAAATGCCAGCCCCAAGAAATAAGAGAAAACTCCACACCTTCCTTGGGATGATAGCCTATGTAAGAAGGTTCATCCCTGACTGGGGTGCCCTAACAGCCCCCCTGTCTGCCATCACGGGCAAAACAACCAAGTTTGTCTGGACACCGCTACAAGACCAACACTTCTGCCAACTGAAGAAACACATGGTCACCACCCTCATCCTCCATACCCAAATTGTGAGGGAATCTATGAGCTAGAGACTGATGTTTCCAATTATTCCATAGGAAGAGTACTCTGTATCCAAACATCAGAAAAAGACTTCCTCCCTGTGGCATATGAATCAAGGAAGTTATTGGACTGTGTCATGATCTGAGGCGCGGCACAGAGTCACAATGGGAAATCTTAACCTTAGGATTGGATTTGTACTAAGTCTCAGTTAGATGGCAGGAAAGGCTGTGCAATTAACTTGTGGCCCTGAATGAATAATATATACTAGACATGGCTAGAGAGGCGCCAAATTACGTGGAGACACAAATACAAAAATATGAATAAAACTTAATTTTATTGGAAAATAGGAAATGCAATATATAGTGGTTTGCAATACCACAAAACAATAACAGGACAGTAGGATCACTTGCCACAGGAATGAGTGGGGTGAGTGAGTTGCGCAGGATTAGGAAACTGAACAATTGTATTTCCCAATTCAGAGCTAGCCTCATTTGAAGGGCAAAAGCAAAAGAGAGGGATTTGTCCTCAAAATAACCCAACAAAGGCGAAATCAAAATGTGGTGAATAGTGGTATTCACGACATTGCCCTCCCCTAGATTGGCCTTAGGGGGGTGGTATTTACAAAGAAACTTTGTGTGCACTTGAGAAAAAGGACAGCCACTGGAGAGAAAGCTCCACAGTGTATTCAGACCCTTGTTTAAAGGTCACTTCTAAAGGGCCAATCCACAGAGAGTCCAACTTATGTGCACAGCCACCTACTCTGTGTTGGTAGTAAAGTACATGGTCACTAACATTGAACTCAGGCAGGGGAAATTTCCCAGCATTTTCAGGGAAGAGCTCAAGTAGCTTGGTCTTATAGGCAGACGTGTAGGCAGAGGCCTGAATATCAATAATTTGGTTAACTAGATCCTTGATATGCTCATCAGGGTTCATGGCCTTATCAGAGGAGAGTAGGGGGCCCCCAAGAGCAACATAGTGGTGGCTTCACAATCATAAAACATAGCAAAAGGAGAATACCCAGTGACACAATGTTTGCTAAGGCAGTAAGCAAAGAGACAGCGGGTAAGTATATATTCCAATTGGTAGCGCCAGAATAAGTGAGTTTCCTCATGATAGAAACCAGAGTTGAGTTTGCGCGCTCAACAGCCCCATTGGAGAAGGATTATAGGGGGAAGAAAAAGACTGGTGAGACCCCAAGGCTTCAACAACAGAGGTTACTAACTTGGAGTTAAAGTTAGTCCCATTGTCAGACAGCAACACTTGAGGGCAACCATGGAAAAAGAAAAAATCTTGCAGCAGAAAGGCAGCGGTTGTCTTGGCAGTGATGTCCTTAGTAGGGCGCGCTTCTAACCACTTGCTAAAATGATCAACAGCAGTTAGGATAAAGCGGCAACCAGAGCAGGAGCAAGGGAGAGGTCCTATAAAGTCAATGCTGACAGTGTGAAATGCATGTTGAGAGAGAACTAGATTGAACTTGTGAGAGGCAGCTTGAGGATGCTGTAGCTGACAATTGTGACAGCTAGCAATGTCATCTGGAATCAACAGGCAGATATTTCCCCAGAAGTAATTCTTCTGGAGCCAGGCATGAGACTTGGCAAAGCCTCTGTGTCCTGTCTCCTTATGAGCTTAAAGCACCACCAAAAGGCCAAAGACTAGGCCTTATATAAGGCAATTAGTGGTCTTGTACTTTCTTGAAAAGCTGATTGTCACAAATGAGGGTGTCTTCATATAACTTAGAAAGGGCAACTCTAACTTCTTCTGTCTCGTTTTCCCATGAAGAAGGATATCTAATTAGTTCATACAACCTGTCAGCCTCAGCAGGGTGTAGAGCAAGGATGGGCATTCTGGACAGTCCATCAGCATTCTGATGTTGAATCCTGGGGAGGTGCAGCACAGTGAAGTTGTATCCTTGCAGGTGGAGAGCCCATCTAGTGAGTCGTCCTTTGGGCTCCTTAAGCTGTTGTAGCCATTTGAGTGAAGCATGGTCAGTAACCACAGTGAAATGGGTGCCATACACGTAATGGCAGAACTGCTTGACAGCATGCAACACAGCAAAGCACTCTTTCTCTGTTACACTGTAATTCTTCTCATGCTTATTCAGAACACAAGAGGTATAAGCTACAGGGTGATCCACACCCTCATCATCCAGTTGAGCCAAGATGGCTCCAATGGCCAGGTCACTAGGATCAGTACAGTAGTTTTAGAAGCTATGGAGACAAGAAAAAATACTTCAACTTTAAACAAAAATAACTCAGATGTAAATGAAATTAAAACCAATAAATTTATATTAATTTACAATAGATTTATTAATTTTTAATTTTGTTTACATCTGAGTTTTTTCATTTAAATCCAAAGTATTTTTGCTTGTTGCCATAGCTTTTAAAACTACTGTATATATGATGAATTCTATATTGTAGTCAGGATATACTAAGATAGGGGCCTCCTTAAGTTTTTGCTTGAGGGTCTCAAAGGCTTGCTGCTGGCTTGCGGTCCATTTGAAGGGGACATTGTGTAGCAGCTGGACCAAGGCTTCACTAGTGTCAGAAAAATAAGGGATGAATTGTCTGTAGTATCCCATCATGCCCAGAAAGACTTGAACTTCTCGTAGTTTGGTGGGCGGAAGCATTTTGTCAATGGCCTCAACTTTCTTAGTCATGGGGTAAATTCCAGTCTGAGTCACCTCATGTCCCAAGAATTCAAGGTGTTCCTTGAAGAAGGCACACTTAGATGGTTTCAGCTTAAGTCCAGATTCTCAAATCTTTATGAAAACTTCCTTAAGATGGGACAGGTGGTTGGTAAAGGTAGCACTAAAGACATTTATATCATCTAAGTACACTAAGACACACAAGAGCTTCTAATCACACATAATGGAGTCCATGGCTTGAGGAAGGTAGCTGGAGCATTGCAGAGCCCTTGCAGCATTTGCAAGGGCTCAAATAATCCTTCAGAAGTGATGAGCGCAACTTTCTGTCTATGCTCAGGGGAGAGATCAACTTGCCAGTACCCAGAGGCTAGGTCCATAGCAGAGAAGAACTTGGAGCCCCCAAGGCGGCGGAGAGCATCATCAATGCAAGGTAAGGGGTAGGAATCCTTTTTGGTTAAGGAATTCAGTTGTCAATAGTCCATCACAATAAAATGACCTCAATCCTTCTTCTTCAGTATGAGCAAGGGGGAGGCCCACGGACTTTGGGAAGGGGCAAGCAGACCAACGTCTAGAAGTTTTTTGAGCTCTTTAGACACCTGAGCATCCTCTACACAACTGTGGCAATAGGGTTGAGCGCAACAGGGGGGAGTGTCACCAGTATCAATCTGGTGAATGACGCCTTTGGCTAGACCATAATCAGTGCTGTCCTTAGCAAAGATATCCAAAAACTGATCCAGTAGGTCAAGCACCTCTTTCTGCTGAACTAGAGACAGCTGTGGGAAATTTTGAGCAGTGAACAAGGATAGGACTTGAGGTTTGTCTTAAGGTAAATTAAAGCCCTGGAACATACCAAAGGGATGTAGTGATAGGACGTCAGGAGCACTCAACAACTTGCCATAGCCAACAACCTGTCCTCTAGATACATGTATGGGGGAAATGGTTAAGTTGGTGACCAGCAATTGAACAGGGTCTTTATGAGAGACATCCAAGATTCCTGGGCAGAGATAGGGCTCTTTATGTCCTAGCAAGGGAGGAGAGTATAACTCTAGGAATGCACACTTGGGTAGCTCATACAATATTTGGGAGTCTAGGATAGCTTGAGATCCAGGGGGAATGATTACAGCAGAAGTGACCAAGAGGGGAACCCCTTTAGACGCAGGACATGCCATAGGAGGGCACTTCATGTTGGAGGAATGGGTACAATATTTTAGAGTGAAAAAACCAGTGGGATATTCTAAGGCACATGTGTTGAGGCGCTTTCCGGGAAGTTTAACTGTCTCTTCAAAGATCAGAGGGACCTCATATCCTAAGATAGAGAGGTAACTGTCCTTTAAGTTGATGATCCCATTTTATTCCCTAAGGAATTGAGTACCAACTAGGAGGTCATAACTCTCATTCTCTAAGACAACAGCAGGCGTGGCCAAGAGTAGCTTGCCAAATTGCATGGGAAGAGCAGAATAAGCTCCTATAGCATGAGTCATGGATAGTCCAGCTGTACCATACAACTGATGATAGTTGAGGTCAGGGGCAAGTTTGAGCTTCTTGACAAGCCTCAAGGAGACAACATTAACAGGAGATCCTGTATCTAAGAAAGCCTTAATTTTCACCTTTTGGATGGATATTTCCACACAAGTGGTAGTGCAACCAAAGGGAGGGAGGACAGCCAGAATGTCTTGGGCTTCTTCTAGTTCTTTGTCCCACTTTTTGATCATACATCTTAGGCCCAGGAACTCCTTATATACCGTCTGGAGAGGGAGCAAGACAAAGACATTTTTGAACACAGTGTCAGCAACCTCAGCAGCTTCTTTGGAAGATTTGACAAGCACGGGGGATCTCTTAGCTTGAGTAAGGTAAGGGCAAGAGACAACCTCTTTGGCTTCAGGCAGAGACTTGGCAGTTGGTGTAGTCTTCCTGGAACATAGCTTATAAGGGACTGCAATAGTTTCAGGGACGGCCAGGACTGAATACCCATAGGTGTTGGGATTTTCAATATCATAATCTTCCATGTCAGAGTCATCAGATATGTCGTGGAATAACAGCAGAATGGGAGAAGCCTCAGTGTCAGCAGGCTCAGAGTCAGCAATGGAGGGGGAATCAAAGGAGACTGGGAAAAATTGTCAACCAAGAGTGTCTCTGCCTCTAGGTTGACTTTTCTTTTCCCACTTGTTCTTTGGGATCAGCTCCTTCAACTCAAGGATTGGTGCAGTCTCAGGAATGATGACCTATCTGTCCATAGTTATGGCAACCCTGTCATTGAGGAGTATTCTGTGAGTTCATGGTGAGGATACACGGGCCACGTGAAGACAAACCAGAGGTAGAAGCGGCACAATTCTCTCACATAACTGCCCCAGAATGGGTAAGGTGCATATCTTGCAACAGTGTCTTTATGCTCTTCATGGAAGAAATCATGGCTTTATGGGCCTTGAAGTGAAGACACAGGAGCTGGTTAATCTTGAGGGCTTGAGTGCAAGCCATGTACGCTTCATGAGTGGTCAACTGGCGGCTTATGATCAGTTGTTGTCCTTTCATGTAGAATCTATCTGCAAACCCTGCTAGAGTCTCCTTAGGGTTGAAAGCAATGTGCATGAAGGCGTCCTTCTTCACTTCCAAACTAGGGTCACCACCAAATTTGTCAATCAGAAGTTGCTTCATATCTTCCAAGGTCTCAATGGTGGGCAGCTCTGGCACTACTACCTCTTGACAGGCCGGGTGTAGACAGGTTAGAATATGTTCCTTCTTGACCTCATCCAAGGCTCTTCTCATGGCAGTTTCATAGATAGTTAGGAAAGCTGCAATGGTCAAGGTTTTGGGGTCAAAGAATTGCTTAAAGGTAGGCTTGAAATGTGTTTCCAAGGTTGGGCCACCATTGTTGCTATTGAGTACATTTAAATGTGGGGATAATTCTGCTTTGGATTCAGTGGGGGGCTGTCTGGCCCACAGCTGGCAAACATTTTCATCAAGGGTATCAAGGTTTCAGCAGTGTGGGTGCCTGTATTATTGGCTAGGGTGGTCTGCCACGCAGTAACATCCAGGCGCTGATCCTGTGCAGTCACTACTGAGGACAGTTCAGCCAGACAGGATATAAGAAACGGACCCACCAAAAGGCAAGGGGCAAACCTGTTGTTCACGGAATCAATTAACTGACTCATTTCTTGTACGTCTTTATCAAGCTCAGAGTGGTCTTGTTTCAAATGATTCACCTTGTTAGCTAGAGCTATCAACTATCTAGCCCAGTGAATGCGGGGGCTCCCAACATGCCAGGGCAACAGCCATCTTCACCAGCAACCCCAGTTAGACTAACAACAGAAACCAATACCTCACACAAGGTAGCAACCTCTTGTTGTAAGTCAGCAACCTGAGTCATCAGAGCAAGCACTTGAGGATCAGGCTGAGTGTCTTTGGTAGGGCAATTCTGGCTGCAGGTGGACACTCTTAACTCTTGAATGGCGTCCCATAGTCTCTTTTCCCTATCCACTTACTCATCAGATGGAGGAGAAGGCGGGGCATCTGGTTTGGAGGTAGACAGTTCATTTACTTGAGTCTGGAGTTTGGCAATGATAACAGCAGTAGCAGCCCTTTCAAGATCAAACTCCTCACCAAGTTTGTGGAGGCCTGTTGCAGCATGAACTGATACTTGCTGCAATTGGTCAAAGGAGTAAGCACTGAACTTGTTGAGTTGCTGCACAAGTTGTTCAATGTCGGAGAGAT
The DNA here is from genome assembly GCA_014839935.2 of Entomophthora muscae. Taxonomy (NCBI): domain Eukaryota; kingdom Fungi; phylum Entomophthoromycota; class Entomophthoromycetes; order Entomophthorales; family Entomophthoraceae; genus Entomophthora; species Entomophthora muscae. The sequence continues at coordinate 332,131 of QTSX02005035.1, forward strand.
AGGCGTTTAGAGTGGAATCTACTTGGGTGCGCCAGTGCTGTTTCAACTGATGAAACTCATGTAGACGCTCTCTCTGACATACTTGGGGATGGACTTGTACATTTGTTTGATGGAATTGACCAAACAGGATTGGGAGGTGACAGAGTTGCAGTGATTTTCAGATACTAAGGAAAACAAGCAGTGGATCCACTGCTGGTAGGCCACAAACTGATCCCAGTGATGAGTGACGGCAGCTTGTAGAGAAGAAATCTCCTGAATGTGGAGCCCTAAAACCACTTGATGATTGGCTAAGGCGGGTTGTACAAAGGATGACAATAAGTGTTCAGCAGAGCCAGCCAATGAGAGTAGATGCTGTGGAAAGTGTGGGGCTATTATAAATTTATAGTACTCTGCTTGGCTGAACTGAAGCTGGAGGCAAGGGATGGCTCCATCAGGCAACAGCTCCCATGTTGACACTTTGTTGACATGGTCACTATTGACTCAAAACTCTAAATCTCCTATGTTTTTGCTAGTTGTGTTAGCTTAATTCTTTTTTTAAAGCGTTCAGGGGTGCAAACCCAGAAAACACAACAAAATTGTGGCCATCTTGACACAATTTAATATTAAGCTTAATAAAAAACTTGATTTAACAAAATTTTTCCTTTACTTTTGCTAATAAAAATTAGTTTATTTTTTATTTGTTTTCACAACGTAAAAGTGTCAATGTCAACACTTAAGCATAACTTATTTTTAAAAGCAAAACTGAAACATCTACAACAAAGAGATTAAGTTCACATTTAAATTTTTTTATTGAATTATTATATTGAAAAAGACAGTGCGCAGAAATTTGATTGTTGAAATGTTCATCTTATAAATATATATGTGGCACCTATTCCGGCTTTATATAATAAGTGGATTGGTGGCTAACAGCAATCTAATAATTTAAGCGGGAGTTACTATACAAGTTACTATAGAATTTATAATTAAAAATAATGTTGACACTCAGAAATGCTGTTTATTTGCTTGTGATCATCTGATGGGGTGGAGTTAAGAAAATTAGAGTGGTGTAATTAAGCTTAAATTGTCAAAACTGCAGGCTTGACCCGCCAACAAGGTTCCAACCAAGCAGGTTTATGACCCGCAATCCGATTACCCGGTCACCCAAAGCCAGACTAGGAAGTCAACTCAAATTACCAAATCTATCAACATGGACAGATGATGATCCTTCACAGTGGATATCTCAATTTGGCGCTTGACTCATTATCAGGACCAAGCCACCCCCTCTTCCATCCAGCCGTGTGATCACCAATCATGTTCCTACTATCCATTGACTCACAATAGCTATATAGTCACTATCTCGCAATAAAGATTATTATCTATCTCCTAAATATTTTTCCCCGTGTAACTCTGCTAAAACAGCACAGTTACAACATTGGTTACACAGGTAGGTTCTCCATCCTACCATATCTTGAAAAATTCTGCCTGTTGCCCGCACACGCCGCGGCCAACAAATCCTCGACAGAATCATGTCTGGCCTCCCGCCTGACTGGACTCTGTATGCCCCTGGTACCAAGATACCTGATGGTTTTGTTCTCTACCAAAACACGGTGATCCCGCTACCCTCCTTCAACGCCCTGTCCGCCCAAGGGGTCTTTCAGGCACCTTCCTTGATGCCACAAGCAGCTGAAAAAACCACCATGCCCGCCTATGTTTCACAAAGACTTTGCAGCGCCGCCTTGAAACCCTTTGCAGGGGCCAATAACAACAATGCTGCCACATGGATCCAGTCTGCCCAAAGCAAGCTGGTTCAGATGGAATGCCCACAGCAATTTTGGATTGCAGAGATCTCCATTTGCCTGACCCATGATGCTGGCACCTGGTGTGACAAGTGGCACAAAGAACACACTGACAAGAACTAGGACACCTTCAAACAGGACTTCTTGGCAAGGTTTGTGCTTAAGGATACAGCACTCATGATCATACACCAAGTAAAGAACCTGACCCAGACAGGCACTGTTAAAGAACTCACCCATGCCTATAAGGAACTCTGTCTCTGTGCCCCATCTGTCATGGCCTTTGATACCCCAGCAACACACCTCATATACTATGACGCTCTCAAGTTGCACGTGATGAGACATGTGAACCTGGACCAAGTTACCAACCTGCAAAGCCTGTACCGTGAAGCAGAAAAAGCGGAACAAACATCCAACGCTCTACACAAGGTACAGACTGGGAAACAAGAAAGGCCCAAGGACTCCCATCCAAGCAGGCACTCCTCTTGACCACCCCCTGGAGGCAGCGGCAACAACAATAACCACAAACCCACAGGTTTGAATGGGAATGGGAATAACAGCCAGTCAAATTGTACCCATTTCCGCGTCACTGCCACCCAAGGCAACCAGGATGAGGGAAAACTCAGGTAGAGCACTAAGCAAGCCAAGCTCTCCCCACGCAACTCCTGACTTGCCCAACAATGAATACCAACCCAAGGACATGGACCAATGCCCAATGATCCAAGTGCCCTCGGAAGACCCGGTACTATACACCATTGCCAGACATCCCAATAAATTGATGTCTTACCCTTTCCGCTTTTGCAGTTACACAGGCTCAGCACTCCTGGACTTGGGCACAGACTGAACTTTAATCAACAGCAGCTTTGTGGATAAATTCAAGCTGGCCACTAATCCTTTGCGGATTAAAAACGTGGTCCTGGCTGATGAACACCACATTACCGTGACAAAGGAAACTGCCCCCTTCTCTGCCATGCTTGAGAACCTCCACTCCACCATCCAAGGTCCTGTCATTGACTTCCCTAAGTTTAATATTGTACTGGGGCTGGACTGGTTACGGAAAAACAACCCCCACGTGGACTGGGCAACCTCAGTGTTGACCATCAAGTGTGAAGGTGTCAATCACCAAATCTACCTGGACTCTGTAGACCAACTCCTACAAGACCACGTCTTTGTACGCATCACGGAGACCTTGGACAAGAAGGAAACCCTGAAAGCAATTAATTGGGACTCCTGCCAGTATGAAATCATACACTTCAAGGACCACCAGGACACCTCCACACCGCAAGATTGCGACATTGTGGCCCGTCACCTAGAAATCTTTAAGAAAGCGTTACCTGGGCTACTCCCTGAGAAACACATCCAACACTCTATCCAACTCAAGGGGCTATACCCAAGGCACGCCCCATTTACAGGCTGACCCCAAACAAGGACAACACCCTGCGCACCTATCTCAAGGAGGCATTTGAAAAAGGACTTATCTGCCCCTCACAGTCTCCCTTTGGGGCCGCCGTATTCTTTGTGGCTACAAAGGGCGGTACCTTACGCCTGGTCACAGACTACCACGCCTTAAACAAAGTCACCATTAAGAATTGTTACCCATTACCATTAATTGACAATCTCTTTGATGCCTTGGGAGGTGCCTCTGTCTTCTCCAAGATTGATCTAACTGCAGGCTACAACCAGATTTGTATCAAGGAGGAAGACATCCCCAAGACAGCCTTCCACACCAAGTACGGTTCCTACAAATGCGTGGTACTTAACTTTGGCATGACCAACACCCCGTACACCTTTGTAACCTTCATGAACAAAGTGTTTGCACCACACATACGCAAACACGCCTTAGTGTACCTGGACAATATTATTGTCTACAGCCCCTTGGTGGAACAGCACCACAAAGACCTGGAGGAAGTCTTTGCGACCTTGGCACAGCACAAACTGTTGGCCAAGCCCTCCAAGTGCCAGTTCTTCCAAGAGCAACTACCCTTCTTGGGACATATAGTCTCAAAAGACGGCATCAAACCTGACAGTCAGAAGATACAAGCCATCTGCAAGATGCCACCTCCCAAGGACAAATCAGAACTCCGCACCTTCTTGTGAATGGTGGCCTATGTACAACGCTTCATACCAAACTGTGGCGTCTTGACTACCCCCCTGTCCGCCATAACAGACACCAAGTCCAAGTTTGTATGGACCCCCAATGTGACCTCTGCTTTAGACATCTCAAGGAAAAGCTCACAACAGCCCCCATCTTACAATACCCCAAACAAGACAGAGAGTACCAGATGGAAACCAAAGCTTCAGATGCATCCATTGGGTTAGTACTACAAATTAAGAATAGTGATGGTGACTTCCTGCCAGTAGCCTATGAGTTGCGCAAACTGACAGATGGCGTTTGTCAATACCCAATCCACGACAAAGAACTGTTGGCCATTGTACACTGCCTAGTCAAATGGCACTGCTACCTGGAACAGCAGGAAGAATTCACAGCCTTAACCAATCATAAGTTGCTCATCTACTTCAAGACACAAGCAAACCTGTCACGCCGCCAAGCACAGTGAATGGAACTCTTAGAAAGGTTTAACATGCTCATCCAGTATAAGCCCGGGGCTGAGCTCGCCATGGCGGACACCCTGTCCCGTCTGTATGTCCGTGCTTCTAGCAGAGATAATGGGATCAACCCAGACTGGCCTCTCCTAGTGCTCCGTACAAAAGACAAAGGGTTCCCTGCAGGCACAACCGATATCACCAAAGAAATGGTCATCAAGAATGAACACCTCTTTGCTGATGTATATGGAACCCTTCACAGAAAAATGTCAGATGGCACAACCATTCCCTACATCCCCACACATCAACAAGTTGATACCATTCTTTGCTACCACAGAGATCTTGGACATACCAAGAGCCAAAATCTATACAAATTCCTAAAACAAAGCCTGGTGGCCAACCTTATACCGCAATGTCCAGGAAGTGCTAGAACAGTGCGAGGTCTGCAAAAAGTTTGCCAAAAGCAAAATCCCGCCTAAGTCTGTACTCCCCATTCAAACCCAACTACCTATAAAGTATGGGCTCTTGACATTTTGGGCCCCATGCCAGGAAAGCACAACAACAAAAAATACATCATCACAGCCATCAATTTTGCAACAAGGTGGCCAGTAGCCCAAGCGGTGAAAACACATACCAGTAACAATGTCCAACAATTCATTGGCAAGGAAATAATCAGCAGGTTTGGAAAGCCAGAACTCCTGATAGCCAATGGAGGCAAAGAATTGACCTCCAAAGACACCAATGTGTACCTCACCAAAAATGGGGTCAAACACACCGTCACAACACCATACCATCCACAGGCCAATGGACGCGTAGAGCAGCTTAATGGTAGCCTTGTGCAAGCCCTAGCTAAACTCACCGCTGGGAGACCTGAAGACTGGTATAAGCAGCTACCAACTGCATTACTTATGTGCCAAACCCAAGTGAACAGATCCACTGGAAGAAGCCTGTTTGAACTGGTATACGGCACACAGCCAAATATCATTCAAGCATTGACAGGACCCAAACTGGAAATTCCAAGTCAAGTCCCCCTTGCTCAGACCCTCAAATAATAGAGGCCAACAGCAAACAAGCAGCCAAAGTAAAGGAACACTTACAAAAGACCTTCATTTCCATCTGCCAAAGACATGAAGTCAGGGATAAAGTCTGGGTCATGAATGTTAACAAAAGCAAACTACAACCCAAAAAAGTAGGGCCAGCAATCATTCTAAAGGTAAACAACAGTAATACTTACCTTGTGCAAGGGCTTGGGAAACGCAAGCAAGACAGAAACAACAAGAAACTGCCCTGCCTGCCACCAAACAACAACTGGTTCAATATGGCGCCCGGGCTCCTGACAACCTCCCTGACAACCTGCCCCCAGAGGGGGCCAACCTTCAGCCGGGGGGTGTCAAAACCGCAGGCTCAACCTGCTAACAAGGTTCCAACCAAGCGGGTTTGTGACCTGCAATCCAATTACCCGGTCACCCAAAGCCAGACTAGGAAGTCAACTCAAATTACCAAATCTATCAACATGAACAGATGATGATCCTTCACGGTGGATATCTCAATTTGGCGCTTGACTCATTATCAGGATCAAGCCACCCCCTCTTCCATCCAGCCGTGTGATCACCAATCATTTTCCTACTATCCATTGACTCAAAATAGCTATATAGTAACTATCTCAAAATAAAGATTATTATCTATCTTCTAAATTTTTTCCCCATGTAACTCTGCTAAAACAGCACAGTTACGACAAAATTAATATGTCACCTCATATAAAGAATGTTGTAAGTGACGTTGTCAACACTTTACCCTTTTCAATACTGAAGACAACTTTCTTAACAACTTCACATATACACAATGGTATAATATCATATTACCACTACCCAAATATTATTTTTTAAAAAAGAATAAAGAACTTTGATAATTTTTTAACTTATTTTCATATTTTTTTTAATTTTTATATGTGAACAAAAATACACAGAAAACAGTTAATTTTTGCTAGCCTGCGTAAATTTAATTAAGCGTACTATGTTTTTTCATAGTAACCTTTCAAAAAAATGTTGACAGTAAGAATTTCAGCAAAAAGGATGTCTAAAGTTTTTGTAATCAACAGTGAGAATTCAGCTTTTTTTTACTAATTGTCACTCATAATGTCAACACTTTTCAGTTCTCACATATAAAACTTTATGTTTTACATAATAAAAACTTCTCATTTTTTGATATGTTGTATTTCTAACTTTTTTCTTTCATATTAATAATTTTTAAAATAAAATCTATATCTAAACATAATACTTTTTCATATTTCTCTTAACTTTTAATTTTTTATTTAAAACTATAATAAATTAAAAACTATACAAGTATTTTTAACTTTTAAATGCCAATAAAAAACCATCTAAGATTTAATTTTTATATATTAAGCTTTTTAAGTTGTTTTGTTTGTTTTTTTACATACATTGCTTTATTTTAAACCATTTTACTTATTATTTTAGGACAAGAACACCTCTAAGCAGCCCAAAGGAACCAAGCGTCCTTCAAAGCCAATCAAACCCACCAAGAAGAAGCCTGTCTCATCAAAGAAGGCCACTCCAAAACCATCCTTAAAGCCCTCTCCTGAGCCCTCTCCTGAGAAGAGCCCTGCTCACTCCACTGGGGAAGAGGAATCTGATGGTTCCCTTACGGATCACAGTTTCTATAACTTGGCTTCTGATAAGGAGCCAATCAAGAAGTGGCAGAAAGGCAAAAATATCCCACCCAAGGATAAGTCTCCTGCACATGAGGAGCAACACAATAAACCCCCTTCTGCTTCCCCCCACCACCAAAATCCCCTCTTCAAGCTCATCTGGGGATGATTCAAAGTCCTGCCTTGATTACTTCCCTGGCTTCCACCATGCTTCTGCTAGCCCCTGGGACTCTCTGTTGGCCCACAACATCTGCAATCTTGATAGCAAATTTAAGGTTCCCTTGTCCTTGCTCAAATATTTCCCAATCATGAGCGTAAAGGGTGGGCTGGCCTTGGTGGCCAATGGGTATATTTTCTCTTGAAACAATGCCAACCAGGGCTTCAAGAGCCGCCATTACACCTGCAAGGACTGCTCCTGCCCAGTGCGGCTCAACACTGAGTGCTGAGACTTGGTACAAACCATCAAGGGTGAACACACTTGTGTGATGCCAAATATCACTGTAGCCTGCCTCCTCAAGTGGTATCTTGTCCAGGTCATGCCCACTTTAAAAGACCTTTCTCCAACCCAGCTGGATGTGCTTGCTTGCAAGTACTTCTCCCCAACCAACTTGAAGAGGGTGCTAACCCACAATCAGTTGGTCAAGTTTGTGAGTGATAGGCGTCAAGCCTCCAATCCCCTGGCCAAGAGTGCCACCAACATCAAGGACCTTATCCTCATAGATGCCCTCAAGAAGACAGAGGATGGTGAGATGTTCCTGCTCCATGACAATGGGCAGGAAGTGGAGGATAGAATTTTACCCTACACCACAAACCAAAACCTTGAGCAGCTCAATACTGCTACCACCTGGCTGTGTGACAGCACATTTGCAACCTGCTGAACCATCTTTAAGCAGCTTTGAGTCCTGAATGGGCAGTTCAATGACCAGGTTATCTCTCTTGTGTTCTTTCTACTTCCTGGCGCCAAGACTGAAGTCTACACCAGAGCCTTCAAGATTGCCCAGGATGCTTTGAGCTCCCTTCCCACCAACCAGCTCCCCCTCCCACTCACGCCACAAGGGCAAATCCCTCTTCTGCTGAGAAGAATGAGTTGACCCTAGCCGCAGAGCAGCTAGCTCATGCGCGCTCACTTGGGCCAAATGTTATCATAATAGACTTTGAGCAAGCTCAGTTAAGAGCCTTTGAGGCCACCTTCAATGGAGAAGTTCAGGGCTGCTTCTTCCATTTTAGGCAGGCCCTCATCAAGAATCTCAAGAGCAAGAAGGAGCTTTTTGACAAGTATCTTAATGATGGTAAGGGGAGATGCCAATTTACCATCACCCAGTTTGCTGTCTTGGCTTTTGTGCAGAAATAGCATACTGGGATTGGCTTTGAGGCCCTCCTGGAGGATTTTTATATAAAGAAGCACTCCACTGTCTTCAAAGGTTACTTGGATTACTTTGCGCGCCAATGGATGGGCAAGAAGCTGACTACCCAGAGAGGAAAGAGCGGAGCCACTGCCCCTTGGAATTGCCAGGGCGCCTGCCTCAAGGGGGAGATGAAGACACCCTCCAGCCTGAAAGTGTGGCACAAGCACCTGAAGGTGAAGTTTGGGTCAAACCTCAAATATAACAAGTTCTTCTCTAAGCTGCAGGAGGAGCAAGCAAGAGCTGTCTCCAAGTTTTGAGACCTAGCCAACCAGGTGGCCCCCAAGAAGCAAAAGTCCAAGAAGCAGGACTACCAGGAGAATGTTCAGAAGGTGGTGAAGAAGAATTACAAGGTGGCGGAGATTAAGAAGTACCTTGAAGATGTCGCCACTGCCCTTGCTGGTGGCTTTAATTAGCCAAATAAACTTTGCTTTGCTTTGCTTTGCCTATATATTTTTACTTTGAAACTTTTAATTTTTAATATATTTATATTTTAATAATCTTTTTAGTTATTAATGGTAAGTTTCAGATACAGTTTGAATGTGGTTTAGTAAGAAATATCTTATATTTTGTTAATTTATCTTTAAGGTATGAGATATTTTCAGTTATGCTTATATAAAGTATAATAAAATAAAATTAGAATTTCCTTATATTTTGTAGTTATTATAATATGTAAAATATCTTTATTTTTGGTTCATTGGATTTCAATTTTTATGGGAATAAAAAATAATTTTATAATAAAGAGTGTAATTTACATAGTAAACTGAAAAATAGTTGCTTATATCTCCTTATTCTTATTACTTATGGTATTTTTTATTGCATTTTTGAACTCTCTGGGGTTATTTTAGTATAATGATGTATTTTAAAATATTTTTTATATTAAAAATGATCTGGGTAAAGTGTTTTGTTAATTAAAAAAGTGTTGACATTCAGGAAATGACATTAAGTAAAACCGGGTTGTCACTTTACTATAGTGTTGACATTAAAAGTGTTGACATGGTCACTGTCAAAATTATTATTGTCAACATGGGTACTGTTGCCCTCCATCACGGGCTATCCCAAGGGCTACTGTCATGACTTGTTCTAAGTCAGGGGTACCCAAAGGGTAGGCCACTAGGCGGGGACCACTTGCAAGGTTTAGCACAGTAGGGATAATAGGCGGGTTGGCAATGTCTTCCTCAATAGAAGGACTGGTAATTTCAGGCAAAGTTGGCTCTTTTATGGGAGGAGGCAAAGGGCCTGAAAACGTTGTTGTGAAAGGATTTAAGCAAGGGGCTTACAGCCCCTGTAGTGAGCACCATTTTTGTCGTGATCTGAGGCGCGGCACAGAGTCACAACAGGAAATCCTAACCTTAGGATTGGATTCTTACTAAGTCTTGGTTAGAATGGCAGGGAAGGCTATGCAATTACCTTGTGGCCCTGATTGAATAATATCTTCTAGGCGTGGCTAGAGAGGCACCAAAGTATGTGTAGACATAAAGATAAAAATGTGAATAGAACTTAAATTTTATTGGGTATAAAGATTGGGATTATATACTGTGTAGCTTTACCACAAAACAGTACATGTATGGTAGGATCACTTGCCAAAAGTATGAGTGGGGCAAGTGAGTTGCGCAGAATCAGGAAACCAAACAATTGTATTTCCCAATTTGGAGCCAGCCTCATTTTGAAGGGCAAAAGCAAAAGAGAGGGATTTGTCCTCAAAATAACCCAACAAAGGCAAAATCAAAACATGGTGAATGGCAGCATTCATGACAGACAGCAAACAAAGATATCCCATACACAACAAGGAATTAGTAGCCATCATACACTATCTCATGAATTGGCAATTGTGACGGTCCACATGTTTGGTGGTTTGCAGGCGGGGCTAATGTTGGCCAAGTAAAAGTTTGGTTGTTTGTTAAAGGTAGAGGCCTAGTAGGGAATAATGGCTACTAGGGAAGGTAAGGCCTGACTAGTAGGTGTAAAGACTACTAGAGGCAGATGTTGTCTCCATCCAGCAGAAGATATTGGCTGTTGTGGGCTAGAGGTCTTCATCCAGCAGGGAACTGTGGCTGCTTGGGGTGAAGAATGAGATAGCTCAGCAGGGATCTTTGTCTGCTTGGATTGGGGAGTGATCCAGCCTTATGGGTAGTGTTTGCTGCTCAGGCTGGAGAATGTTTAGACCCTGGCAGGTAACATGGGCTGCCAGGGTAGAAGTTTGTTCCAGCATGGTAGGAGACGCCTACCAGGGCTGTAAGTTTTGGACCCCTAGCAGGTAGCGCAGGCTGCCAGGGAGGGGAAGAGCTCTGGGGGCTCTGTGTACCCTGATACACTTATAGGAGGTCTGTGAGCAAGCATCCTACCTAACGGACTGTTAGGGTGTTCTTGTTTATGTCCTCATGGGAGCTTTAGGGAGAACCCAAAGTGAGCATTGGAGGGCATAGATTTGCTCATAGGTGTCATCAAGGCGGTTTTCTTGGGGAAGCAGCTGCAGAACTTGGTGTGATCAGGCCTCTGGGAAGTAAGGCTGATTACTTTGCAACTGAAAGCCCAGATTTAATCACTGTGGTGAATAAAAACAACACATAGATGCTGATCTATGGTTGAATGGCCTAAGTGGAGTGCCACTTGCAAGGGCCCAGTCAAGCGCCAGTTCAATGTAGTCTCATGCCTGGGTCTACAGGTTATGGTAACAGGGACTGAGATAAAGAACTGAGGTGGTTCACAGGATCATCAGAGAAGACTAGTAAGAAGGACTGTTAGATCACAGTGAAGACTAGTTGAGGGACTGTTGGTTCATATTAAAGTTTGGAACCAAAATGGTTCTTTGTGCAAGTGGAACCAAGGTGATTCCTAGTGAGGATAAGTTGAAGGGCTCAGAGATTATGATGCAGGAGTAGCTTGTCATGATAAAGGAGTAGCCAGAGGACTGATAAGCTGTTGGAAGACTGGAATGAACTGTTTAGAGACCAAGATGAGCTGTTTATTGTCTAAGATAAACTGATTTCTGGTTAAGCTGAAGAACTGGAAAATTTGGTTGAAGATCATGATGCAGGATTATCTGATAATGATACAGGAGCTGACTGAAGGATCAAAAGATGATGATGAAGAACTGGTGGTCCGGAGAAATGAGCCAATATTTTACCAAATTGATTTGCCGAGGTGGTAAAATGTGGAATGTTTTGCCTTGGTTTAGTAGTAAACTCAAGAAGGAATGCAGATAGAAGTGTGGGTAAGATATTTATTTATTAAGTTCCTAGGATAGATGAAGGTTGAATGCAGGGTAGACTGGTGCTGGAATAGTGAACTGATTAACACTTTGATGCGCAAAGAGTTGTCAATTTAAGTGGTTTGAGTGATGGAAATTGCTTTCTTAGTTGAATCCCAGTGGAACTTCAGAAATGGTACATTTCTGCACTCTGAATTCATTGGTTGAATTCTGGCATGTTTACTGATGAATATGATTGGTTGGAAGCCAAAAGCTTAAAGTATAAGTGAGTAAATAGTGAATTAATACTTTAAGCTTTTGAGAAAGTAAGTATGCAAGCTTAAGTTATTATAGGAAAAAGTGAGTGGCAATGGTTTAAACTTTTGAAAAAAATCCATTTTGAAGGCGGAACCGTTGGGAAAAGGTCACTATAAGAAGATAGCTAGCTGGAAAGTTACAGGGTCTTTTTGGGTCTTTGTCAGAGACTTTTTGGGTCTTTTAAGTTTCTTCCAAAAGGTTTTTGGAAGCCTTTTGATTGCTAGCAGGAGCTTGGTTGGACTTATACAAGTGGAATAACAAGGCCACTGGAGCTATAAAGAGAGCTGAAGCCCAAGATAATGGATCTGGAGCCCAAGAATAAGGAGCTGGATCATAAGCGCAGCACAGAAGTCCAAGTTTAAGGAGCAGAAGCCCAAGAATAAGGTGCAGGAGTCTAAGACCAAGTACAAGGAGTCCAAGATATTGTTGGAGGACTTCAAGTATTGGCAAACCCATATTGTTTCCCTGATCCACAAAGCCCTATACCAGAAGGTTTCTAAGGGGATCTTCCTTCTGAGAGTGAATAAAAGCCCATTTTGACCCCTATAGATATTTCTGAGAAACATTTTCTCTTACCAGAGAATAACAGCCCCTTCCAGCCAGTCCCTGGCTATGATCCAGGACACACTTTGGGGACTGGTGGACAGGAACCCCACCAACTAACTTTGCAAATTGGATGAGCATCAAGTAACATGTTGTGGACAAATTGAGGCCTTTCTTCTAAAGCATTGTCAAGACTTTGAGGATCTGGTTACTGAACTTAACCAATTTTGAGAGCATATTAATTACCAGGTCAAATTGGTTGGAACTCATGTTGTTACCTGGGGCTGCCACCTAAAACACCAATATGGTTTGAATAATGCTGCACTAGGCAACACTCTGTATCAAGTACAAAATTATGTGGATGATAGAGTAGCGTTCATTGAGGTGACACCTCCCGCTCCTCCTGTTGAGGACCTGTCTGAATTTGAAGCCAAGGTATGGGAAGCCATAGAAGAGCTCAAGGCTACCACTTGGCGTCAATCTTCTGTTCAAAATTCTCCTCCTGTTGAACCTATGCCTGACCCTTGCATTGCTTTGCTCAATGATCAAGTAGCTACCTTGCAAACAAAAATCAAGTACTTGAGACAACACCTCTCTAATCCTGATGATTTGTCTTCTGAATCTGAAGGTGAAGAGGAAGCTGAAGTCACTGATACTCCTATTATACCAACTATGGGTGCTGCCCTGGCTTAGAAGGACAACCCCATTTCAACTGTGCTCTCACCTTGGACCAGCTAGCAGAAGTAACAAATGATGTTGCTGATAAACAGGACGCATTGGAGAGAGAGGTACAAAACCTCTCTTGTTTTAACAAGACAATTAATGGACAGGTGATCCCTTTGGTTGCTCAAACCACTTCCCTAACCACTTGCCTCAATGGGATTGCTGGCACTCTATTGGTGCAACAGATTAAGATTGACAAATCTGGAGTTGCTGCCGCCACTGCTAGAGATATTAGTGGACAGAACAGGTCTACCTTGGATACCCTAGAGGAAAGCCTTTGACTCCTCTGGGCTAGACAACCTGCTGCTGAATCCAAGTTTGAGGGCAATCCCCCTATTAACGTCCTTGACCCCGCTGACAACAGCCAGTCCATCTCATTGTCCATTGACCCAAACTACAAGCCAACCTTCAAACAGATATTTGATCCTAAAACCTATACTATTGCTGCCTTTCTAACAATTTACAAGACTGCAATTTGTAGGGCTACTGACAAGCTTAAGAAAAAACTTATCCTTACTTGTCTACACCCCACTTGCCAAGAGGTTGTGGTCCTCAAACTCCCGTTCATTGTCACTTGGGAGGACATGAAGTGGCTCCTAATTGAATAATTTGGAGGAGATCTCAGCTTGGAAGTCAAGAAGGATGCATTTATGCACATCACCTTTAAGCCCAAGGAAACCCTGGCTGAGTTTGCCAATTGTTTCTACATTGAAGGACAACAGTTGATCACCAGCCGTCAATTAACTCCCAGGAAGCATACACAGAATGTTCAAACGCTTTGAAGGTGAACCAAATCCTATGTCTGCACTTCAAGGCCCATAAGACATCCCTGATTTCAATGAAGAGTATCAAGACCCTCTTGCAAGACATGCATTTGACCCATGGGGGTACTGTGGTATGCAAGAGTAAGACCAACTATGCTGGAATCACCTCTTGTATTCCAAATATTATTACTCTGGGCTCAAGTGGACAGCCTAAGAGACAAGGATGCCACAATTGTGGTCAAATAGGACGCCACTCCTGTACCTGTAACAACCCTTGGGTAGAAGGTTGTGACCCAAAGGAGCAGGCAGGAAAAGAGAGGTCAGCTTAGAGGCAGAGACACTCTCTTCTGACTCATCTCCCCCGCCTCCTCCTGATCCTCTCTCTGACAAGGAATTCCCTCTTTGTCTAGCCCAACTATCCTTCACCTGTTCAACAATCTTTCTAGAGATTCTGAACCTGAAGATTCTGACTACAATGAATTGGATAGTTATGGCTACTCTGTGTTGGCTGTCCCAGAAACTGTGCCAGTCCTTTAAAATATTTGCTCAGGAAGAACCACAACTACCACTTGCCCACCTTCAAGTGAAGCCAAGGCCATAGTGGCTCGCCCTTACCTAGCCCAGGATCATTGACCTCCTGCCCTGGTAGACTCTTTGGAAGAAGCTGCAGAGCTAGCAGAATCCCTCTTCCAGAGCGTGACTGTTTCCCTCCCTTTGCAAACTGTGTATAAGAACATTCCTGCTTTACAATGCATGTTAGACAAATGAGAAAAATAGTTAGAAGCTGCTCAGGACGTTCTGGCTGTCTTATCCCCCTTTGGGAAAGATACTACCCGTGTGGAAGTGTTAATTCTGGATATGGGTTCTCCAGCCAATGTGGTATCATCCAAGCTAATAAAAAACTTAAGCTTGCCCCTGACCTCAACTACACTCAATTTTATGGTACTTCTGACATGGCTCAAACTTGAGCCATTGATGCCTATTATGCCCTGCCCATGAGGTTTGGAAAGCTTCTAATTGCTTCCCCTGTGTGACGGATCCAGGTCCAACCAGCCAAACTTATCACTATCTTACCCTTGACTCTTATTGCTGTTACCTTCCTGTGACAAAGCTTTGAGGAGCTTTGCCTCCAGGGAGGCAATTTAATGAGACAACACTTTGTTGTCATCATGCCAATAAGCCATGATCTCAACACTCTTTTCCTCCCTTGCTCTTAAAGCCTCAATTTCTCAATTAGCCATTTCTTTCACTTGTTGTAAAATTTTGTCCAATCCAACCAAAAGGTTCCAAGAATCCCACACATAGATTTGGTTTCCTTGTGCGGGAGTCCCTTCTTTTTCAAAGTAATTGGAATAAAATTTTTTAAACACAGCTTTTACTTCCATCAAAGCCTCCTCAGGCACAGTCTTGGTGACCTCCAGACTTGCCCAAGCTTCCTCCAGCAAACTTTTAGAAACTTCTTTCCTGGCAGCAGCAGTTTCCACGCAAAGTACTCCAAATTTTGCTCTCTCAAATGATAACAAAGAAGACATAAAACTTGAAAAGTAATTGAGGGGAAAGCGTCAAAATTGACAATAATATATATTTATTAAAATTTAGTACTTTTTGCTTATATACCATTTGGGGCATATTTGGCTGAAAACCCCTCCAATTCCTGAATCAACATATGATTCATCACATGGTCTATGACATTTGAGTCATCCAAAACTAGCTCTTTCCCTAAAGGATCTCCTGTAATTCTCAGCCTATGAGAATTAATCTACAATGAGAAAGAGTCACCTGACACCATTCATCTCAATGTAACAATTTGGTATGGAGCTTCCTCAGCTCCCAGCGCCAAAACCTGTGGAATATGCACATTCCAAAACTCAGCTATCAACGTTCCAACTGGGAATCAGTTGATCAAACCTAAACCCCCTAGACAGCATTGCCTTTATTTAGTTATCTTTGCATTTAATGGGGTTTTACATTAAAAACCCATTAAAATGCTTTGAAACTCAAACCAGGTGCCACTGCAGCGCCCAGAAACTTTCCCAGGTGGCGCCCCAGCACATGAAACATTTACTGGGCAGCGCCTTGGCGCTTTAAAAGCCAATTAGGCAGCGCAACAGCGCTTCTAACCTAATTAATTAGTCAAAACTGCGCTTTTAACCCAAATTTGGGGGTTTACTTATGGTTAACCTTAACCAAACTTATTGCCACAGTCAAGAAAATTAAACAACATAATTAAATCCTCATTAATTATATTTCCATGAATTTATTAATCAATCTTACTGGTTAAATAAATTGTTTTTGAGACACCTAGTCCCCAAGATTGCTTTGGCCAATCTTGCCTCAATTTTACTAGCTAGCCTCACCTGGCTAACCACCCATAATCCATTCTTTTATTAAATATAGATACCAAGTTTCCAGGAATCTTCATCTTAAGAATTCCTGTTAAACCTATCTACATGAAATAAACAGCAAAAACAGAACAACTTTATATTTTGGAGTATTTATTTGGCTAAACACATGACAGTGATTTGTTGCAACTGAACCAATGAGGATTCAGTACTTAGAATGGGGGAAGACAGCAGTCCAATAGAAAGGACAGAATAATAAGAATAAGGTATTGTTTATTGTAGAATATTGTAATTAATATAATATATGGGGAAAGCTACAAGGCCACAAGGGGGTGGCATAGTGGGAAGTTCCATGTAAGGTTTGAAGCTGAGGAATAACTTGTGCAGGAAACAGCAAGTCAAACTGGAAGCGCTCCTAATTAGGAAGAAGTACCTGCCATTTGATATTGCCATCAGATTAACCCATACCGTTAGATACGTCAAGGGGCAGCTCATTGAGTGCCCCCTGTGTATTGTAAGATACGTTAGCAGGAGAGTCAGGAAACTTGGTTGCAACAGATTGTTGTACGGGCACACCCTGCTGTTGTCCTAGAGAACAAAATATATGATCTCCTAGTTGGTACACAATTCCTCTGGGAATATAATGGAATTGTAAACTTTTGAGATGGATACCTATTGCTCTTATTATACAAGGTCCCTTTAATTTTTGAAGAACCTCCACGTCTCCTAGGCAAACACCTTAAGACTTGTGTACTTGAGTACCCCATGGGTATCTTCTTGCTCAAGTACAGAACTCATTCCTCCAACATGTGTTCCCCCCTCCTTAATGTCCTGCAGAGGAAGGTGTGCCTCCCCTTGACCCTGCAGCTGTCACCATAACTCCAGGCTCCCAAGTGATTATAGACTATCAGATCCTGTACAAGCTTCCTGAAAAGTCTTTTCTGGAGCTATACTCTCCTGAATCTCTAAGCCGCAAAGAGTCTTGGTTATGCCTGGGGTTCTTAGATTGAACTCATAAGGAACCTGTAAAGTTGTTGCTGGCTAACCTGACTGCTTTGTCTATGCAGGTGACCAAGGGCCAGGTTGTTGGACATGGTTGCATATTAGAGGCATAACAGATGACGTCCCTCTACCCTTTTAAAACCTTCAGCAACTTTAATATACCTGAGGAAAACCCTCAGGTTCTCTTGTTGTTCACCACTGCTGATTTCCCCCAACTGTCACCCATAAAACAAAAAAATGTGCTAAAACTGCTAGACCAGTTTAACAACATCTTTGCCTCTGTTCCTAAAGACTATGACCTAGCCAAGGAGGTCATCTATCAGATAGATACTGGTGATGCACCGCCCTTTTATGCCAAGCCTTACTGCTGTAGTAGGGTAGAGGATGCCCAGGTTTCTAAGGGGCTTAAACAACTCTTGGATGCTAATCTCCTAGCTCCCTCTCAGAGCCCTCAGGCCTCCTCATTGTTGATTATAAAGAAGAAGGATGGAGGCCATCACATTGTGATGGATTACCGCTGTCTAAACTTGCTCACAAAGAAGGATTCATACCGTTACCTAGGATTGATGATGTTCTCAGAAAACTAGGAGGCACAATTTTTTTCTCCACTATTGATTTAGCTTCTGGATATTGGCAGGTTTACATGTCTTCAGAAGACCAGGAAAAGGCTGTCCTTATCACTTTGTAAGGCCTCTATTAACTCATTTGCATGCCCCAAGGGCTCTGCAACGCCCCAGCTACGCTTCAAAGGGCTATGGACTCCATCCTACAAGATCTGAAACTCTCCTGCGTCCTTGTATACCTTGACAATATTACTGTGTTTATCTCCACATTTACCAATTATTTGGACCACCTCAAAGCTGTCTTCATCAAAATTTGGGAGGAAGGCTTAAAACTCAAACCCTCTAAGTGCTCCTTCTTCAAGGAACAACTTGAATTCTTGGGCCGTGAGATCACTCAAACAGGAATATGCCCCATGAATAATAAGGTGGAAGCCATTGACAAGATGCAACCCCCACCAACCTAAAAGAGATTCAAGTCTTCCTTGGTATGATGGGTTACTATTGATAATACATCCCTGATTTTGTTGAACTAAGCAAACTCCTTGTCCAGCTCCTTTGCAATGTACCCTTTGAGTGAACTGACAGCCAACAGCAGTCCTTTGAAGCGTTGAAAGCCAAACTCAAAGAGGCTCTCATCCTAGTCTATTCCAATTATGATAAGGAGTTCATCTTGTACACTGAAGCTAGTGGAGTAGCTGTGGGTGCCATCTTAGCCCAGCTTGACAATGAAGGCGTCAACCAACCTGTGGCCTATTCTTCACAAGTCCTCAACAAACACAAGAAGAACTATAGCATCACTGAAAAAGAATGCCTAGCTGTCCTGCATGCAGTAAAACAGTTCCAGCACTACATTTACAGGACTCATTTCACAGTAGTTACAGACCACTTATCCCTTAAGTGGCTGCAGCAATTAAAGGAGCCTTAAGGTTAATTAGCACGTTAGCTCTGTGCTTGCAAGGATGCAATTTCACTGTGGTCCACTGCCCTGGTGCACAACAACAGAACACTGACAAATTCTCAAGGATGCCTATACTAGCTATCCATACTGCAGATGCTGATTGCCTGTATGAATTAATAGGGTACCCTGACTCCTGAACCACTGAGCCAGAATACCTCCAATTAGCACTCCAGGCCCTATCAAAAAATACTGTGATTTGGGATAGACAACTCTTCAAGAAAGTCAACAATATCTATCTACCCTTTATTTGTCCTAGTATGAGAGTAGCCAATATCCTCAAAGCCCACATTGATACTGGGCATGGGGGTATAGCAAAAACTCATGACTGCTTGTGCAAAAACTTCTACTGGGAGAACATACACCTTTTAATCCCTGACATCCTTGCCTCCTGTCATTCTTGTCAGCTCCAAAAACCCCAACCTTCCCAACATCAATTCAAATTCATCCCCCCTAAGCATGCCTTCCACGCAATGATCATTGATGCTGTTGAGCCTCTCCCTTGTTCTAGGTCTGGATGGTGGTTCATATTGGCAGCTGTAGACAATTTTAGTAAATGGGTCAAAGCCAGAGCTATAAAATATATAACTGCCAAGACCACTGCCAATTTCTTGTTGCAAGATATCTTCTACTGTCATGGCTGCCCTCAAGTCCTGCTTTTGGACAATGTCACCAACTTTAATGCTTGCCTCATCACATCTATTGTAGAGGCTATGGGCACTCATCAATATTTCTCTGCGCTATATAACCTGTCCACTGATGGAACTGTTGAACAAGCAACCTCCTCCCTTGTGTCTATCACAAGGAAACTCACCCTCTCTGATGCCGCCAATTGGTATATGTTCCTCCCTGCTGCTCTATTTGTGTATTGCCTCAGTAGACACTGAGTGACTGACCAAGCTCCCTTTGCCATGCTGTATGGGTGTAAAGCCACAACTCCCTCAATATTGGGACCCCCTTTGATTGAAGTTGATGCACCTGCCAATCCAGAAGCTCATGTCAAAGACTTGAATAGTGGTATCATTGACATTCAGGCAACAGCATATTCAACTGCCTATAGAGTCAATGCCTTAGAACTCTCGCCTTCCAATGCTTCTAGAGTCCTCCTCCCTGAGTACCAAGTAAGTGATCTAGTCCTCTACTATCAGAATTGTACTAGAGGTAGAGCTCATAAGCTTGACTCCCTCTGGGTTGGACCTAGTGAAGTCACCTTCAAGAAGGGTGTCAAGTATACTGTGAAGCTGCTGTCATCTGGCCGTCCTTTTGCCTGAGTTCATTCCAAAATTATCCGCAAATATCAACTCCCTATGTCCAATCTTGAGGGGGGATGTTGTAAATTGAGCCATTAATGTTATTTTGATATGGCCTTTAAATAGTGATATGTGTGAAGATTTGGTTGGTTTTGCTTTTGACTTTGGAAATTACTTGCCTTCCGTAAATGGGTCTGATTCAATCTCTACCCATTCCAGAATATCATACCTGCCTTTGTCTGATACTGGTATGACCTCACCCCAACGTGATCTTCTCTGCCACTCTGTCTACCTAATGAGTAATCATTGGCCCTTGTCTAATATTTAAATAGAATCAACTCTCCTAATAAAGACAAGTTTATCCACATTTGTGTTGGCTTTAATATTCTTCAAGCTTTTTACTTCCATTTTTGCAAAAATGAGTTTCTCATCTTGTATTCCAAGAAATTAAGGTATGTGCCCTTAATTTTGCCCTGAAGGCTAACCCAAGGCTAGCTTCAAACCTCAAATCTTTTGCTATAAAGATTTCCTGCCGTGTCCTCCTGGATGTTGCCCCCAGGAGCCAAACACATCACTATGCTAGTCTGCTTCCTGTTCTGTAAAAACCCCACTTTGGAGAGAATTTGAACTGCCTATATCAACATTAACCCAAAGTGTTTTGTTCTGTTCCTTCTCTATTAATCTACCTCAGAAAACTGTAAAAACACTTCCCTGAACCATTCCAAACTTCTTCTCATAGCTAGCATCTTGCATAGCTATCAAGCCTACTACCAAGCCCCCATAATTGGCCTTCATCTAGACTTTGTTTTGTGAGTCCTCAACAGTGAAAATACTCAAACTCTGGCAATAAGTCTCCACAAGTGAATCAACCTAGAATAGACCCCCATCAGTGACCTCTACCTAGGTCATCAGAAGTAAGCATACCTCATGCTCTACTACTGTTTTTACTCACCCAAGTGGTTAGCTTGAGCTTCCAGATGCAAAGTAACCTACTGTACTTCCCAGAAACCCACAAATAATTAATTTATGCAGCTTTATCTCTGGACAGCCACCCTAATGATGGTTCTGGGCCATTTATGCTTCCCCAACAACATTAAGATCTTCTTAAAGCTGCCCTTAAGCCATAGAAAGATAAACTTTACCCCATTTCTAGGTAAAACAACCCAATTGCATTATTAACCCAGTTGGTATCAAGATTTTAATGCTATCTCAGCATATTTATCTCAGGGAAAAGCCTCAGCTGTATTATCACCCCAGCTGGTCTAAAAATGCTTATACTCCTTGGTATAATCATTCTAGGGCCACTAAAATCCTTATGAAGTATTAAGAAGGGGCCACCTTGCTAATAACCCAAGTCATATAATACCATCTTTAACCACTAAGGCTATATATATCAATAAATCAACAACATTTAAATTTCCCAGGCAATCCAATCTTTATTGATCAACTAGGTGGTTGCCCTGTCCAAGGACATGATTAAAATTAAATTTAATAAAATCAATTAAATACATTTTATTGTATTTGTAGGCTTGGATTACTTATCACATTTTTAATAAAATTTTATTTGATTGCTTTATTAAAAGGTATTTTCAATTATATTTGTTTAAATTTAAATCTGAAATTGTATATTTGAAGTATAAATAAAAACTAAACCTAAATAAGTTTAGTAAAGCTAAACAAATTATTTTAAAATTTGTTATTTGGTTTTTTAAATCCCTTCAAAATTTTGAGCTGATCTGCAGCTTTAAAATAAGCTATCAATGTCAGGGAATTTCCCCTTACAACAACAATCTCTCCTTACTGGGAAATTTTTCTACCTCATCAATGATTGTCTATCCAGAAAGTAACAAAAAATAGTATTTTCCATCCAATATTATCAACAACGTCTTGGATGGGGATCAAACCCAGGACCTGAAAGAGAAGGCACAGGTTAGTTTACAGTCAAAGTGTCAACTTAAATTACCTAGTTATGTTGATACAATTCATTTGCTTTTTGTTCTGCCCTTCAAATCTACTTTTCAAACTATTAATAGTTCAGCCAACAATGTCACTTACCACTTGCATTCTGATTGGCTGCCTGTCTTGACCTTGCCGCTCTCAAACCCACTTGTTACATATGCAACTATGGCTCCACACTTGATCTCTGTTAATATTAAGCTTATCAACCGCTTAATTGTTTCTGATCTTGTGGCTGTTTTTGGACTCTTTTCTTATAAGTGTTTTAATTACTTATATTATTAAGCTACCACCCAATGCACATCTTAGAGAGGTATTTCATTCCAATCATTATTTTCATGCCAATTATTGGAAAATCTTCTCACATCACAGGTTCCTATTAAAACTGCTTCAGCCTCTATTGAAGTATTTAAGGGAACCAATTCAATTCTTCCTACTTGTTTTAACAATAAAGACTTTTTCTATTCCACACTTGTCAACACTTATCTTCTGATCTCATATTTTGAAGCCATGAAAGGAATTATATTCCTGTTCTGGTTTCTAGCTTCCTTCTTGTCTGCTGTGTTAGCCTTGGAGATCCCAATGCCAACTACTGACTGGCACAACTCCTCTCCTGACAATGCTCACCAAAAGGAATCTCTAGCCCATGGTTGGTTTAAGTACCCCTCCAGCCACTGGGGACGCAAATTCCACTATGGTTGCTCTTTCACTCCTCCTCCTCCAGCAGAGCCTTTTCTGGTTAGACCCTATGCCTCCTTCTACCTGTTAACATACGTGATGGGGTATTATATGCTTGGTTGCTTCAGCTCCATGATGGATAGATTTGCTTATTTGGGCCACTTGGGCCATCTTGCCATGATCACAGTACCTATTGGATCAGTAATTGCAGGGCTCAACTTAGGGGCTTTGGTCCATCAGGTAGGGAACTTGTTTCCTATCAAGTGGGTCCCTGATAATCAACCATCAAAGTTGGCTTAGTATTCACTGAGATACACTGATTTTAGTTTTTTTAGTGTGCATTAAAAGTAAACTTAGATATAGTAGTTTTCAAACCTGTTGAGATAAATATATATTATTCAGCTTAGAATGCACAAACTCAGTCTAAAAAAATTAAAGTGGATCCAAATATATTGTAATTTAATATAAATTCCTTGATTTTTGATTTTGTTTTTAGACTGAGTTCATGCGTTCTAAACTGAATAATATACATTTATCTCAACAGGTTTGAAAACTACTGTAATAGCAAATCAAGCATGAGCCTTTGATTATGACGTGACCCCATTCCAGCACTCAACTATGTATCTCAGCATCTAGAGCCATTATTTTTGGTACCATTCTGATTGTAATCATCTGAAAAATTGATCTACATTCTCTAAATTTCATGAAAATCATTATATTGAATCATTATTTTATCATAGCTAGTTTACTCTACTGATGTTCTTTTGGGATGAAGCTATGGCAAGCAAGGTTTACTCTGAAACAATATGTAGCCACTTGGATCAGGTGATGTATCCAAGTGGAATGTTTTATTACTTTACTTTGGAATAGATTATTTCTAAATGTTCAAGCCAAACATCTCTTACTTTAAACTGATATTTATATTTGTAATTAGAATTGTATTGCTTTAAATTGTTCAAGCTCTATTTTCATTAGTCAATTAAATCTTCAGCAGATTTTAAATATACAATCAGATAAAAGGATCTTAAACAGTTTCTGATTTCTTTGTAATTTTAATTCACCCATTCTAGAGTTGGGTAAACTATACAGACAAGCCACTTTGATATGGCTGAATGAGGTTAGCCACCAATTTTTTTAATTAAATACAACTTTATTAAAGTTTTAGTGGCTTATATTTTAGTTCAAAATAATTTTTACTACACTACACTAAATTCAATTGTGAACTTTCAAAGATGCATGTAAGAGATCAAATGTAATGATGAGTCAAGTTGAGCTTTTGGCTTAACAATCAACTTTAAAATCAAATTAAACTAAAAATCAATTCAGTTGAATCCCTTACAGATTGAGCCCACTTGAGGTGACATTACAGAAAGACAGAAAGACTCAGTTATATATATTAATACTAATACCACTCCCACAAAATAGCTCCTCATATGATTCATCACAGCAGTCTAATCATACCACACATAAATATGATGTGGTGTTAGGAATCAAATGAATGGAGAAGACAAACCCCCACATCAATTAGGAAATTTATACCCTCACATTCAAGGCAGAGAATCTCACTGCCATGTCTACCCTACACCTCTTGAAACTCTCATGTGAGAACATGTATCTGCCAAAATTGCTGGGGCTGAAGAAGCAAGAGGCATCAGCAAGCGTGACTGGAGTACTTGTATTTATGATATCATGTCTTTCAAGAATGTAGAGCCCTCACAAGAGTAAGATCTCATATGCTAATAGCTGGTCTAAGGATCTCCTTCTGGCTTTCAGAAGAAAACACCAGGATCACCTCTCAACAGAGATATACAGAGCAAATCAGTCTCAGAGGAAGCTCACCCAAGGTAAGACCTATATACCCCATACCATCACAAAAAAGCCAGTGTCCTAAAGAAAAACCTAAATTAAGAGTTAGAAAAGGGCCCATAAAGCCGTCTAACTCTTCATTTGGTGAATCTGTCTCCTATGCAGCTAAGAAAGTAGGGGCTTTGACTTGCCACAAACCATCCAGCAATTGATCAAGCCCTGATCAATAGTGGGTATTGCCTGCATCTGATTGATGACCTCTTTGATATTTAGGAGGCTTTAAGCCTTAAATGAGGTTGTCCTGGTGCAGGATACTATCAGATCCAAGCCAGACTCAAGGGGAACCAAGAACAGCAGTTGGGACTAAATATGGCCCTTCAAGTGTGCACCCTAAAATTTAACAGGAAAGCCAGGGCCCAGAAAGCCCAAGACAATCAACTAGCCTGTCTGGGATAGTACAAAAAACTGTGTAGAAAACACCATTAATGTCTTTACTTAAGAATAAGCCCATCTTTTTTACCACAAATGGCCAGGGATTTGCAAGGCTTGCGTGCCATGAGCCCCCAAAATCAAGGATAAACACAAAATTGGGGGTTTTCTTACTATTTGGAAATGATTACTTGTACCAGCGCTTTCCTGAACTCTCAATCAGGCAGTCAAACACTTGTGGGTTCTAAATATAGCTATTGCATCTTGGCATGCTTCATCCAAACACATGACCATAAAGAAACAGTCAATGCCTTTTCCTCCTCAGGTCCCAGTGTACAATTTCCAAACCAATTCACAATTACCACTGAAAATGATGCCACCAGGCCTCTGGTGACACAAAAGGCTAATTATTTCTCAGTAAGTATAAACAGCAAGGAGGGGAAGTCTTCCTCACTGTTAGCATTATAAAAAAATGGCTTTATGCCCAGGACTCATTATTTTTGTGCAAGAATGATCTATTTTTGTACCCATATAATCATTCTGTTTGCATTTCTTTGTGGATCTACTACAAAATACAACCCCACCTATTTTTTATCTCCTGGCTCTGCTCCCATCCACTTGGTCACGCCATCTTGCATCATTGGCTTGGTGTTCTTTCACCCTCACCACCAAGATCTTCCTCCTGGCCATTCTAGAGGCCCAATTCTGGCTATCTTGAATGAGATCCCTTCCACCCTCCTTGCCCAGTGTTCCTCCTGCCCAAGAATTTAGTAAGTTGAGGGCTGTCTAAATTACAGTATTGGGGCTGGCTGATCAGGTTGTGCCCCATAATGGAAGTTGGCGCCCCTGGCCACTGCACTGAACTTTATTATCAGGATTGTACTAATTTTGTACATGGCCTTTTAGACCTGGCCCCCCTTCCCTTTGGGAGTCCAGCCAGACTCTGGTATGGACTGTGACAATATGTCAACTATATCAAAATTAGTAATCCTGGACCCCTATTCTTCTTTAATTAAAGGGCATCTTGTATGCTTTTATTTTTTACCTCAGCTTACTACATAAGACGGTTCATGACCAAGAAACAAGATACCAACAAAAGCCAAGAAGGAGATGTCATCAATCTGTCCCAAGTTCAGAATGTGAAAATCTTCACTTCCAACCAGAATACCTCTGCCTTACAAGCCTCCCTGACCTGCCCAAATGGATTTTTCTGGCTTCAGAAAAGGAATGATAATGATTAATGTCTTGTTTTGCACCCATCCAGAGAATTTCAGAGATGACACTCAGAAGATCATGATGATGGCTGCTCAACTAAAGAACAACTTTAGAGAAAACTTTCTGACCAGCCTATAAGAAGACCCAGACCTTGTCTTCTCTCACAACAAATTCTTGAAAATAATGAACTCTGCCACCACCCCTGCTGGAGCCAAGATCCAGGCCTACATGGGACTTATCTGCCTGAACCAAGAAAGAGATGGCCTGGAGACCTACATACAATGTTTTTAACGCCTGTCAGAGGCAATCAAGATCCCTGACAACATATCTGTATTGCACTTCAGAAACAGACTGAACCTACACCACACCAATCTCATGAGACACTATTGTTGTGACCTTCCCAAAGACAAGCTTCTGGAAATTGCCAGAGGCATGGACTTCAGCCAATACAAAAGATACAACACTGAACTTCCCCAGAATAATCAGCACCCTGGTGTTAGTAGGCAATGCTTGAATATGACCCCAGAAGAGTACCAACACCATGTCAGAAGTGGTCTTTGATTCTATTACTGCCAGAGTGGCCACTTATCCAAGGATTGCACTAGCTGCTCCAACAGAACCCAAGGAGCCACCATTTCAGCAATAAACAATGCTTCCCAGTCTTATCCTATCATTGACACAACTTTATGCTACCATGACCATAAAGTGAACACTGAAGTCCTCCTAGACAGTGGGGTAACCCTCAACTACATGGAACATAGCCTAGCTGAGAAACTGGGTGTACCAATCCAGGGAAACTCCCAACTGGTAACCTTGGGTAACAAGACAACAGACCTGTCCCACAAATGCAAAGAGTCTGTCTTCCTGAATCTAAATGGGAAACTCCTGCCCACCAGATTCCACGTCATGGAGAAGCTTCCCAAACCTGTAGTGATAGGTTTTGAATGGTGGATTGACCACCAATTAAACTTGGACTATAAGAAACATCAGGTAACTGTCACTCATGAGAGACAAACCTTAGAGATTCCCTGCTTGAACCCTCAGCAGACCCCTGAGCTAAACAACATAAAAATGGAATCCTGCAAAGCTGAGATCCCAAAATGTTTGAAGCCTTGGGAGTCTGTCTTCTCAGAAGAAGAAGCTACTGCCTTGACTAAACACATCCGGTTTGGCCACGCTATTGACCTCCTCCCTGAAACTCAACCTAAGCATGGACAGGTCTACAGTTGTAACATGAAGGAACAAGTTGACTTAAGAGAGTACATGGACAAGATGTTAAAGAAGGGATACATACACATCTTCAAATCACTCTTCTCCTTCCCTTTACTGTTTTTTAAGAAGAAGGGTGGTGACCTACGCCCTTGTGAAAATTACCAGGACCTAAACAGCATCACTGTAAAAAACAAATACCTTGTACCTAATGCTGAAGACCTCTCAGACCAGCTTTCAGGAGCCAACATCTTCTTAAAGGTTGATCTGAGGGACGCCTTCAACCAGATCTGTATCAGGCCAGGTGATGAATAGAAGACCACCTTCAAGACTAGACAAGGCCTATATGAGTACCTATTTATGCTGTTTGGGTTGTGGAATGCACCCAGCTTCTTCCAAACTATGATCCACACGGTATTAGGAGGACTCAAAGACCAGTGTTGCATAGCCTACTTAGACAACATCCTCATCTACAGCCGCACCCCAGAAGAACATGTCAAACATCTTCAAGCTTTCCTAAAAAGCTTCAAGAAACACAGAATGCTTTTAAGCTCCAAAAATGTGAGTTATTCCAGGAAAAAGTAGAGTTCTTGGGGTACAATGTGCTAAAAGGAGGATTTCTATGACACCCAACAAGATAGAGGCTGTGATGTCAGAAGCTTCCTGGGCCTGGCAAACTTCTGCTGGGAATTTGTACAAAATTTTTCCTCTATCTTCTTGCCCTTGACCCACCTCACCTCCAAGAAACACCCTTTTGTGCAGGACAGCACCGCCTTCAAGTTGCTAAAGAATGGCTTTGTGTCTGCCCCTGTCTTGGCAATGTCAGTTTACAATAAACCTTTCATTGTGGAGACAGACCCTTCTGAATTGGAATTGGGGGTGTGCTTCAAGAGGGGCATGATAGTAAGTTGTACCCTGTAGCTTACTACTCAAGGAAGTCACTCCACTCAATACAAACTACCCCATCTACAACAAAGAGATGATTTCTATTATTCAGTACTTGAAACTGATGAGGAGCAACTTTTGAGGAAGCTTCAAATATGGATTTAGAGAAGAAAAAACTATATTTTATTGGATAATACTTTAGATTTATATAGCTTGCACTGTGGCGGGGACTTAAGTCAAATCAAAGATAGGGGAGGTCATGTATGAGTTGGATTTGGATTGCTGGATACTTAGAAAAGTCATGTGATATTGGTTTGTTGCCATTTCCAAAATGTTGAACTAAATATTGGATTAGCAACAAACCAGGCAATGACTGGATGTTATTTGTGTTGACAACAGCCAGAATAACAGTACATCCAATTCCTTGACAAAACATTAGAGAAGATACTTGTGCAACGCCAACCACCCAATAAAATCATGAATGATCATAAGAAACTGACATACTTCTTCAAGCCACAAAAACTAAACCAGCACCAAGATAGATGGGCCTTATTCCTAGCATACTATGACTTATAAACCTGTTAAAAACCTGGTAAGATCAACATTGTACCTGAAACCCTAAGACAAAGAGCAGACCTTTTCCCTAGTTCCCAAGAGAAGGAGGAATTCAACAATAAATCCTTACTATCTCCCAATATGATTGGGCCAACGCTTCTGTTCCTAGAACTAGCTAGTAGGCAACTGTGGTAAGTTTGAATCCCTGGTGATTGACTCCCTGGTACTCAACAAAGTGCCAAGTACCAGAGAGTCAAGTGCTGCATATGTGAATCTATTAGTATTTTTGGCTTAACTGATTTTAAGCTAATTTTTACTAGTAATTAAGGGGCTCAAAACCAAAAACCAAGGTTAAATTTACTTGAACTTGACTCTGTTTAATGATTTGGTTAGCTAAAATACCAATTTAAGGGACAATTCATAAGTAAATTTACTAATAGAAATAAAAAAACTTGTGTTTGACACTCTAAAACAAAAAAGTGACCAGTTTGACATTTTTAAGCCAAATTTTAATTTTATTAATAAAATACATATGCGCTTATATAAAAATTGTTATCTACTATTATATTTTTATTATTAGTATCCATAGTTGACAATTAGGCTCCCAAGTACCACTATACTGGATTTGGTGGTATAGACATTAATCAAATATACCACTTGTTTTACATTATGTCATTCCCAAGTTTATGGATTAAGTGGTGCCACATAAATTAAGCCCAATTTATTAAGAGATTTCATATGTAATTTATAAAAAACTGAAACTTGACACCTTCTTTGTTCAACTCTATCCACTTGACACCTGATTGATTTTGGATTTAACTAATCAAAGGCTCAGAATTAAGGCTAAATTAATATGTGACGCACTATGAGCGCCACTTGACACTCACCCACTCAACACTTTAACTTGGGGATTAGTAAAGAGAGCTTCTTAAGTTTTAACCAACACTATGGTAAATAATTCACTCCCAGCTCCCCCCAGCATAACTTAAACACTAATAAACACATTCCCATTCATTTACTTTTTTAACTTATGTTTTATTTTTTATTTTTGAGCATACAAAACTGCCTTGCTTTTGGGTTAACTTTCAAACCCAGTTTAAATTTAAGCAAGTTTTATATGTAAAAAACATAGTAAATTTGATGTTTCTGCTTGACTCTGGCATACTTGACAGTGAGAATTCAGCTTTTTCTGGCTGTTTGACAGTGCCAAACTCAACACTTTACTATGTTTTGAATTTCCAACTCTCAATAAAAAAATTCCACATAATAATTTTTTTGCTATTATAATCTACTACCTTTTCTGCTGCTCTCCATATAATTTTCATATTTTTTTGATTTTCAATTAAACTTTTACATTGATTTAACACTAAGATGTTATGCTGAACCTAACATATTTGATTCTTTATCATAAATTCACTTATTTTATATGTTTTAACCTTTATATCTACACTTTGAGTTTCTATTTTGCTTCTATTTACTTTTTTATGTTTTTTTATAAATAAAACTTTATTTGAACACTTTACATTCAACTTTTGCTTTGCTTTACCTCTGTGTTTCATATCTTTTACACTGTTTTAGTTACAAAACTAAATTTTTCTTTAGACAAGATCAAACAAGAACAGCCAACAGCCCAAGTGCCAAGCCTCCAAGGGCTCCAAAGAAACTGCCTCCACTCCCAAGCGTGCTAAGAAGCCTGCAAAGGCAAAGTCTCTAACCCCATCTTCTCTCACTCCATCTCCTCCTACTCCTCCCCTCCTTCACCCTTATCTTCCACATCCCCTTCACCTTCCCCCAAAAATTCCTCCCCTAATAAATCTGATTGTGATCTTACTGACCACTCCTTTTACCACTCAGAGGCCGACTCTGAGCCCACCAAGGAGCAACATACCAAGAAGCCAAAGGCTGCCAAGGAGCCCACCTCTTCTTCTGGTAAGAAAAAGGAGGCTTCCAAGCAGGCCTCAAAGAATCCTTCCCCTCCTCCCCCTGATGTCTCTTCCCCCATCCCTCATCTGACCCCAGGATGAGCCTGAGGAATATTCCAAAAAGTTCAAAGCTTCTGGTCACGTGGCTTGGGATCCACTGGCCATCCACAATATCTGCAATGTGGAAAAAGAGTTCAAAGTCCCCAAGCACTTCCCCTGTTTTTCCTCATCATGCCAGTAAAGGGCGGCCCTGGCTACGTTGCTGACAATTACATCTTTAACTGTAATAATCAAAAGCGCAATACCAAGAGCAAGCACTTTGTATGTGAGGATAAGACTTACGGGCCCTGTTGAACACTGAGGGCTGGGAGCAAGTAACTGCCAAGAAGGGGGAGCACTCTTGTGAGCCCCCCAATCATCTTATAACCCAGATGTTAAAATGGTACCTTGTCCAGGTGATCCTAACATCCTCTTACCTCTGGGCATCTGATCTGGCTATAAAGGCCCTGCAACATCTCAAACCCAACAATCTTAAGTTGGTACCAACCCAGGAACAGTTGGTTAAGTTCATAAGCAATAAGTATATTGCCGCCAATCCCCCTCCCCCAAGGCCTTGGACATCCTCTTGGAGCTTACACTCACTCACAAGCTCAAGCAGCTTCTGAGTGGGGAGCGCTTCCTCCTCCATGACAACGGGCCTGGCAGCAATGGCCGCATAATATGCTATGCCACCCAGCAGAACCTGCTGGATTTAAAAAGGGCTTCAACCTGGCTAGTTAAGGTACCTTTGCCACTTGCCCCCGGATGTTCAAGCAGCTCTGGATGATCTATGCCCAGATTGATATCCGGGTGATTCCACTCACGTTATTTCTTCTTCCTGGGGCCACCAAGGCCATCTACACCTGTGCTTTATCCATCCTCTGCCAAGAACTTTCCCTCCTTCTCAACAATAACAATGCCAATAAGACCCCCTACACCCGCGTCTACCCTCCTGCTGCTGACAAGGACCAGGCCACCCTGGACTTGGAGGAAAAGGTAAGGCTGAGAGCTCTGGGGCCTCACATTTGCATCATGGACTTTGAGCCTGCTCAGTTCAATGCATTTGAGCAGCTGTTCAGCAGGGAGGTGCAGGGGTGCCACTTCCACTACCGCCAAGCAGTTGCTTGGAATCTGCAGGCCCATGCCAAGCTAAGTAGGCTGAGCCAGAGAGACACTTTGGACACCTGCAAATTTGTGCTTACTCAATTTAGTGCCTTGGCTTTTTTAAAGCCAGAGCACACTGCACAGGGGTTTGAGGTTCTCTCAAAAGATTCTTACATATTAAATCACTCTGAGTTCAAGCCTTTCCTTGAGTACTTTGAGCCCTAGTGGATTGGGAAGGTTGTCACGCAGAGGTGAGGCAAGGCCCACACCAAGGCCAGCTGGAACGTTTACCGGGCGGGCATCAACAGGGAGCTCAAGACCACCTTGGCGCTAGAGATTTATCACAAACACCTCAAGGCCAACTTTGGGCACCACCCAAAATTCAATAAGTTCTTTTCCCTCCTGCAGCATGAGCAGGAGAAAACCATCTCCAAGCTGTGTGACTTGGGAAACCGTGTCTCCCCACAAAGCCCACAACCCGCTCCACCCTATTCACCAAGGCCATTCAAAATTCAGCCAAGCATAAATACAAGGCCTCAGAGATCAAGCAGCAGATTGAGCTCATTGCAACTGCCCTCCTGGAAGGGGCTAAAATGAAGAAGGGGAAGAGGGGTGAAGAATAAACTTGCTTGCTTATATGATTTTTACTTTTAACTTTTAAATTTTTAGCTTTAATTTTTACCTTTTAGTTTTGATCAATTAGTTTTTACTTTTACTTTTTCTATTTTTTGATTTAATTAGATAGCACTGATTATTTTATGTATACATGGTAAGTTTGAAATGAATAGTTATAGTTTAAAGTAAATGTAATATATTAATTTTTGTTAATTTCCTAATATGTCAGGAATGACAATTTGGATGCTCCTAAATCTCAAAATACAGAACCAGAGTCAAACCCTGGACAAAACCCTTTGTGGACTGCCAGACTCATAGGCTGGGAACACGGCAACCCGCTACTAATTAAAGAAGTTGCTACCAGACTGCCAGGACCCAAACCCTTAGCTGTCCCACAGGATTCTACAAAAAAATTGCCAGTGCAAGATGCCAAGAATTCCCCCAAGGTGCCAACGCCTGACACCGGCGGTTCGCCCGGTAAAATAGACAAATCTCCCCCTGGGAATTATTCCAAACTCTCCCAAAGTCCTGAGGAAGGCACTGAACCCAAAGAGGCACCCAACATTTGAATCAATAAACAGAAGGATTTGAAGTCTTCTCACCCCAAAGCGGCCAGTGGCAGACTGCCACCCTGCCATCTGAGACACCCGATGCCAAACCGCCTGAGTCCAGAAAACCCAATCAAGAAGTGAAGCCTGGCAGTGAGGGATAAATACCTGCCAGGCCAAGACCAAAACCCCATCATCATTTTTAAATAAAGGTTATCAAATATTGGTTTCCCCAATTCTTGCCGTATTTTATCCTTTTAATCTACCAGTTCACTCAAAGATTGTCTGGTCCCCCCGCCAACCTGCCAGCTACGTACTGCCCGCCTGGTGCTCCCTTTGGTCCCGTCCACTTCACAGAGTATCCCCTAAAGCCCAAGTACAGAGACTATACCGCCAACAACATACTAGCCCGGGATCCCTTGGCCAGAATCACTGAGAGAACCAGATACAACCGAGAAGGCCCTTGGTACATTACCAAAACTGGCCTGTTCAGAGATAAATACAACTTCCTCCCTGCCTACCAAATAGACATGGAGCCACCCATCACCCCCAAGCCAATGCCTGCCTCCGCTGCCAAACTCCCACTGGACCATACCAACAAGCTTTTTGGAATTGTATATATAACTCTCACGGGAGTAATAGATACTATTGTCCCTGCCGCTGGTCTGTGGTTGTGGTTGGGCAAGTCAATGTCCTACCTCATTAACTTAGCACCAATCCTTTGGTGGGCCCTGCCCACCCAGTCCGCAACCCACCAGTTCCCAGATGCTAGCAAGCCTGCCAGTCAGGGTTGGTTCCCTGACATAATAAAACAAAAGTTATTCACATTTATACTTATATGAACTATATTAAATAAATATTAATACCTCTTCATATTTTGTATAAATTTTATTGTTGTGTTTTTGTTTATTTTTGTCTCATTGGAATTTTAATTTTTATGATAATTAAAAATATTTCTTAATGAATAGTGTAAATTACATAGTAAAATGAGAAATAGTTGCTTATTTCTCCTTATTCTCATTAATTAGGGTACACTTTTTATTTCATTTTTGAGCTTCCTATGGTCACTTTAGTATATCATAGCTGTATAGCTTAATTTTTATATTAAATTTTTTCATTAAATCAAGATCTGTTAATTAAAAAAGTGTCAATTTCCAGTTGTTGATCAGGGAAAAAGCTGAATTCTCACTTTAATATAGTGCCAAGCACCAGGGAGTTAATCACCAGGGAGTCAAGCTTACCACAGTTGCCAGCTAGTAGAAGAGAAAAAAATCAATTTGTTCAGACCTTAGACAAGCACTGCACCTCCATCATGGAAAACTTAAGGAAAGATATCAATAGTTAATACTATCAAACAGGCTACTTCTTATACAGAAACACCCTATAGCTACACAAACACACCTACATACCAGAAAGACCACTGCACTTAGAGATACTAATGAAATACTACAACTCTCCCATGTTGGGACACCCCAGACTTATAAAGAAAATCAATGGAATCCAGAGAACCTACATGTGGCCCAGGATAAAGACAGATATCGAGAAATACCTCAGTGATTGCAAGACATATGGGTGCACCAAACCCAAGCTTGGTAAGTCAGAAGGCTTACTACAACCTCTTCAGATTGCAGAAGGTCCTTGGAAGTCAGTGTCCATGGACTACATTGTGGAGCTACCCAATTCAAAAGGATTCAATGCCATCCTTGTAACTGTTGACTGTTTCACCAAAATGGCTCACTTCATCCCAACAAAAACCAAAATTAGCTGCAAAAGAAACCGCCATTCTATTCAGGAACCAAGTATTCATGAACTACAGACTCTCACAAGAAGTGGTCTTGGACAGAGGCCCACAATTCACCTTCAAGTTTTGGGCCCAAATCCTAAAAGACTTGTAAATAAAAAGATTGTTGTCTACTGCATATCACCGTAAGAGCAGCAGACAGACATACTGAGAGAGTTAACCAGGTCCTTGAACAGTACTTAAGATGATAGGTAAACTCATAACAGAATAACTGGGTAACTCACCTACCAATGGCCCAGTTTGCGTAAACCATCAAGACCACAGCTCCACTGGCATGTCCCCCTTTAAGGCCAACTATGGATTCAACCCCACCTGGGACGCCCCTCCCACATAAGAAGCTGACAACCCTAAAGGATGAGACTGGGTTAGCAACATCCACAAGTGCCAAGAAGAATGCATCCAGAAGTTGAGAAAGACAGGACAAGTGTACAAAGATTTTTCTGACAAGAAACAAAGCCTTGGACCTCTAATCAAAATTGGAGATATTTTTTATCTCAGTGCTAAAAATATCAAGACCATGGCCCCATGCGCTAGTTTGAGCCCCCAACAAACATGTCAGGGCTGAGAATTATAGTCTCAACTGATATTTTCTATTTTGTTGATATTTATGCTAAGACTTCTGTTTGTTTGTTTGTTTCTTCTTTACCATCTTTGGTCGCCTATATTTCCGCAAATACTGAATCATTTCAGCCCAAATTGGTGTCAGCCAAAAGCCTCAATTCCAGCTTTCAGAATCTTACTCCTGACAATATATTTCTGATTCAAAATTATGAGTTAATCTCGCTTAAACATAATTCTCCTATCATCTCCTTTTCATAGAATTGGGTATAAAAACCCTCATAGTTCTATTATTCCAAGCAATTTAATCTTCTCCTGTTTAGGCTCATCAATAAAACTATTGTCTCAATCCTAGCTGTATCTCTTGTATCCTAGGGAAATAGTAATTTATTGGTGATGGTTGAGCACAGGCTTTGATACAACAACAGCTGTTATTGAAAAAGTATGAAGTCTTACAAAACAGGCCCCTACAAGGCCCTACAACGCATTGGTGCCATAGCCTACCGGTTAGAACAACCCCATATGAGAGATTCATGATGTATCCCACCGCTCCCTGGTATCAAAAAAGAAAGGACCTTCTCTCCCGCACCAGATAGTGAGAACAGCTCCCCCACCCATCAAAGTAGGAAGCTTCACAGAACACAAGCTTGAAGCCATCTTAGGATACAAACTCCAGTATCAAACCCACATTTCCTGATCAAATAAAAGGGTGCCCAAACAAAGAGAATACCTGGGAACCAGAATCCAACCTGGAGAACGCAGCTACCCTGATGGAATAATACAAGTCCCAGAATAAAGAGCTGTGCTCTGCAAGCTCAACTATGGTAGGTGATGATTTCAGGGCCCAGGAAGCCTAAAGACAATCAACTAGCCTGTCTGGGGATAGTACAGCAAACTGGGTGGGAAACACTGCCACCTGTCTTTCCAGAAGAAAAACCCCTCCCTTCGGCCATGAATGGTCAGGGATTTGCAAGGCTTGCGTGCTGCAAACCCCTGAAATCAAGGATCCCCCAAAATTTGGTCGGCTTACCATCGGGAAATGGTAAATTGTACCAGTGCTCACCTGACCGCTCAATTGGGCAACTGTATGCGCGTGGGCTCTAATAATAGCTGTGGCACCTTGGTATGCTGCAGCCAACCCCATGACCATGAAGAAACAGCCAATACCCTTTCCTCCCCAGGTCCCAGCGCGCAGCTTCCAAACCAATTTTCAAGTACCACTGGAGATGATGCCGCCAGGACTTGGGTGGCACAAAAGACTAAGTATTCCTCAGTAAGTATAAGTGGTGAGGAGGGGAAGCCTGCATTGGTGTTGATATCATAAAATTGACGGCTTTATGCCCAGGACCCATGATTTTTGTGCGGGAATGATCTACTTTTGCACCCATATAGTTATTCTGTTTCACCTCTTTGAGGATCTACTTAAAAGTACACCCCGCCTATCCTTTCCCTCCTGGCTCTGCTCCTATCCACTCAGTCACGCCATCTTGCGCCATTGGCTTGGGGTTCTTCTACCCTCACCACCCAGATCTTCCTCCTGGCCTTTCTAGAGGCCTGATCCCAACTATCATGAATGAGATCCCTTCCACCCCCCCTTGCCCAGTGTGTCTCCTGCCCAAGACTTCAGTAAGTTGGGGTTTGTCTACATCACAGTATTGGGGCTGGCTGATCAGGCTGTGCCCCATACTGGAAGTTGGCATCCTTTGGCTACAGCTGTGAATTATCTTGTCAGAATAGCACCAATTGTGTACATGGCCTTTCAGGCCTGTCTCCCTTGTGAGAGTCCAGCTGGTCTCTGGTATGAGCTGTGGCAAGGGCCAACACTCCCAGCACCCCACTGCAGCTATGGATGGAGCATAGGGAGCATATAAAACTCCTGCCATGGATCATCTGGGTGGCAGCACCTTGTACTTCCAAATAAGGGTCACCACTGGAGCAGCACATGGGTGCTGCACACAACCGTGCATGGGAGCGGGCTACAGCTGATCTGGGCCATGGCTACCCAAGGGGCTTGGCTGGGATCAGCTCCATATGTTGGGATCTGGGAGGTTGAGGTGGGTCTGGGGGACCCTCATGGGGAAGGTTTTCATCCTGGGAGGAAATTTCTGGCATGGTGGTGGAGGGCCCAGGAACTGGCTGGACTGTAGTGATTGAGGGACATATTGAAATATCCGGATCTTGGGGCTAGGTGCCTCCAACTTAAAAGGTTGATCAGCCAGTACACAGGGACATGGTTGGTGAGGGTTTAACCATGGGGTGGTAATGGGCTTGGTGGGGTCAAATGAAGGCCAGGTGGATCACAGGTAGGTTGATCAACCGGGAAGATCATTCAATGCATGCCCAGGAATCTGGTTAGTGAGGGGTCAATCTTGGGGGTGGCGGTCTTCATAGTTTCAAGAGGATGGTTAAGGTTGACAGGTGGGAAATTTGCCACAGCGGCACTAGCTTGATACCAGACCAGAGAGAAGCATCAAGAGCAAGGGAGCTATCAGTATGGAAACCACTAGATGAGGACAGCAGTGCCTAGGCACCCAGGGTCAATCAGCAGTATGCCAGCTGGAATAATGAAAGTTGGATCAGGAATGTTTGGCAGGGGTTGGGGCCAGAAGTCTGGAGCACGTCAAGCCATAAAGGTGCATGTCCACAAAAGGAATCGGGGGATCTTGGATGTATCAGGGCACATTTCTATAGGTTAAGGATGTGAAGATCTTTTTGGTAAAGATCTTGGCTGGATGACGCCATTTGTCACATGTTAGGGGTCCAGGTGCAATTCTGGAGCTGGAGGGGGTTCCAGAAAAATATCCCCCAAACAATATACATGTGGAAACTGATGCATTATAACAGATATACCTATCTGACAATTATTGTACCCCCCTCATTATATTTTCAAGTTTTATTATGTATATTATATTTGTTTTCAATGAGAAAAGCTTGGCGTGTCAAGCGTGGGTAGTGCCGGGCTACAGAGAGAGATCCCAGAGAAGTGGTACGTTCTTGTTACACGGTATAGTATCTTGGCTACCTTGAAAATACTGGGAGGAGCTTCAAGAGACAAAGCTTATCAACTGCCTGGGGGATGCTTTTATTTAGGGGGTGGGGTTAAAACAGGGCAAGTAGATCTTTTGGGGTTGGGGTGGGGAGGGTGGTGGATTCGGCTCGCTCCAGCATCTTTCGAAGTTTCATCCAAGCCGACCACGGGGTCGCCCTCGGAGTCACCTGGTCGGATAGCCTCCAGAGGGTGCTAAAGAACTCCTTCCTCATGAGGGGGTTGGCCGGTATCGCAACCAGGCGGCTAAGAAATTCGGCAACCAGGGGGATGGGATCTTCCTGTATGAAGGGGTGTGGATCCATGACGTTTCTGATGAGAAGCGTGTATAGCTGGGTGGCGCAGTGGGAATGCATCTGAGGGATTTCCCCTATCCTTTCGAACACATCAACTGCTCTGAGCAAAGACTGGGGCCCTTCGGTTTTGAGAAAGTGGGATGCTATCAGTGCAATGGATGGAAATGGAAATCGGACATGGGAGGCAGGGGAGAAGCTCATGCCTGGTGTTTGAGGGATGAAGTGGGCTTCGAGATCAGAAAGTAGCTCCCAAACAATCTTATTGGACGCATCCTGGAAAATGAGGCGTTCAATCATGAGTTTGCGGATAGAATTGGCGGGGCCGGGTCCGAATTGCAAGGCCGTGCTGATCAATTGGTTGATCTTGTTTGGACTCAACGGGCAGGCTTCACCGTAGGCATGGAGAACTTGGATGATCTCTTTAAGATCTGGCCTAGGTTCCGTTCTGGAATATGCCAGGAAAGACTGAAAGTATCTTTCCATGGATTCGGTATTCCCAGCTATTGAGATGAGACTTGCAAAGACTTGGCACGTAAACTCTAACCTGTACTCTAGCATATCCATGTAGAGCATATCGGCTTCAATCATGATCCTCTCTTTGGAACAAGGATTTTGGTTTAAGCAATTGAGTAGGGCAAGGAGCATCTTCTCGTAAATGCTTGTTGTTGTGGGTTGCATGTTGGTTAGGAAATAGCTTCTATATAGATTTAGCATAGGCATATGGCATTCGGGATCATCCACGGTTGGAGTTGTAAGCAAAAACTCAGCATGGGAACTGAGCACTTCGGCATAGACAGTGTTGAGCGAGCCCAAGTGAGAGGCCGAGTGCAGGTGTGTGGCCAATACGTCAACGCAGCCAAGAGCCTTGGCTTTGATGGATTTGGGGAGGTTGGCGTAGTTTAAGAAGATATGGAAAGCCCTGGTGATCCTCAAGCAGCAATCTGCCTCGGAAACTGCGACTTGACAAGTCTCTAAATATTTTTTGAAATAGTGTTTTGCCAAATCAATCTCCAAGTTTAAGCTTGCAGCAACCGTCAAGAAAGAGTATAGCTCTGTACAGGGAGTTATGGGTGGGATCTTGTATAGTTCGCCTTGGCCAAGCAAAGATTCGGCAATCTTAAGGCCTCTGCCGGGGGCCTGGGCAACGATGGAAGCTGATATGATTGATGATAAGGTTTTGGAGTCAGGGTGAACATTGAGTCTCAGCATCTCGTTTAAAGTTGCTTCGGCACTGCCAAGGTCACCCGAAACTCCGAGCAACGAGATGGTTGCTTCGTAGTGTCGCTTGTTGGGAACAACGCTTGTCTCGTGCAGTAGCTGCAGAAACGGATCTGCATACACGTAATTTTTAGTGCCAACCCTTTCTATCTGCGGGTGGCAGGCTAGCAGCACAGAAAACAGCTTCTCGTTGGAGATTCCATCGGCAGAGACTAGCTTTCTGAAAATAGCTTTGATTCGTTCAGCAGCCTTGTTAAGCGAGCAACTGTCTGGTGTGGGTTCCACTCTTTCAAGTCGGTTAAGCAAAGCCTGACTAAGCGAGGAGCATAGCGGCCATCTTTGCTCAATCATAGCAAAGGCAAGGTCAATGATGTAGATTGAATTTGAAATGTTGTTCCTTGACCTTTGGATAACCACATCCAGCAACTCGTTGTGGGTTTTGAATGGAAGTTTCACCCTATGAGACTGCATTTGATAGTATAGCCTCTTGGATGCCTTGAGATAACGCAGACTCTCCTTTTCGGCCTTGCCTATAAGAGAAGCATAGTAGGCCATCGTCAGCTCATAGGATCTTCCCGAGGGTCTAAGCTTCAGATCCAGCATCCTACGGACTAGGGTAGCGCCAAACATTCTATAGGAAGGGGTGACGTCTCCACAGATAGATTCTGCAACAGCGTTGTAAGCTGGAGAACGATGCATCACAGCCACCTGATCGAGAACCTTTTGAATGAGCATCGTCCCCTGAAAAGGCGGGATGTCGCGTGAAATATGCTGCATCACCTTTCGAAACGTCCTTCCAAAATCATCCCAGAGTTTGAAGATGCCCACGTCACAGGATTTCGAAATCAGCTGCATCGTCAATGCCTGCCTTAAATCATCGGATGCGCATTGCTCAGGCCGGTAGATTTCCTTTTCGAAAAGCAGCTTCAGTCGGTTGGCCCCAATTGGCTCAGCCTGGGAAGTCAAGAACTTGTCTATCAAGTCTAGGATACAGGGCTTGGATTGGATCGACCCCTTCTCACTTAGAACCTTACTGAAAGCTTCCGCAGCCAAGGCATACTTCTGCTCGCGAATCAGTTGAGAAATCTCCAAGAGCAGGGAGAAAACCCTTGGGTCAGGGCTTTCGAGAGGAAGCAAGCTACGGGACCTAGACGATCATGCTTCATAAGGGTTAGAACTTCTAAACACGTGTTCCAAATGAGATACATAAATCAATCTTGAACCCTTATACTTCCCTCACATTCCTGTATGGAAACATCAATTGAGTATTTTAATTTTATAGAACAGCATCCCAGGTTTACACAAATCCCGAGATGGTGGGCTTAAAAACCAAACATTTAGCAAAATCGCCACTACACTCTACCAATTTTTTGTTATCGGTGCTAATTCAATAAAAAACGCTGTGGTACTCGAAGTTCTAGAAATAAATAGATATCCAAGTACACTAATCACTCGTTATACTTCGGATACTAGCAAAAAGCACGTAAATCCCTAGGGGTTAAATGAATATTGAAGTATCATAGCAGAAACTGCCGCCAAGACAAACCTTTATGGGAAGCTCTAGCTGCTTGCTAGTTTCAAATTTTAAACACAAAAATTATATAAGCTTTCAGGATCCCCCGAATTAAAACAACCCCGTGATCCCAAAAAACCCCCAAGGTTGCCTGTTTGACACCTATAGCTTAATATGAACCTGATTTCGGTCCTCTATTCAAAGCTATCTCAACCCGTCTGTTCCACCCAAATTAAAAAAAACCAACCAAGCGACGATAAACGGGACGACCAGTTCCCCAGGTTTGAAAGGAAGCTTGCATTCGCTAAACTTACCCGGTGAGCCTGAATCTGGCGGGGGGCACGTTTTCTTCGTCGTAGCTAGAGACGGCCTCGGTGGTGAACGTTTTTGGGCGAATCTGTTCGGACACCCTGGTATTGATAAAAAGATCGGACCCCGTCCTGCCAAGACGGTTAGGGAATCGGACTTGGGACCTGTTGGCTGAAGTATACTTGGATAGAGCCCCGTAACTGCGGCTTCGCCTGCCTCCCCGAACTAAGCTATGCATCATCCAGGCCAGTAAGTTCGGTCCACCAGCAGGGTAGAAGTATCTTTGCACTGGAGGAACTTTTAAATATATCTGATGAAGGGAAGAGCCAGGGAACCGGATCGCGGCGGTTCTGGTCTTTTTAAAAGGGTAAGCAGGGGGATCGATGGATACGAACTGAACTGGATGTATCTGACCGAGGTTAAGCGGTATACAGATCGGTATTAAAAAATGGAAGGTAGAGCTGAACTTCTCGTATCAAATTCGGTAACTAAAGCTGACCAAGTTTCACTTATAATTAAAACCAATGACTTCTGGCCGGAACTAGGGACGCTGCGGCACCGCCCCCGGCTAACTTCCGGCTCCGGTCCCGCCAAAGCGGTCCCACCTAATATTTAACCTTTCTTAAAATGACTCTTTAAGCCGACCGCCCCACCCAGAAGCTGGATTGAGCTTGGCCAACTCAACTTGGATCCAAGAGGTATCCTCCTAGATACGAAACATATCCAGTAAAGCAAGCTAACCATCACCATTTCCCTTGGTTGACCGAA
Organism: Entomophthora muscae; assembly: GCA_014839935.2. Classification (NCBI taxonomy): domain Eukaryota; kingdom Fungi; phylum Entomophthoromycota; class Entomophthoromycetes; order Entomophthorales; family Entomophthoraceae; genus Entomophthora; species Entomophthora muscae. The sequence continues at coordinate 374,635 of QTSX02005035.1, forward strand.
CTATACTATAGTTACAAAATGTCTTAAACCCATAACATTCCGAAAGCTCTCCAACCGCAACCCAGAAATATCCTATACCCCGACCATCCGCAGCCCAGCTGGAAACCTCCAACTTTGAGCAAACCTCAATAACTCACCCATGAGAGCACTACAGAAACCTGGAGGTGCTTGGGTAACCGCTTAACACACAGGGAACCAAGACATTGAGGATGTAGGCCTCCACAATTCCAACACCCGGCAGGAATAGAGGGGATAACGATATCTACAGAAGCAGCACAAGGCGGCAAACAAACAGAGCTGTGGAGTTGGGTCCAGGCAAGCCAAGGTGGAAATAGGTGGTGGGAGATCCACCATTGCCATACCACTATTGCTTGCTTCAACAAAGCATGCAGTATAGATCAGGCCAGCTCACATCTCCATCCTTTGCCAACACCCTCTCTCTAGTCCAGCCCAGTACCCCAAAGTCATGAGTATTATCTGTAGCAGGTATGGCAGGAGGTTGGCAGACTTAAATCCTGCCAGGGCAGCAACAATCAGATAGATGGTCATCAACCATCAGAAGACTTTGGCCAGGGGTCATATCAACTGAAACTCCCAGCAAAGTATGCCGGCATGTAGTAAGTATGGTGTGCATGGCAACAGACACGGTGGAGTAGAAGAGCCCAGGATCCACTGTACAAAGGATTGAGTTGTGCTTGTTCTTTATAATAGCTTTGTCAAAGTCCTTCCAGAAATGGCCCAAAGGGAGCAGGACCCAGTTGGTAACCTCAGATCCCAAGGCAAGCTGTAAGCACAGCTGCAAAGATGAGGTGGTTCATCTTCACTTGGTGTGGGGATCAGTTGAAGTTTGTCTAGTTGGCTAGGTAGTGAGGATCAACCCCGATATAACTGAGGGGGTGCTCTCCCAACGGTGGTAGCACCGCCTATTTCTGAGAGGGGATGCTTCATCCATCATATCATCTCCCGCGGTGCAACCTTTTGCAAGCGGGAGTGGGAACAGGGGCCAGGGCATCCCAAAAGTCTGGACCACCGGGGAAGGCATCTGGCATCCACAATAGGGCCAACCTTTTGTTCACCTGATATTGGTGGCTGGATGGGCAATTCTTGGCCCGAGCCAATAGCTTCTGGCTGGACAATTGTTGGGAGGAGAGATGGGCTCAGGATCCCTTCAGCACTTGCTTTTAAGCCAGGTGGCCCAAGCCTGACCAATCCCACCCAGCCTGGGTCCCCAATCCCCATCAGTCAGGGCCAGGATAGATGGCCAAGGCTTGGGAATTGTTGGCACGCTGTTCTGGGCTGCATGGCTGGCCCTCTATTTTTAACCCTTTTAAAAGGCACTTATTTGATTGGCTACTCCCCCCAGTGGCATCTGGTTGGCTGGAGGGGTGTGTGGCCTGGGATCCAGGAGGCAAGCGGGCTGGTGAGGGACTAGAGAGAGGCCTGCTGGCAACTGGCTAGGCCCTGGGGGGCTGTCTCAGGGATGCCTGGGTTGTGGGTGGCTGGCAGCCAGGATCGGTGGGTGTCTGCGCAACCGCGGGGGGTGCCTACCAGGATGTTAAACTATTCTGGCTGATAATGAGTTCTGTTTGAACTTCTGATATTCTGGGTTCCCCTGGTTCAGGGGTGGGAAGTCATGCCCATAGTGGGCTGTATTTGGATCAAGATCCCCCTTCTACTCCAAGTTGGAACGCTGGTGGAAATCCGGCTAGCGTCAGGGATATTCCTGGCGGTCAGCTTGTGATCTCTTGGATAATCTTTAGTATACCAGGATGGGCAAGGGTGAGTGGAAGCCAGAGATTCAAAGGGTAGGGGCATCCGGTTATTAGGAAATAAATGGCTTTATACAGCCTGTTGCGCTGGGAGTATGGGGTGACTCATTTCTGTAATAGGGTGCAGGGCACTCAGCTTGAATACTATCATATGTGAGGATATGATTAGTATTGTGGCAGAAGAACATATAGGAAGAATAATCAATAATTACTTTGGAGGCTTGGCTTCTGATCACGCAATAGCACTTCTAATAAGTCAAAAAGTATTTTATTATTATTAGAGGAAAAGTATTTATACCCTCTTGGGGGCATCTTCCTAAGCTGTTGGCAATATCTTCTAGGACATTCCAACACACTCTTATTTTGGGTAATGAGTGATCTAGGTTTGGTTGTTTCAAACACGCCAACCAATGAGATTTAATTGCTTCACCCAGCACAGGTGATCCTTGCTGGCGTGGGGGTTTGGTATTTTTTGAGGCCATTCATCCTGCCTAATTTGTGTTCCTGCATTGACTGCTTAGAAATACAGCTAATTTAGGAAATCTGAGATTATGGGGAATTGAACCCAGCGCCTTGGCGCTTGACGTAAAAATGGTTCAGCGCCTTGGCACCTAATCCAATTACTAGGCGGCACGGCGGCGCTTGTGTATATTTTAAGTGCTGCGGCAGCAAATTATGTATTATTTAATTGCCGCGGCAGCGCTTATCATTGGATAATTTAATGCTCAGGTCAGCAGACTACTGCTATTCCAATATGCATATAATTTATACTACCAACTTATGTAATTTGGCAGTTGCAATTCATATCCGCGAGCTCCGTCATAATTGGCATCATTGCTTGGTCAAAATTCCCAACATATCCCCCACTTGACCAAGCACTACTTCCTTTCTTTCCAAGATGAATCCCACTAATAACAGCAGCAAAAAATGCCAAAATATGCGCCAAGAATATGACGCCATGATGGCAACCATGGGTGAGGCGGAGTACAATGCCTTTTGTAAGATGCCCCGCACTGTGAAGATTGCCTTCCTCAACTGTCTTTGCTCCAGCAAGAATCAATTCCGCAAGCGGGACTGCGCCACCACTGTGGCCAGCTCCGCCTTTAATTCTGCTCCCAGTTCCAATGCTGGTGACCTCTTCAAGGAGGATTCCATATTTTCCAAGACTCCTCCCACCCCCAGCATACCTCTTGTTGTCGGTCCTTCTGGAACTTTGCACTCATTTATGCAGTGCTTGCCTTCCTCTGGTGAGCCTCCAGCCACCCCCTCCTCAATGCTTTGTGCTTGTCGCAACTTGGACAAGGTCCCCATGGACTATCCTGATCTGCTGAGCAAGTTCAGGGTTTGCCACCACAAGTAAACCATGTTCAGTTTTATGCAGGCCATGCACTCTGACAAGGATGCCATGTCCCCTATCCGTGCCGGTGAGCTCTACCACGGCTGGTACAATGCCTCCTGCTTGGCTGCTGATGTGTGCCTTGGCCTTCAGTCTGCTTCCTTGGCGCCTGGCCAGATCTCCACCCAGCATGCCCACACTATTTCTATACAAAATGAGTATATAGATGAGGTGGCTCGGATTTGGTCTCTTGAGCTCGCCGCTGACCCGGTGTTACATCAAACCCTGGACCTTTCTGTCCAGGCCAACACCAGTTGGCGCTTCTTGGCCACTTTCAAGGTGTTCCTTTCAGCAATGAGTACTGGCAACACCAGCCTCTATCTTCCCTTGGCTGCCGCTGCGTGCCACTTCATGTGGTACACCCCCAATAGCTGCCAGCCTGGCCAGCCAGGGTACACTGGTTGTTGCCTGGAGCACTATTGTGCTCTGGACTATCAGCTCTGGGTTCCGTTACTGCTGGCTTACTCCTATATGGAGGACGCCCTGATGGACTGCCTGTTGATTTGGGCTGTGTTTTCCGCTTGTGGTGGTTGGGGTTGCCTTGTGCCTGTGAGCCAGCTCTGCCTCCCGCTCTGTAACTGGACCTCCATGTTGCAGAACTCTCAGTTGGCCTGGTCTCAGATGCTGGTTATCTTGGCGCATGTGCGCCAGCGCCTCAATGACAACCAATACCTTTTCCCTGCCCACAAATGCCCAGTGGTGAATATCCAGCATCCCACCAAGCATCCTTGTCGTTTGGACCCCTCCCGCAGTACTTGTGACAAATAAACTGCCCCCATGTTTGCCAGTATTTTCCTTTTGTGTTATGCATTAGTGTTTTAATTTTTCTTCCTCTTTATTATTTTTATTTTATTTTTATCTTTTTATTTAATGTATTGGTTTGTTTAGTATTTTTATCTTCTTTAGTTCTAATTGTCTTTATTTAGTTTCTTTTTGTTTTAGTCAACCTGATTTCAATCTTTTCTTTTATGGTATTCTTTTAATCTTTTTATTATTTATTTTTTCTTATTCTTTATGTTTATTTTATATATGATATTATTTTATTTATATATATCTATATTTTTTAATTGTTTTCTTTTTCTTTTTTCTTTATTCATTTTTTTAAGTCTTTCTTGTTAAACTTTCTCAAGAATTTGGCATGTACTTGGTTAACTAGGTGTCCATCCTTCACATCCTTAATGGTGTAGGCGTCTGTGGACGTCTTATTAATGATCTCAAAGGGTCCTATCCAGATGGCTGCCAACTTGTGAGTGTGGCTGTTATCATGTGTATTATGAAATAGCACCCAGTCTCATTCGGCAAATTTAGGTAGGTCAACCCGTTTCTTGTTGTCCCTTTCTTGGTCTCTTATCTTCTAAGCCAGTGAGTTAGAATATGCCTCTGACTGCAGCTGTATGAGAGTGCAAGCTAGACGTTCCTGGTACATGTGCAAAGATTGAAGTCCTTGTTCTCCTATGCATAAGTACAAGATGGGAGGTAGTGTGGGGTGTCTTCCATAAAGTAGTTGGAATGGTGACTTCCCTGTTGCTGAGTGTACAGCAATATTATAAGCAAACATGGCTGAAGGCAAGAACATGTTCCACTCTGCTGCTCTATCAGCCGCCAGCTTCCACTGGATACTTATAAGGGTACCATTTGCTCTCTCGACCATCCCATTTGACTCAGGGTGGTATGGCGTGGAGAATACACCTCTGATACCCATGAGCTCATTCAGTTTGGTTAACACGTGGGATGTGTAAGAGAGGGGGGCTAAACTAACTGAGTTTGGCTCCCATCCTGGTGCAATATACAACCATGATACTGCCCAGTGGAGAACTGGGACGGCTGTTCAAAGGGGGGACCACAAGGACGACACAGGGGACAGTTGAGGGAAGTAGGCGTTCAGTCCCATCAACACCAGGCCAGTGAGTAACCAGGGTGTACAAGAGAAAGCAAGGGGGGACGCTGCGGGGGCCTGAAGGGGCACCGGGTTGCGCTTCTCAGGACTGGGCATGGGTGACGCTGTTCTCTCCTTAACCGCAGAAGCAGGCTGAGTGAAACCGGCGGACTCCAGATCCAGGTTGTCACAAGTCAAACTCTTTACTACTGCCTCCCCAGAGAACAGGAGATCACTAGGGAGATCCAGAAGGCGAGACAGATCATTGCCCACAAGACAAGCAGAAGAGGAAATCTTGGTCCACAACTCTGGTGAAGTTGACCATAGAAGCAAGAGAAAGGGGACCACAGAAAACACCACAAATTTGAGAGCTGGGAGTAGCATGGCTGCATTCTCCGTAAAATTTCAGATAGGGAGGCAAGATTTTGTGGGTAGGAACCAATAATTTTGTAGCACCAAGGGGGACCTACAAGCAAAAGCAGGAAAAATGAAGCCAGGAGGGCACGTGGAAGGCTTGGCAGTAGCCTCGGGTGACTTTAAATTGAATATAAGTAAAGTCGGGTTTGAAATCAAAAAAATTCAAAGAAAATTCAATTAAAAGTAAGTTTTTATATTGAAAATAAATTAAAGTTTTAAGGTTTGAAGTTGTCTTTTGAAAGCAAAAGCGGGAGAAGCAAAGACTATACGTCTGAGCTTCTTCTAGAGAGCCTAGGGAGAATGCCAGGTTTGAAGCGGGTACACACAAGGTAAACTTCAACAAAAATTCTAACACTTAAATCTTCAAACTATAGGGAGCCAAAACAAAGTTTCAAGGGCCCCACCAAAAGTCAAAAATTGCAGCAAAAATTCCAAAGTTTAATAAATTTGAGAATAGACAAGCAAGGGACTGAAAGTCCCCTTGCTGTGTAAAAGGAGGGTGTGCTGCAGGGGAAGGTCACATGATTTCAGGGTTCAAGTCTGATTGGGTGGGGACAAAATTTTTAGATCAGGGTTGGGAAAACTGGAGGGTTTTAACTTAATTTCCGCAGTGCTCCCTGATTGGCTGGAGGAGTTGTCAAGCACTTGAAATTCACTTGAGCTTTTGGATGCCAATGTGGCAGGAGCCAATTGTCTGGATATGATAGTTTTCAATAATGGTCAACACCAGGCCAGCAAGAAGTCCAAGTTTACCAGGGTTTCTTCCAAGGAAGGAATGGTGGGAGCTGTAGAATTTGCAGGGTATGCCAATACAAATCTTTTATCTACAGTGTGGGCTAAATCTTTTAACAAGTTGAGTGATTTAGCTGGACTGTGAGCAGATTTATTTCTACATTGGGGGAACACATTTATATCCAGGGCCAAAGGAGGCAGTGAATTTACAGGATGAGAAGTTTGTACCATTGTCAGTGAGTATGACCTGTGGACAGCTATGTCTTAGTATAATGTTCTCTAAGACAAAATTAGCAGTGGTGACTGCCCCCAGGTCTCTTACTGCCTTAGTCTCTACCCACTTTGTCAAGTGATCAATGGCAACTATGATGTATTTTGTACAATAGTTGCTAACCAATAATGGTCTAACTACGTCAATAGATATGGTGTGCCAGGCAAAGTTAGGGCGCGCCAGTTGATAGGTTGTCATCTTCTTGAATGGTCTCTCTCCTTGGATTCCTTACAACAGCTGAGCGTCTTGTGTACATCAAACACCATTGCTTCCCAAAAATATGCTGTTTTAAGTTGGGCCAGTGTCTTGCAGAAAGCCCCATGACCTACTTCCTTGTGGGCACATACAATGAGGTCTGTTTGTTCTGAGGGTCGGGGCATCACTCTTATCCCTTTAGTTGTCTTCTTAAAGATTCTACCATTCTTGATCTTGGTGTCCTCTAGAAGGTGTCATAGGATCTTCTAAACCTCTGGTGGTTTGTCTTCAAATTGACAGTTCAGCATTTTGTCATATAAGAGATCTGAGATGTCCGCTAGGTGGGCTACTGTGGGGAGTTGTGATAGGCCATCTTGTTCTGATGTTTAGCCCCTACTTGGTGGGAGATCTCAAAGTTGTATGCCTGAAGTTTAAGTGCCCATTGTGCCAAGTGTCCTTCTGGTTCCTTTAGGTTTTGTAGCCAACATAGTGATGCATGGTCTGTGATTACTTTGAAGTGTACCCCATGTAAGTATACTCAAAATTTTTTGTATGTGTATGTCACTGCCAAACATTCACGTTCTGTTACCATGTAGTTGCGCTCATGGATATTGAGAGTATGGCTACAATAGGCGACAGGGTGTTCCTTGCCTTCCGCGTCAATTTGTGATAGTACACCACCAATTCAGTCAAGGAAGCATCTGTGTGTACAATGAATTCTTGACTGAAGTTGGGTTATTGAATGATGGGTTGATCCATGAGGCTAAGGCAGAGTATGACAAACACCTTCTGGCATGCTGGTGTCCATTCAAATTGAGCTTCACTCTTCAAGAGATGGAAGAGAGCCTCCCCCTTTCTGGAGAAGTCCTTTACAAAGCAACAATAGTATCCAATCATACTAAGGAATACTTGCACATCACGTTTGTTGGCAGGGACCTTCATCTTTTTGATAGCCTCAATCTTGGCAGGCTGTGGGCGAAGTCCGTGTGCATCCACTACAAATCCAAGATACTCAAGCTGATCCTTGAAAAAGCCACATTTCCGAGGTTTAATCTTCAAGTTGGCTGCCGCAAGGCAACAAAAGTCTTCTTAAAAGTGCTCCAAGTGTTCAGTGAATGTGCAAGAAAACACATTTATGTTATCCAGGTAAACCAGTACAGAACTCAACTTAAGGTCATGAAGCATATTGTCCATAGCCCATTGAAACATGGCTGGTGTGTTGCATAGTCCTTGAGGCATATGGGTGGGTTGGTACAGCCCTTGGCTGGTAATGATTGTGCACTTCTCCTGTTCTTCAGATGGGAGTTCAATCTTCCAGTAGCCTGAGATTAGGTCCATAGCAGAGAAGAATTTTGCGCCACCCAGGCAATCAAGAGCGTTGTCAATGCGCGGAAGCAAGTAGGAATCCTTTTTTATGATGTTGTTCAATTTCCAGTAGTCAATCACAACACGGTTGGTCCCATCCTTCTTTTTCACTATCAGCACTGGAGACAACCAAGGGCTCTTGGATGGTATCAACAGTCCCAACTGCACCAGCTTCTCAATCTCTTCACCCACAGTAGCATCAGCTGCCCGTGAGCGTCTGATAGGGCGGAGTCAGATGGGCTGTTTGTACCCTGTGTTGATGTAGTGGAGAGTGTTCTTGGCGCATCCCAGATCAAAGTTGTCCTCTGAAAATATGGATTTATATTTCTCAAAGAGGGCCATGGCTGCATCCTGTTGTTCCCTGGATAACCCAGCCAATTTTTCTCTGGGTATTACGGCGCCAACTAGGGGTGGCTGACTGTCAGAGGAGCCTAACCCAAACTCCTCCAGGGTACCAAAGTTGTGTATCCCAGTAACCTCTTCCACCGGTATAAGGTGTAGGTAGGCTACTACCTGGTGTCTTTGGACTCTAATTGGGCTTTGGGTGAGATTTGCCAAGAGCACTTTAACAGCACCATTCCCTGGTAGGATGAGACCTGAGGCTACTAGGGGTTCCAGGCAGGAGCAGTTGCAGGGTGATTGCAGCTCACCATACAGTCCCTGAGGAATATCAATATCCAAGCCAGTCTTAACCAGTACTTGGTGGCCAGCCAGGATCTCAATAGGCAGGTCCGCGCAAAGCGGTAGCCCTTTTTATTCCTCCAGTTGGTTAGGTAGAGGTCTGACCTTACGGCTTAGCTTCTGGTACTGGATGGGTACCACTCTGTTCTTGTATCCAGATTGACACTAGGCATGGTCTTGTGGGTGCCAATATCCTTGTTGTGGCAGTAATACAGTGGGATGGTCTGGCCTAATATAACAAAGGTATCAGCGGCTAGATCAGTTCAGACCCCGTATTGCCTCATGAACAAGGTGCTGATCAGGATATCATAGTTGTCATTTGGCAAGACAATGGCAGGGGCCAATACTGCAAGAGAGCCAAAACAAAAAGGTAAGGCTCTGTATGCCCCTTGTGCAGTGGTGACTGTCAGCCCAGCAGTACCATATTGCTTCTGGTGGTCAATGTCTGAAGCTAGTCCCAAGCGTTTTACCAGGCGTGTGGAGACAATATTAATATGAGCCCCGTGTCAATGATGGCTTGTACTTTGATTTTGTTCACAAATATATCTGCATAAGTACATTCAGAGTAGGAGGAACTTATTTTGTTTACTAAGTGTATGTCAAGATCATCCGCCATGGACAGAAACTTGAGGATGCTGCCACACAACTTGGGATGGTGAGCTTTCATGGTGTCCATGGGTATGGCAACGTTTACCCTCTTCAAATGTGAGGTGTCAGTAGAAGAGCCAGGACCTTTGTCAGGGGCTTTGTTAGCAACTGGCGGGTGTAGGGCTTAGAAACAACCACTTGGGCTTTGCCTTTGGCATTTGCTTTACTGCGTGTTTGCACTACATGGACGTCCTCAACAATGACACGGTGTAGGGCATTGCCTGAGTAGCCAACTTCTGGGACAAATAGCTCTGCCTTATATGGGGAATGGTCAGCACCGTGGGGTGGTGCTACCAGCCCTTCTGGAGCTTGCGGTAGGCGGTCAGGCGGAACAGTGGGGACATTGGTGGGATTGTTCATAGTGGAGTGAGAGAGTCCCGTCTCTACTCCACTTGGTCTTTTCCCTGGATAGTAACGTCCTGAGGTGGCAGTATGTGAACACCTGTTTTAGAAGTGCAGGAGTTGGCATAGTGCCCCTTGTGATTACAGCGGTGGCAAGTAACCTTGGACATGTTGGCCTTAGGGGCAAAGCGTCCACTTCCTTCTGTACAGGCAGGAGGAGTGGGTAAGGATCTAGGCTTAACCAAGGCATTGGGAGGCCCAAAGGTATCCCCACACTGACAAAGGTATTGTACCATACCATCAATAGAACAGTTGTCTTGGAACGCCAGCATCAAAGTACAATACAATGCCTTGTAAGGTTTGACAGCAGAGCCCAGGGCTTTGTGTGCATCATGTATTGTAAGAGATCCAGAGCCAGTGAGGACCTGTGCCTCCAAGTAGAATCAATCTGCAAATTTGGCTATGTATTCATCTTTTTGGAATTAGATCATCAGAAACTTGTTCTTTTGTTCCAAAACCTTGGCTATACTTTCAAATTTGTACAACAAAGCTTGTTTAGCCGCAGCGTAGGACCAGTCATTCTGCGGCATGTGAGGTATGATGAGATCAGTGCTAGCGGCGTCAAGCTGGTTCAGAGGTGTGGTTGCCTTGTCCTGATTGTTAGCGCCATACATTGACATTTTGAAGAGTCTGATGAATGTATGGATGTTCCCCTTTGGGTCAAACTTGGGGAGGTTCATGGGTTTGAACCTGGGTGCATTTTCATCTGTGTTCTGGCGTCTTGGAGGAGGAGGGGTGTCTTGTTGGGTACGTGCAAAGAAGTTCTGTTGTGATGCTCATGCAGAAGACTCTGAGCGGTTAGGGCAAAGAGTTTCTTCTGGGGTAGGAGGAACCACAAACACAGGTGGCAAGCTTTGTTGTCCCAAGGAGGATGAGATGGCATCATCTTTGTATTCAGAGCTAGTTGGCTGACGTAGAGTAGTGCTCTCCTCAGATCTGTCATGAGGCACACACAAGGCAGAGAATTGTGCCTGACTACAACAGCATCTTCCTTCCTGAACCTCTGATCTGACTTCAGCCAGTTGGGCTTCCAATTTCCTCATGGCTCTGCGGAGGCGGTCAATAAAGGAGCCACAATGCACCATCCCTTCTCTATATTCTTCTAGAGTGAACTCCTGTGTAGTAGCATTCTCATTGGCTTCCTGCACAGCGTTGTGTAGGTCACAAATCTTGGCTTGGAGGGCTACCTGTTGTTGTCCAAGTCTCTCATTCACTTTGTTAATCTCTTGGAAGGCGTTGTTATTTGAGATGGTCAGGCTGTCAAGTTGGCGTCAAATCTCATCCATCTCAGGGACGTCTGTAGTGGTGCTTTGGGCTGCAGGGGTCTGTCTGGCTAGGAGTAGTGCCTCCTCAGTCTTCTTGCAGAACATGGCCAATTTCTCTTACAATGCCATTTGTAGGTGGTCATCATATTTAACAAAGTTGTCTTTTAGTTTGACAATCTTGGCCTCTGCAGTGTGGGAAAGGTCTTTAAGTCTACTAATTTCTGACTGGTTTGTCTGGGAGAAGTCACTGAACTCCTTGTTTAGTGCCTCCAGCTTGGAGCGTGTATCTGCCAGTTCAGACGTGCAGCGGCCTGTTTCCTCCAGGTGGGCTGCTTCTCAACAGGCAGCATCCTCCACATAATGTTTGACTGCCAGGATATGGCAAGTTACATCTTGACACCAGGTTTGCAAAGCTCCTCTCAAGTCCAGTATCTCACCCACAATGTTGGGCAGCTGAGTATTTAGCTGCTCTAAGAGGGTGTTGAGGCACTGTGAGGTCCGTGCATGTTGGGTTCAATTATGATGGGCGTAGTTCTGAACTTCAGCAAAGCTGAGGTCCAGACAGTGGACCAAGGCTGCCTGGTATTCCCGTTGATGGTTGGAGTAGGCCACCAGATCTTGTACTTCCATATGGTGGCGGTCCTGGACGCCTAACAGGTGATGAATTTCAGGGTGGACAAAGTTTTGGATGCAATTGCTGACCCGTTTGACGTTGGGAAGTGGATCTAGGCTTCCAACTTCTGAGTTAAGGAAGCTCCAGAAGGATGCAACAGTTATTGGGAGTCTGGGTGGCAGTGGAAAAGCAAGAATTCCACGCTGGCAGGTTCATGAGCCAGTTGGTAACCAGTAATTAAATTTGAGGCCACATCAATGATAGTAGCCCACTCTACTTCTATAGATCAATCAAGTGAAGCAATTGGTAGTTCAGCGCAATTGCTATCTGGAATGATTGGTAGCTTTTTCACATCAATGATTTCTTCTTCCTGACAGAACCAGCAATCCCTTTTGATGTCACTAGTTTCCATGGGGGCGCTGTCATAGCGCTCATGGAACCCAGTGCACAGAGAAGGGGATGTGCTGTCTTCTTCCACAGACAAGTACATGGGCCCCCTGTAGTGAGCATCATTTGTCACACTGGGAGTATGGGGGCAACTCATTTCTGTAATAGGGTGCAGGGTACTTGGCTTGAATACTGTCATATGTGAGGATATGTTTAGTATTGTGGCAGAAGAACATATAGGAAGAGGAATCAATAATTACTTTGGAGGCTTGGCTTCTGATCACGCAATAGCACTTCTAATAAGTCAAAAAGTATTTTATTATTATTAGAGGAAAAGTATTTATACCCTCTTGGGGGGCGTCTTCCTGAGCTGTTGGCAATATCTTCTAGGACATTCCAACACACTCTTATTTTGGGTAATTAGTGATCTAGGTTTGGTTATTTCAAACACGTCAACCAATGAGATTTAATTGCTTCACTCAGCACAGGTGATCCTTGCTGGCGTGGGGGTTTGGTATTTTTTGAGGCCATTCATCCTGCCTAATTTGTGCCCCTGCATTGACTGCTTAGAAATACAGCTAATTTAGGAAATCCAAGATTATGGGGAATTGAACCCAGCGCCTTGGCGCTTGATGTAAAATTAGGGTGGCGCTTTGGCGCCTGCAATAATTTTCAGTTGGTTTGGTGGTGCTTGACATAAAAATGGTTTGGCGCCACAGCGCTTGTGTATATTTTTAAGTGTTGCGGCAGCAAATCATGTATTATTTAATTGCCACGGCAGCGCTTATCATTGGCTAATTTAAGGCTCAGGTCAGCAGACTACTGCTAATCTAATATGCATATAATTTATATTACCAATTTATGTGATTTGGCAGCTGCAATTCATATCTGCAAGCTCTGTCATAATTGGCATCATTGCTTGGTCAAAATTCCCAACACAGCCTTTGATATAGCGGTAGCTATGGGGAAATCTGGGGGCTTACATGCTAGCTGCATGCGGCGGGCATGGGGATCTGTAACAGGGATAACTGAAACCATAGAGTCAGTTTCAACCAGCTGGTTGGTTATCAACCACCTCACCACAGCTCCATACCATTCTTTTCTGCTAAATCTTGAGTGCCAGAAACAAAGCCTGTGCTCACTTTAATCCCAACAACCAAATTTCCAACAAGGCTACTACCAAAAAAACAACATAAACTTTACCTTTTCAATCATTGTTTAGCTCCAAATAAATTTAATATCCCATGATCTTCTTGGGAATACTGCTGAAAAAGATTAGCTGCTGGGATTAAAACAGGTACCAAGGAACTGGGCCAGCTGAACTGAGGGTTGCTTGACCCACTGCAAGGCAGGGAAGCCATCTGTGAGAGAGGGGGCTAAACTAAATAAGTCTGGCTCCCATCCCGGGGGAAGAATCCACCAGGACACCATCCAGTGCAGAACTGGGATGGCCGCTCAAAGTGGCGTCCACAAGGAGGACACAGCAGATAGTCAGGGAAAGTAGGAGTCCAAACCCATCAGAATCATTCCACTGATCAACCAGGGGGCTTGCTTGGGGGTAGACTCTGGAACAACCTTGTTGTCAGGATTGACAATTCTCCTCTTCTGGAACCCCAGGCCCAAGAGCGGGAATTGAACCCAGAACCTGGATCCCCCGGGCCGCCAGGCCTATGGACTGCAGGACTGCCTGCCTTCATTTTTCTGGGGTCAAGCCCCTGCAAGCTGACGCTGAAGATGATGCCCATCCAGTGAAGCAGATCAAGCCAAGGAAATTATTGCACTGAGTGGAGTGCCAATCACAACACCTAATGGAGGCGCCAAAGCAACAACTATTAGCTTCATGAGTTTGAAGTCTACACCAGCAACCAATCAAGAGCCAACCCAAGGAAGAGGCACCAGCCCGCAACCTGGCCCCATGACCACAACTCTAGAGCAAGATAATCAGGTAGCTAAATTGGGAGTCTTGACCAATGAAAGAACTCCCAGGCCAAGTACCTTTTTGCTGCCTTTAGACCCAAGTACCCAATTCCCCCAGCCCTGCCTTTCCCAATGCCTTAATGATCCCCCCAGGAAAATTTTAAGCTTGGAGGTGGGGTGCTATATAGACCCAAGGACCCCGCGCTCCAAACTTATTGCCATTTTTGAATAAAGGTTATGTTACTTTGGCTTATACAGCTATTACTGTATTTTGTATTTGCTGTCTATCAATTCAGTTTGAGATCTCCCGGTCCTCCTGCCCCACTTCCTGCAGTATTCTGTCCATTTGGTGTACCCTCTGGGCCTGTCCACTTGACTGATTATCCCTTGAAGCCCAAATACAAGGACTATATGCCAGAGAAAATCCTTGAACTTGGCCCGTTAGCCCGCATCCAATCCAATATTAGATACAACCGCCAAGGCCTGTGGATATTCTCTACACCCAAACTATTTAGAGGAAAATTCAATTATATCCCGGCTTATAATATCTACATGGAACCGCCCGTAACACCCAAACCAATGCCAGCTTCTTCACCCAAGCTTCCAACCAATCATACCAGCAAGCCTTTTGGTATAGTGTACATCACTTTCACAGGGGTGGTGGACATCATTGTACCGGCTGCCGGCCCGTGGTCTTGGGTGGAGAAGTCTGCTTCCTACCTTCTAAAGTTAGCTCCTCTCTTGTGGTAGGCCCTGCCTGCAAAAGCCCCATCCCAAGTTACCCCCAAAAACGGTGGGCCAGCTGCCCGAGACTGGATCCCTGACACCTGTCTCCTCCTGGGACCAGTACAACTGGGGCCTCAGAGGAGAGAGGCAATGGGGAAGACAGGCCTGGTGACGCTGAGGGAGATGGATCAGGGGATACAAGCTCTAGGTCATCACAGGTGAGGCTTCTTACAACATTCTTGCTAGTGGTGAGGATATCTTGAGCTCGCCCAGGGAGGTCACCAAATGTGTGTAGTAATTGATCAGAGTTAGCACCCACATGATGGAATGAATGCGAGATGCGCCCCCAAAGGTCAGGGGTTGTGCACCATATCATCACCAAGGCTGGTGCCAAGGTGAACACAACAAACTTGGCAAAGGGCACCAACATTTAGCTTGAATCAAATACCGAGACCAGCAAGAAACAATTGTTTTTCTAGATTTTTTTGGTTTTGCAAAATCAAGGAAAGCAACCAAGGAAGGGGCCAAAGACAAGCAGGAAGGTCCCAAGAGGTAAGCAGGACACAGAGAACAGCAACCACAGGAAAAGGGACTTTGAAGGCAGGGTTTAAAGCTTTTAAAGTGTATATAAAACTTAGAAAGAAGCAAAAGCAAAAAAACCAAAACCAAACTTTAAGTAGGTAATTATATTAAATGAATCACTAATCTTTAAGTTTGAAGAGTTATATTTCAAAACAAAAGCAAAAAGCTTTAATGTTGACGCTGACAACGTATAGGAGGCTCCAAGAAGACGCGGAGAGGCCCAGGAGCAAAGGGAAAAGGTAAGGAGAGTAAAACTTCTAATAATCTTAGGAAATTAAAGGGCCAGAGAGAGGACCCAGGAAAGTCTAAAATTATGAACAGGAAAGTTCAAACTTTATTTTGAAAAATAAGCAAGCAGGGGACCAAAAGTCCCCTGTCTTGCTTTAAGGAAAGACCAATTGAATTTTAAAGTCACCTGACCCCAAGGTCAGATCTGATTGGTTCCAAGAGAAATTTTGTAGGGAGAATCTAATGGGTTAGGAGGGTTCCCAACAATTTTTAACTTCAAATCCAATTGTCAGGAATCAATGGGGTGTTTCAGGGCAGCATTCAATCCAGTTGGATTGGAATTTGATGATTCAACAGTAGCGCAACCTGATTGTTTGGATTTGATTAATTTTAAATGTGGGCGGGCCCAAGCCAAAAAATAATCCAAATTAATCAGAGATTCCTCCCACGTGGGGACAGAGTCTAATGCATCAGCATTTACCACTTGGGAAGGATATTCCAACACAAATCTCTCATTGATTGTGTGGGCTAAATCCTAAAGAGAATTAAGGGGCTTGGCCGGCTTCTGAGCAGTTTTTTTTGTGCGGCGCGGGAAGATTGTCCTATCCAGGGCTAAAGGGGGGAGTGACTTTACACCATCCACCAGTAACAGGGAGCTCAGAGATTGAGAAGGGCAGCCCCATGGGTCCGGCATAGATTTTCCCAGCACTTCTACAGGCTAGAACACATCATAATCTGTGCCCCTTGCAAAAAGATACTTGGAGGGATAGGCTGATCACTCTTGAGAGAAGGTGCCAGCTTAGGGAAAAGATGGGGTCCCCTGGAAGCTAACACCCCTATCCAATAGCCCAGTTGAGAAGGAAGAGATCCTTCCAGGTTTGAAATCAACAGCCCCAAGAGTGAACTAGACCATGTAAGTGTAAATTCACTTCCCCCTTTGGCCTTGGATCAGACAGTTTCCCCCAGTCATATAAAGAAACCCTCAAAGTCTAGCTAAACCACTTAATTCACTCCAAGATTTAGCCCACACTGTGGATGAAATATTTGTAGTGGCATACTCTGTGGACTTTCCAGCATTCACTGCTTCATCCATAGAGAAAACCCTGATTAATCTGGACTGCTTACTAGCCTGGTGTTGACCATTATTGACAAGTATTAGAATTTCCCAATCAAATGGCTCCACATTGGTTCCCAAAAAGTCAAATGGCTCACAAATGTCTGGAGCTAACTTCAGCCAATCAGATAGTACTCCAGAATTTAGTTTGGAACTCTCCAGATTCCCTGACCTAGGTCAGCAAAATTTCTCTTCCAGTTAATCAGATTCTGGCCAGATAGTCATGTGACAGAATACTTGGTAAATTCATCCCTTGAACATAGCCAGGGGACTTTCAGTCCCCTGCTTGTTGATTACCTGATTATATTAAATTAGGAATCTTGGTTAAATTTATCTTGAAAATTGTTAAAAACTGTCTGGACTCTACCCTGGAGTTCATATACGCTTTAATTAAAGTGTTAGCCTTGCTTCCTATAAACTTTACCTTCTATTGACCCAGTTCAAACCCAGTTGTTGTCCCAAAGCTCCCAGTGAAAGTATTAGTACCTAGTTGTTGTCTAATTTTCTTTTGCTTACAAAAGCTTACTTTGATCTTGAAAATTCAAGTTAAAACATATATAATTTATTACTTTACTTTAGTTTTGCTTGTTTTTGCTCAATTCCAAACCCAACTTTGCTTTAGCCACTGCACAAAACCCCCAAGGCCATCCCCAAGCCCCTCATAAGCTTACAAGTTGTTATGCTTTGTTTTTCTTATTGGTACCTATATCCCAGTCATTTACACTGCTTTGAAAACCCAAAATTGTACCACAGTACTCTAAATTCCTTGGAGATTCTAACTATGATACTCCTGGCTCTAAAATTTTGTGGTGTTTTCTTTGGCCCCTTTTTTGCTGCTCCTATGGTCTACTTCCCCCAAATTTTGGAGTTACCTCTCCTCTTTGTCCTGTCTTGTGGGTGTTGATCCTTAAAGTCTCTTGTACCTCCCTAGTGATCTCCTCATCTCTGGAGAGGCCCTAGTCAAGATTCTGACGTACAATGACTTAGACTTGTACTCTGCTGTCCCCATACCGTCCAATCCCGCTGTAGATGGAGCCTCTTCTTCCTCTCCTCCTCCACTGGAGAGCATCAATACCGCCCCCTGCTGGCACCTGAGGCTCCAACTCCTGTTCTCTCACGTGCACCTTGGTT